>RCUC01148397.1:0-17303 GCA_003697995.1 Taxidea taxus jeffersonii | reverse complement strand
AAAACAACCACAAAAGAGAAACGTTGACCTGGTTCTTCTGAAAAAAGCAAGTTTATAAAACATAGCCCCTTGCGTGTGATCCTGGTTTTATGGAAAAGAGTCCACTTACGGACAGGAAAATCATGAGGAGGGTTGAAAATGTTAACATTGAATGGTGGGGCAATGTGATTTTAAAATTTTTATTTAATTGTCTTTGGAGAGTTTGATAAATTCCTTCAACAAAATCCATTACACTTGAGATTCGAGAAAAAAGTAATTCCCAGGAGAACCTTGATAAATCCAACTCAAGCTTGGCTCAAATGATCTCTCTGACTCAGACACAAAATCTAGATGTCGTAGCTAGTTTCTGCTTTTATACCCCCTTCCTCAGTTCAGCCCAGGAATTGAAGCTAATGAGAAATTATCATTCATAGTCTGTGATTGCCTCCATGGGACATCTTCTCCCTAGTCCTGGCTTCTTCCCGTAGTGAGGGCTGTCATAGAATACGCAGACCTTTCCACAGACCTCAAATGTTCCATTTCTCCTGGCCTCTGCTTTATCCTCAAGGCCGGGGGTTAGAACGACTGTATGGTTCTCCGAGGTGGGGGAATGGGAGTGTTTATAGAAATTTGCTGGTTCAACCTGGTTTGCAGCGATGGGAGCCTCAAGGGTGGAACTAGCTTCTTTCTCAGCCTTTTTGTTGGGAGGGGTGGGGGGCAGTGTGTCAGCAGGAACTAGGATGAGCGAGGCCTCAGAGAGAGGCTTCTGGTACTTCCTTCAGCTTCCTCAAAAGCAGCCTGATTCCTTCCAGATCTGCACTTAAGCCTGGAAAGTCTTGACATCCCCCTACTTGGAGGAAAGAGAGGGGCTTATAAAAATGATCTGGAAGATCAGGAAGATGACAAGAGGCCATTTGAGAGGAAAACAACATTTTTGGCTGGCAAAACCTGAGAACTGAGTGTGAACACCCTGGTGGTGGTTTCCCAGGGATGGGGAGAAACACCCTAGCTGCCCCCCACCCCAGGTGTCGGCTGGTTGCTGGGCAAGGCTCCTGGGATGTCCACCTGAGCTTCCCTTCCGCCAGGCATGGTGGGTGAGGAGGGCTCCTTGGGCAGCCCTGGGCTCCCCTGGGCTTGCTGCCCCAAAGCTGCTATTGGGGATAGGAGGCTTCAAGCTTCAGAGGGGGACCACCTCCCAGGATATTATGTGCCCCGCTCCTCAGCAAGGCTCACGTGAGGCAGAGTGTTGGATGAAATGGGGGACTCAAATGAAGACCAGGTTCACCCTGGGCACTCAGTAAACGAATCCCATAAAGCAGTGGTTAAGAATGTGGACTTCAGAGCTGCTGGATCCGGGTTCACATTCCACCCAACGACCACTGCGCAGGATTTTTGAGGGGAATTTGGTAAGACAGTTCACATGCTGTACGGAGACGGGCCCTGTACACCGGGACTTGGGGAGTGAAAGAGAAGTTTTGTGTCTTGAATGTAGTAGAGGACACAAGATATTATGTATTTGTTGAAACCCACAGAATTATAACACCACAGAATGAATTGTACTCTGTGTAAGTTTTTTTTTCAAACAACTTTGCTTCTTTTTTTTTTTTAAAGATTTTATTTATTTGATAGAAAGAGCACAAGTAGGCAGAGCGGCAAGCAGGCTCCCCACTGATCGAGGAACCTGACATGGGTGGGGCTCGATCTCATGACCTGAGCTGAAGGCAGACGCTTAACCAACTGAGCCACCCAGGCGCCCCTGTGTACATTTTTTAAAAAATTGGCTATCTTGAGGATTTCTCTTGGTTCTGTCATGTTATGGATTTCCTCAACTGTAAGATAGAGTTGTTGGAAAGGAATAATAAAATTGACATGATTTTGCTCATGGTGGGAAAAAAAAGGGTCTCTGTTCTCTTAATGATTCATTCATCCACCACCTGGTCCTCATACCAGGCTGCCTCCCATCCCTTCAGGATTCGCCTAGGAATGGCCGAGGATGGTCAGTCAGAACCTCTTTCCATCACTAGAAGCACCAATACCACAGAGCTACACTATCCAATTTGGTAGCCACTGGTCATGTGTGGCAACCGAGACTCGACTGGAGGCTAGTGCCACGGAGGATCCGAATTTTCAATTTTATTTAATTTTAATTAATTTTTGTTTAGATTTGGAAAGTGAATCAATGCAAAATATTTTCCTGTTAAGGATGACTTTCTTGTTTTGGTAGGACTACCTTATATTTTTAATATATATATATTATTTTATTTTTTAATTGTTTTATTAACATATAATGTATTATTAGCCCCAGGGGTACAGGTCTGGGAATCTCCAGGTTTACACACTTCACGGCACTCACCATAGCACATACCTTTCCCAAAGTCCATAACCCCACCATCCTCTCCCTCTCCCCCTCCCCCCCAACAACCCTCAGTTTGTTTTGTGAGATTAAGAGTCTCTTACGGTTTGTCTCCCTCCCGATCCCATCTTGTTTCATTTATTCTTTTCCTACCCCCCAAGCCCTCCATGTTGCCTCTCAACTTCCTCATATCAGAGAGATCATATGATAATTGTCTTCTCTGGTTGACTTATTTCGCTCAGCATAATACCCTCTAGTTCTATCCACGTCATTGCAAATGGCAAGATTTCATTTCTTTTGATGGCTGCATAGTATTCCATTGTATAGATATGCCACATCCTCTTTATCCATTCATCTGTTGATGGACATCTAGGTTCTTTCCATAGTCTTAATATATTTTTATCATGAACTCTTCTATTGAGATGTAATTCAGTACTGCTCAATTCACCATTGTAAAGCATACAATGCAGTGGCTGTCAGTATCTTCCCAAGCTATTCAACCGTCACCACTAATTCCAGAATATTTTGTCACCCCAAAAAGAAAACTCATACCTATTAGCAATCATTCCACATTCCCCCAGCCCCTGGCAACCATAATCTACTTTCTGTCTCTATGAATTTGCCTCTTCTGGACAGTTCATGTAAATGGAATCCTTTACTATACAATCTTCTATGTCTGGCTTCTTTCACTGAGCATATTTCTTTTAAGGTTTCCTCCATTGTTGCATTTTTCCATTTTTATGGCTGAATATGTAATATTCCTTTGAATGAATATACCACCCTTTGTTTATCTATTCCTCAGTTCATGGATATTTGGGTTGTTTCCTCTTTGGGGCTACTAGCCCTTAAAAACGTAGCATCCAGGGGCACCTGGGTGGCTCAGTCGGTTAAACGCCTGCCTTTGGCTCAGGTCATGATCTTGGGGTCCTGGGATGGAGCCCCACGTCTGCTCTCTACTCAGCAGGGAGCCTGCTTCACCTTCTGCCAGCCACTTCTCCTGCTTGTGCTTCCTGCCCCCCACCCCTGCCTGTCAAATAAATAAATAAATAAATAAATAATAAATCTTTAAAAAAGGTAGCATCCAAGTTGAGATGAGTGGTAAGTGTAAAATATATTCCAGATTTCGAAGACTTGGGCAAAAAAAGAATATAAAATACCTCGTTAACACTTTATTAAACCGACTGTATGTTGAAGTCATATTTTTTAATCTGTTGGGTTAAATAAAATATAT
This sequence comes from Taxidea taxus jeffersonii, assembly GCA_003697995.1. Classification (NCBI taxonomy): domain Eukaryota; kingdom Metazoa; phylum Chordata; class Mammalia; order Carnivora; family Mustelidae; genus Taxidea; species Taxidea taxus. The sequence goes on along the minus strand of RCUC01148397.1, from coordinate 13,740 downwards.
CCTTAAGAAGAAATTGGGCTGCAAACAAGGCAAGGGAGGCGGGAGTTGCTGAGGAGGGGAGCAGCTTCCCATCCCCCGCTCGCCAGGTGCAGTGGCGGACAGGAAGTGAGGAGAGGGCTTGGCTAGGCGGCCCCAGCAGCCACTTTGGGTCGCCCTGCCTTGGCCCTGGGGGCAGCTGCAGAGAGGGCAAGTCCAGGCAGGAGATGGTAGATTAATTCCCCCCTGGGAGGGGCCACGGACCTAGAATTATGGACAAAAGGAGTAATTGCAGTGGCCGATGGCAACAATGGCTTCTCCTGGCACCTTGCCTGGGCTGGGCTACAGAGTTGCTCATGTCCCCACAAGCTCTGGGGCTCCGCTCACTAGCCCAGGAACAAGACCAGCGACAGGAGAGGCCTCCTTGCTCCTGGCACCAGTCACCTGGCTCATGAGATGTCATCGGGAGGCTGATGGCCCCACACTGTCACTACCCTACTGGGTGTCCTTTGTCAAGTCCCTTTCACTCCGGGCCTTGTCAGGTGAAGGGATTGGATTAGATGATCTGGACTGTTTTCCAGCTGTGATATTTAATATAACTTTAATATTATGTAATATTTAATATAGTTTAAAATACTTAATATAAAATTAATATTATATTAAATATGAATCTTTCATATTGTAAATGGAAAAGTCCTGAGTCAAACAGATGTGAGATCAGTCCTGGCTTTCTCCTTACCCTTTGTGTAACTTCTCTCCTCCGGGTTTCTTCATCTTTAAAAACGGAGTCAATAGGAAATAGTTTTCTTGCAAAGTTACTGTGAGGTTTAAATCAGATAATGGTTGCTGACACTTAGTGCTTACTAAGTACCAAGGACTGTTCTATCTAAATGCTTTGCACGGATGAGGGTATTTAATCTCTCCATGAAACCCTCCAAGGCACGTTTTATTAGTTCCATTGCCAAGTGCATACAGCGACAGCATTTCAGAGCAAAGGTTTCGAACCCAGGCTGTCCGAAGTGCCTTCTGCATCACCCTAACCCGCCCCCCAGCACAGATAGGAGGCATAATAAATCCTCAGTAGGTGCCAGAAGGGAGAGGGAGACAGCATTCCATGACTGTTGATACACTTTAGTGGAAACACTATTGCGTTCCCCACTGAACAGATAGGGACACCAAGCCCAAAAGGATGAAGTGACGTGTCCTGGGCCACTGCCAGAATGGTGACAGTGCGAAACCCAAGTATCCTGGCTCAGAGCTCCCCTAAGTATTTGAAACTGGAGTGGATCTCAAGTTACACATGCAAATCTGCTGGCAGATCAGTGGCCCCAACCCAGGCTGATCTCAGAATTTATCACTTGGCTGATTAACATCTGAATATCAGGCCAGTGCTTCTGGAAATGCATTTGTCTTCCTCCGTGTATAGTCCCTGAATTGCATCTAGGTAGAATTCTTGATGGTTAGGTCTTGCGTTTAATAAGAATTGTCTGCCCGGGGCACTTCAAATAGCACTCTTGGTTCTGAGACTCAGTTCGAATATGGCTTAAGTGTTTGCTGTGGGTAGATCATGTACCAGGCACAGGAGCTACACAGAGATGAAGGAGCTACCTCCCCGCCCTGCCCTCCGGGAGTTCCCAGTTGAATCAGACAGATAAAAAAAACCCTTGCTCAAGAGTAATTGCTTAAAGATGGACAAAAATGATAAAAGCCAGTGTTGGTGATGGTGCAGAGAAACAGTCATTCTCATTCCCTCCTGGTGGGAAAGGAACTTGGTACAGTCTTTCTAGAGGATGGTTTGGTAACAGGTGTCAAAAGTCCTAAAATTGTGCCTACCCTTAAAATCCTGCAATTCTTTTTCTTGAGATTGGTCCCAAGGAAATAATCATGGCTGGCTACAAAGATTTAGCTGTGGTTATGTTAATGCAGCATTGGTTATAATAATGAAATCCTGGATGTAACAGGACTATCCGTCCTTGGGTGACTGGTAAATGAGACCAGGTCTTCCACACAAAGGTCTTCACAGAGTAGTTAACAGTGGAAACAGATTCACATTGTTGCCTAATGGGAGAAAAAAGGCAGGGAACAGTGTCCATGGAGTGATGTCGTTTTTCCGGAAAGACTGTATTTGCTATGAAAAGAGTACAGGATTGTTTCAACCCTATAACATAGACAATTTTTTTTTAAGATTTTATTTATTTATTTGGCAGAAAGAGATCACAAGTAGGCAGAAAGGCAGGCAGAGAGAGGGGAGGAAGCAGGCTCCCTGCTGAGTGGAGAGCCCGATTCGGGGGCTCCATCCCAAGACCCTGAATCATGACCTGAGCCGAAGGCAGAGGCTTAGCCCACTGAGCCACCCAGGCGCCTCAACATAGATAACTTCTTTAAAATTTTTTTAAATAAATGTTTTAATACCATAGATGCTGTTTTTAATTTTATTTTACAGTTGGGGAAATGAGGTTTGGACCATTTAGGACTCTAGCCCACACCTGTACAGCTAGGATTAAAGTGCACTTCAGAGAGCCTGTGCATTTAATCCCCGGGCCGAGGGCTTTCTGTAAGCAGAGAAAACGGTAGGGAAGAACACGGTGCTTCTCTTCAGATGAAAAATTAATCAGTTATTTATTAAATGTATTATTATTTTATTCTTCATTATATTTATCTGCATTTTCATTGCTTTTTCCCCACCTCTCTCAGTGAGCATGGGTTGCTGCTTTATTTCAAATAACACTGGCTTATTGAATCTACAAATAAAAAAAAACCCAAACGCTTGAACTGTTCAGAGGGTTTTTTTCCCTGCCACGCCTTCCACCTGCCAGGGGGTGTTTCAGGCTACGAAGCAGGGAACCCTAAGGTCTGGTCTTCAGAACTACAAGGAGGGGAACCTTATCCCCAGCCAGCCCCTCTCACACAAGATCCCAAAGGGCGAGGTTCCAGCCAAAAGGGTCCAGTCTTCCCACCAGCCCTGCACCTGCAAGGCCTGGGATTCACATGCAAGTCAAAGGTGGGCCGTTGGGTCACTGTGGCCCCATTCCTCATTTCAGAATGAACTAGGAAAGGAGAAGCCCAAAGCAGGTGGCAAGGATTCTTTAAAACAAAGCAAAACAAAAACAAAAACACAAGGATTCCTGTTTTTCCCAAATCAGCTAGGGATCCCCTAGTGACCCGCCTCCCCCACCAAGGACTTAGTTCTTTTTACTCCCTGAGCTGACCGGCCGCTGTGATAACTGTTCCTGATTCAAACTGTCTGTCACAACTGCTGTTGGAGGGGCCCGTCCTGAGCTTCCACCTTCTAAGGAAAGGGGGAGGCTGGGAGGAGGCCAAAGAGTTGTTTGAGGCAGGTGGGAGGGCAGAGAGTTGTAATCCTACTGAAAACAGCAAAATGATAGTCATAAACTCAACATACATTTACTAAGAACTTAACACATGCTGAGAGGTTTACGTGCTTTATCTCACTGAATCCTCTCTCAAAACACCAGGAGATGGGCACTGTAACTACACCCCTCTCGATGGTAGGAGAACCCAGGCTGAGTGGTAGTGAATAATTTGCCCAAGGTCATGTCATGCAGCTGATAAGTGGTGCAGGTGGTTAGGATTCTAAAGCCAAGTACTCCTCTTGCTAAGCAGCCCCTTCTGGGAGCCATGGGAGCCCCTAGAGCCTTTACGCCTCTCAGAACACACATGCACACACACATTTTCCCTTTCGAGGAAACCGTTTTCACGTCCCTTGGCCAGGAAGATCTCACAACATCTCTTCTGGATTTATGTGATGCCACTTTGGAAATAGTCAAGCTTGACTCCTTGGAGCTCAGGCATCCTGGTTTGTCTGCTATGGTCCTACATATTTCTGTGACTTTGGGTCTGTCTCTGTGTAAAATGGACACAGACACACCTGTACACAATCACACACTGACCAGAAAGTTGGAAATATACTATGCTTTTGCATATAATATAATATAATATAATATTAGCTAAACCATTCGCATTGGTTATTCTTTGCCTGTTTTCAGACTTAATGGCTACTCTGTATTTATCTTGTGGGGGTTATATGTATTCTATGTTGTATACATATAAATATAGATGTAAAAACAATGTATGTATATTGAAATACGTGAGGAATTTAGAATACAGCCTGACACACAGCAGGTGCTTAATATATGATAGTTACTGTTGTTTTTCTTGATTTTTATGAATCTGGCCTCAACTCAATCTCACCAATGTTAGTTCATTGCTCGCACGCCAGGGGAAGCTCACACGCCATGGGGGAAGCAAAAAGACACGCTCATGAAGAATTCTCCTAGAAGGCAGTCTATATTAAAGTGATGTGCTGGGGCCCCTGCGGGCTCAGTCAGTTAAGCGTCTGCCCTTGGCCCAGGTCATGATTCCAGGGTCCTGGGATCAAGTCCTGCATGGGGCTCCCTGGTCAGTGGGCAGCCTGCTTCTCCCTCTCCCTCTGTCTGCCCCTCTGCCTGCTTGTGTGCTCTCTTGCTCTAATAAATAAATACAATCTAATTAAATATAATCTAATTAAAAATAAATATAAATATAATAAATAAATAAATGTAATCAAAGAAAAAAAAAGTGATGTGCTGCCTGTGTAGACAAAGTGCTTTGAGAAAATAATGGACAAGGGAGTAAATTATTGCCAGGGAGACCTAAGTGGTAAGATTTTTATTTTTAGATTAAATGTACAATACAGGTAAGTGCACAGATCTTAAATGTACAATTTGGTGAATTTTGACAAAAGTATACACTCATGGGGCACCTGGGTGGCTCAGTGGGTTAAGCCTCTGCCTTCTGCTCAGGTCATGATCCCAGGGTCTTGGGATCGAGCCCCACATTGGGCTCTCTGCTCGGCAGGGAGCCTGCTTCCCTCCCTCCCTCCCTCCGCCTGCCTCTCTGCCTACTTGTGATGTCTGTGTGTTAAATAAATAAATAAAATCTTTAAAAAAAAAAAAAAGTATACACTCATGTAACCATCCCCGGAATCAAGAGAGAAACTATTTCTATCCTCCCAAAAGCCCTTTTGTGCCCCTTCCAGTTAATGCCTACTCCACAAAGGCAACCACAGCTCTGTTTTTCCCATAGTAGAGTAGCTTGATCTGTTCTTGACCTTCATATAAGTGGAAACATTCACAGCATCCTCTGTTTATGTCTGGCTTCTTCCATTGAACATGGGTGGCAGGTTCTAATCTGGGGACCAGTTTTTCAATCTTTCTTCTTTCATTCATGCGTGCGTGCAGGCATTCATTCACAATCTCCCAACCTTCTGACCAGTCAGAAAGTCTGTTCACTCAAAAACCATTTATCTGTGACCGAGGTCTGATTTGATTACTCTCCATTACATTCCATCCCTGGCTTTGGACCTCTGACTAGGAAACTAATAAAAATTTGGTAAACACGGTCTGCTATTATTTCAAATTCTACTCCCCCTCCTCCCACATTCTAAAAAATCCTGATGTATTCTGGGCATCATCATCAAGTCTTAAGAAAATCTTCATCCCCATCAAGTATATGTTTCTTGAAGACCCTACTGGACTGACATCGCCTTAGATTATTTTGTGAGATTAGCCCCAAGAAAAAGGAAAGGCTGAAATCAATGAAAGCAAGATTAACTGCAAACTCGGGTGGAAGGCTGGGGGTAGAATTTTCTGAAGCGTGTTCGCCAGTAGATCACTGGTTTTCCTGTTGTCACAGGTATGCGGCAGGGACAGGGAAGATGATTATGTGGTTACCAGCGTTCCAGAAACCCTGGGTTGAAAAAGCAAACCAAATAGTTTCCTGACTGCTAGCCTTTCCAAGGACTTGACTGTGTATTAATTTTTTTTTAAAGATTTTATTTATTTATTTGACAGAGAGAGATCACAAGTAGGCAGAGAGGCAGGCAGAGAGAGAGGAGGAAGCAGGCTCCCTGCCAAGCAGAGAGCCCAATGTGGGACTCGATCCCAGGACCCTGAGATCATGACCTGAGCCGAAGGAGAGGCTTAACCCACTGAGCCACCCAGGCGCCCTGCGCATTAATTTTTAAGAAGAAGGTCTAGTGTGCCGCTTTGCCCAAATGGTTTGATCCCAGAACCTTTTCTGCCGGGGACATCTTCGGCATTCCCGTGTTGTCCAGGATCCATCTGTGGGACTCCCTGACGTGACTTTAGAGAATTCATGAGGGACTGGGGTCCAGCAGGGGTGTGGAGCAAACTGCCCCGTGGAGGCGGGGATGGGGCGGTAGAGCCAGGTGCTGTGAAGAAGAGGGAGCTACTGCCTGAGGAAGGTTGGAGGGAAAGGGGGAAAGGAGTGGGCTTGAGCTGAGCCTGACAGTTTCATGGAAGTGGGAAGAGGAAAGAAACTTCCCAGCCAGAAGAGGAACTGGCTTGGGCTGGACTGGGGCCTGGAGAGGAAATCCATTTTGCAGAATTCCTACGGAAATGATCTCTTCAGAACTGGCTGCATCAGGATGATGCATTTGCTGGATGGAAGGAAAAGAAGGAAAGAGTTCATGGTTATTAGCCATTTCCCACAGACAAGGAGCGAGGGGTTGAGCTCTGCCCTTCCCAGGTCCCGCTCAGGTAAGTTACCTGCACTGCCTGCGCGGCAGCGGTCCTAGCTGTAGGACTAGAAGATGATCAGGTGGGCCTTCCAGAAGAGTCTGAGATGTCATGACAGATGGGCAGACCTGGGTCTCATCACCATTGAGGCACAGCTTCACCAACAAGGCTTCCAGCACGTTTGCACACCAGACTGTGGCTGCCAGATGTTCTGGAGTAATTCCAGCCTAGGTTGAAGTCCCAGATCTACTATTCACCTTGAGCAAATCACTTTCCTTCTCTGGGCCTCAGTTTGCCCACCTGAAAAATGAAAATCGCCATATTTTTTCTTCATGGTGAAACCAGTAATTAAAAAAAATAATAAGATAATGGGTATAAAATATTTGGCATGTGTTGAGCACCAAGGGCTTCGTAAAAAGTGCCTCTGTTACCACCAATAAATTCCTCCAAAGCCCATTGTCTCTGTAAAAGGAAATTTGTTACATTAAAATGGTTAAGTGATGTTTTACTGTAGGGGGGAAAACTGGTAGAACTAGTTGAAACCAAATGCTTTTTATTTTCTGTAAATCCCACCAATCTCATCCCCTTGGGGTCAAACAGGGCATAAGAATAACTCAGTGGGACTCTGCACTAACGGACACTCCTGTAGGGAAGGGCTCTCATTCCTGGGGATGCCAGAAGCCTCCTCTATCCTCAGATTTGTCCCCCTGCTGGGGGTGACTCAGACTGCTTGAGAGGCCAGGGGGTGGCGTACGAGGTGATGTCAGAGGTCACTACACCAAAAAAAAAAAAAAAGAAAAGGAAAAAGAAAAAGAAAAAAACCCCAAACCTTCCATTTTCCTGGAGGGGCCTATTTTATAACAGATCACTATACCCCCAGGCTCCAGGGGAAACATCCCTCCCTTGTCATAAACTAATTCATTCTGAGGAAGTGAAGAGTGACTTGGTAGCCCTGTAGCCAGAGGCACTGAGGGTAACATTCTGGGATGTGATGTTTGAGGTTGGCCCTTCATTGTAATGCAGGCTTCGCTTTCTAACCCCATGCCTTCCCTGGGGTCTCATGGTGGCTCCAGAAAGCCTCTTGGGTCTTGCAAACAGTTTCTGGGTTGAGAAGTTCCAACCTACTGGCTGCTGGATGGGGAGGTGGGGGGTGGGGGACATCTGAAGATGGTGCCAAGTTGTTGGGGCTTGTGAAATGTGATTCTGGCAGATAAAGACATCTGTTACTAATTCTGTCTACCACTCTGTTCTCTTTTGGGGGGCACCTTCAAAATCACAGATCACAAATCTTAGCTAAAAAGAACTTGAATGAATAGGGGTGCCTGGGTGGCTCAGGCCTTAAGTTTATTTTGTAAAAATAAGATTATAGTCTCTTTTATAACCTGTTCCTTTACTTAAGAAATTATAAACACATTCCTGTCGGGCATATTTAATTCATCATTTTTAAAAAAGATTTTCTTTATTTTATTTATTGGGGTGCCTGGGTGGCTCAGTCATTAGGCTCAAGTCTGCTTTCGGCTCAGGTCATGATCCCAGCTTCCTGGGATGGAGCCTCGCATTGGGCTCCCTGCTTGGCGGGAAGCCTGCTTCTCCCTCTCCCTCTGCTGTGTTCCCTCTCTCACTGGGTCTCTCTCTGTCAAATAAATAAATAAAACCTTAAAAAATAAATAAAAAAAAAGAACGTGAATAACCTTCAAACCCAAACTTTTCATCTCACAGTTGAAGAAACTGGTTCAGAGAAGGGATTTAACTTGCCTAAGGTCAACACAACCAATGAGCAGCAGAACTGGAACTCAACCCTTGACCTCTTGACTCCTGGTCCAGTGCTCTCTCTCCACTGCTTAACAACAGTATGGGTGACAGCCACATGCCAGGCACTGTATTAAGTGCTTCCCATGCATTTAATCCCCACAGTCATCCTATGGAGTCAATACTACTACTGTTGCCATTTTGCAGATGGAAAAACAGGCACAGAGAAACAAGTTAGGAAGCTCAGAGCCACAGCCAGCAAAAGCAGAGTCAGGTTTTGAAGCTAGGCCTGGCTAGAGACCTGGAGCTTGGAATCATTAACACTGAACTATCTAAGGCACAGTAAGTCTTTAAGTTGAGTACCTTAACTTCCCCCAAACCTCCTCACAAGCTTCCAGGGGCCTGGAGAGTGGACAAGAGGGAAACAAAAGGCTCCCAAACGTGTCCTGTCCAGATGGGGCCGAGCGAAAGTTGTCGGTTATCCAAAGGCAGTCCAGTGAAATACTGCGGCCCTATACTGGGTCGTCAATCAATTTGGAGGCCACTGATGGTTCCGAAATATAGCCAGACAGCCAAAGCCACTGGCTGGAGAGTCAGGTCCCTGTCATTTGCCTACCGAGTCTCTTCCTCCTGGGGGTATCCTCAGGGCCCATTAATGGGTAATCCCAGGGGTGTCTGCTCATGCCCGAAGAGGGTGTCAATGACAGCGCTCATTGTGAAAGGGGAGGGGGCTGAGGCTGTGGCATTTCTTCAGGGACAGCCATCAAGGCATGACTCAGATTTCAGCAGAGTCTGGGCAGAGAGAACACTCACGCTCACATCCCCTCTGAGGAGGAGGAGCCTGGTGACTAACGTCCATCCCTGGGTGAATCTGCCCTGGGCTGGGTGCCGTGGGGGCCAGAGCAGAAGAAGAGACAAGACAAGGAACTCACTGTTTCCCTGGGAGGCAAGATGAGCCATCCATAATGACAGCAACAACAGCTGACATTACCAGGACTTGGGGCACAAGAGCGATGCAAAATGCTTCACATGCGTGAAATCATTTAACTCCCTCCAAGGCAGGAGCTGTGCCTACTTTCAAGATGAAGAAATTGAGGCTTAGAGGGATCAAAGAAATTGCCCAAGGTCACACAAGTAGGAGATGGTAGAGTCAAGATTTGAACTCAAGTAGTTTGGCTCCAGAATCCAAGATCTCAGCTAGAGGGGCCTTACTGTGTGTGTGCATGCACGTGTTTGGGGCCCGTGCTCTGGGTGCAGATTCTACATCACCCTGAGGAGGAGGGAAGGGGAGGGGAGAGGGAGGGGAAGACTGGAGGTGCAGGGCTTGAGCTTTGATGAGTGAAGCTCTTTTCAGTTGAGAATCCCAGCCCCCTCACCCTAGGGTTGTAGGACCCCATCAAGTTCCCTGGTTCTTCATGTCTCGGGTTCCACATCTATAAGCTAGAGGTGGTGACTGGATCTAAATCTTTGGACAGTTGTAAGGATTGAGTGAAACAGGGCAGGAAAAGTGTTAATCACAGTCCGGCATATACTTAAGTGCTCAAAAATGAAGAGCTTCCATGATAATTTTTAACGATTAAATACATCTTCATATTCCTTAAATGAACATCTAGACAGCAGGTCCTGAGGTGGAGGAGCACCCAGAGTAATTGGAAAATGGAAGGTGGGGGTGACAGAACCAAATCAACGGACCGAGCCCGGAGGGAAAGCCGGCCGCGGTGTGGCAGGGGCCCAGGCAGGGTGGGCAGACTGTCCTGAGCACAGGCTGGAATGGTGAGCAGGGGCAAGAGGGAGTGGTGAACAATGACAGCCTCTGAGTAGCTGCCTTCCTGACGGCACACAGTAGGCCACAGAAGCTCTTCCCTTTCCCACTCCCTAATGTTGGCCACCTGCCACCAAACTGAGGGCCTTAAAAATCTTTGGGGTAGACCAGTCATAGATTCAGAAAAATCCAAACCTCAATGTCTGGGGTCCAAGGTCGAGCACTTAACCTGGGACTACATGGCCTCTGTCTTCCTGAGAAGGTGCAGGGCCCAGGAGACCCCAACATATCCCTCCCCAACCCCTTCTCCAGTGAGATCAGATCTCAGCAAACACCAGGGGCAGACCCTGAAGAGAACCTGTAAAGACATAGCAACAACGGACCTTATGGGTTGGTTTATCCTGCTTACTTGAACCTCTGGGAGCCTGGAGCAGGCCCCATCGCACCCCACCCCACCCCACTCTGACCTAGGAATGCATCACTGATCCCAGATACTCCTGTTCATCATGGGGCTCTCTGTGTCCAAGCCAGGCCTTGGACGTTTTCCTTGTCATTCCACAAGGAAACCTTCATCTGAACCCTCCAAGCCCCCAGTTTGATCCCTGCAGATAGATGAGAGGGGGAAATACGTTTTAGCCATGGGGTTGGTGGGGATTAACAGGTGTTTCTCAGAAAAGCTCTTTTAATTTGGAAGTGTGCAGTATCTTGTTTAACGGCCCTTTTAGGGTGCAGGCTGGAGATGGCCTGCAATGCGGGTGGGTCCAGGTCCCTGGAAAGAGTGGGCCTCCAGGGCTGGGCCGGCTGGGTTCTGTTCTTTCCAGGGGGCCCTCTCCTTCTAGGGTGGAGGCTGCTTTCCCTGACTGCCTTCTGCTCTGACCAGTTTCTGGCAACACAGAGTCTCCAGATAATACTTTGGCTACTTCCTCCTTCCCAGCTCAGGGACAAGCCCTCTCTGATTTGTTACTTTTTAATAACTGTAGTTTCTTTCTTTCTTTTATTAGCGGAAGAAATAATGCCCACAGATAAACCAAAAGAATAAAATATAAATGACCCCTGATCCCATTACCCATGATTCTCTCTATTGTGTAGCTTTCCTATTCTTTCTATTCATTATAAATGGATTTTTTAAAAAAGATTTTATTTGACAGAGATCACAAGTAGGCAGAGAGGCAGGTGGCAGGGTAGAGGGGCAGGGGGAAGCAGGCTACCTGCTGAGCAGAGCCCGATGTGGGGCTCGATCCCAGGACCCTGAGATCATGACCTGAGCCAAAGGCAGAGGCTTAACCCACTGAGGCACCCAGGCACCCCCATATAAATTGATTTTAAAAACAAGAATGGATTAGGGGCGCCTGGGTGGCTCTGTCGGCTTAGCATCCGACACTTGATCTCAGCTCAGGTCTCAGTGTTGGGGTCGTGAGTTCAAGGCTCCATGTTGGGTGTGGACCCTATATTTAAAAAGGGGGGGGGAACGGATTAATTTACTAAAAGTAGAGTTTGAGACTCAAAACTCAAAATGAGGAACTCAGACCCAGCTTCAAGACCCAGAAGCTCCCTGGAATGACCCTGGGTAAATTGTTTCATGAATGGGCTTCCCTCCTCTCATTTGTAAAAGGATAACAGTAGCTACCTCATAGGGTTGGTGAGATGATTCAATGAGATTAAGCAGTTAAACCCAGGGCCCTGCATACTGTAAGGACTCATAAACGCTAACAACTGTGCTGTAAACTTAGTAAATAACTTGCAACGCACTAAGGGGATTTCTGCAGCACCACGCAAACCGAGTGTGCCACTCCAGTGGGGTATCTTACTTATTTCACTGAGCTTCTGTCGAAGAGCATTTATACTAATTCTCATTTTTCAGGATTATAAACAATGCTCTGATGCATATCCTCGTGGATAACTCTGCACAGAGATTGCTTGCTTAGGCTAAATTCCTATGAGTGAAATTGCTAGATCAAAGATGAGCTAAAATCTAAAGCCCACGTTTGGACTGATTCACCCTCCCTCCAGCAAGAAGGGAGCCCGTCTTCCCTCACCCTTGCGAACACTGGGGTTTGGCATTTTCTTTCATCTTTATTAACTTGGTAAGTGGGAAAAAACAAAACAAACAAATAAACAACAACAAAAAAAAACCCCAAACAAATAAACCCCCACTTCTTGCTTGTTTGTATCCAGGTAATCAGAGACTTTCTCTTGGTTTTTTAAGGGATGCTTTGAGGACAACTTCAGACCCTATAATGACTCTTCCTGTCCAAAGCACTTCTAGGAAGGAATATAGGTTGTGTTACTGGCAGAATTGTGATAAAAATCTCAAGTACAGAATACAAAAGGATCTGGATGCTGCCTACCCCGATCCTCCACAAGCACAACTTCCAGGTCCTTCCAGGCTTTTTTTTTTTTTTTTAAGATTTTATTTATTTATTTTTCAGAGAGAGCGAGCACAGGCAGACAGAGTGGCAGGCAGAGGCAGGGAGAGAAGCAGGCTCCCTGCCGAGCAAGGAGCCCGATGCGGGACTTGATCCCAGGACGCTGGGATCATGACCTGAGCCGAAGGCAGCCGCCTAACCAACTGAGCCACCCAGGCATCTCCTTCCAGGCTTTTAAATTTGGGCTATATTCTCTGTGTAGGGTGTGGAGCCTATCCCTCTACTTAAGCCCAGTGATGGGATAGTGAGGAATATTGCGATGGAATGCTCATGGAGCTTTAGGTGCAGGTCCAGGATCACGCTTTGGGACCCATTAGGATTCGTATCTAGGGTGATGCTTTATCCAAAATCTGAGGTTCCGATCCGAGCTCCTCTGCTTAAGTAGAGTCTCTTTCTCAGACATTGAGTACAGATGGGGCCAAAAACACATCACCCTCTGACTACCCCCATCCACTGTGGCTCACCAGAGGAGGTAAAGCATAGGAAAACATGTTCTCAACTGAAAAGAACTTCACTCATCAAACAGAGGTGGAGTACTGAGTGCTGGGAACTAAGCTGTGCGTTGAGGCTGGAAATAAGTGGTGGCTGAGGAGGACCCCCTTCTAAGCTGGGTTCTCACCTATAAACATGGCTTTATTGGGTACCTATGGTTTACTTGCCATTGGCTTTTCCCTGAAATCTTATTTAACCTAATCCTCAAGTCAACCCCATCGAGGGATGATGGGAAAACTGAAACTTCCAGAAGGGAGTCACTGGTCCAAAGATATATGCTACTAGGAAGGAGCACAGCAATTCAAACTTTGGAAGTCTTCTCTGGGGAGTGGGGACAGAAGGCAACAGCTATTATGGCCACAATGTCAATGATCTTGTGTAAATTATACATGTTCATCTACTTTTCATTTATTCAACAAATATTTATTGAACACTCATGCTGAGATCTGGGACAGATGCCCTGTAAAATTTGGTTTTTCCGGTGTGGTTTCTGCAGTCCAGAAGATTATAAATCCTTCCTACCTTACAAATCCTATCAGCCAATCTATCTGCTTTCCTTCCTTTCTTCCCTCCTTCCCTTTCTCCTTCCACCCACCCCTCCATCCAAGGCTTTTTTCCAAAAAGGCTGAAAGAACCATTTCCGAGGCTTTACAGTAAGGCAGACCTTGGTCTGATTCTGTCACTAAGGAGACCGCCAGGTGATCTTAGCTGAGTTACCTCACCTTTTGGAGCCGGTTCTTCTTCTGGAAAGTGGGGAGCTCAGGAGAATGACAGGATATGCACAGAAAGCACTGTG
>RCUC01148396.1:0-40528 GCA_003697995.1 Taxidea taxus jeffersonii | reverse complement strand
GGGTGGTGCTGCCATGAACTAGGGAGTGTGCAGAATGAGGAGCACATGAACAACAGTCAGCTTACGGGACACATGGGCCTAGAGCAGGGGGCCCAACTAAGGACCCTTTTTTCATTCTCGGGCCAAGGAGAAGTAGCTGACCAGTGGCCTGGTCCAGAACCTGAGGGTGAGCTGGCCAGGAGGCGTGGAGTGGAGAAGGTGTCCAGCCCTTGACGGGTCCTCTCTGCAGCTCCCCCCAGGGTATCCAATTCACCAGTCACCTTCTTTGCCCCATGATAAGGCCTCTACTTCACAGCCTGGGAGAGACCTTCTGGAGGCTTCCATTTTTGTCCTTCTGACCTAAGAACTCAAAATACTTTGGGCTCCTTAGCAGCTCATCGCTCTCTGATCTCCGGCATTGCATGGAATAGCCGAGAAACATTCCTTGTAATGACCCACAGATGAAATGCCCCTTTCCTCTCCCCACACTCCTTGTCCATGGACTTTCTCAGCTTCCCTCCCTGCAGGGGCTCTGGGGCCCAATGTTCCATTCTCCTGGAGTAGTGCTGGAGTGCACACATCTGCGGGGATCATTTTCTGTCCCGTGACCTGCTGTCCCTCTGCTCTTCTTCTACACCCTCCCTCGGCACCCTCCCTGTTACCTCCATCCTGCCACCTGCCTCTTAATGATAATACTCTCGGACTCCTTTTCAAAGAAGGGATGTTCTAAAGACAGCTGGGGGTGGCCTGCCGGGCAGCTGCTTGCACTGTCAAGGGTGGGCAATAGACATGCATCCAAACATAGAAACTAGAGACCCCACCGCTGGGCTGGAGCGTTGTTCAGTCTTCCCCGCCTCAAGCCCAGAATTGTTCAGCAGCCCCTAGAGGTGGCCTGTGTGCCCAGGCTTTTCCCCTTCCCAGGTGTGGGGATGGAGACTTCAGAGGGGGCATGACCTGGGAGTCTCTAACTAGTGGGTCCCATTTTCCAAGGCGACCTTGTTGACGGTCTGTTCCTGCTGGGACCTCCAGTGCTTTTTACTCTAATTCTCACATAGTCCCAGATGTGTCTCATGAGGTTTCCAAGGATCCTAATGTGAATCTTCTGGCTTCTTCCCCTCCAGATATGGGCCTTCACATATACCCAGCAGATCCTCCAGGAGGAGCTGTGCCTGTCCGTCATCACCGTGTTCCCAGGCGCCCCGGTGGTTCTTGTCCTCTGCAAGAACGGAGATGACAAGCAGGTGAGAGCTTGGCGGGTGCCCACAGGGCGTGGTTGCCTTCAGTGACAGGCAGTCCTGTGTAGGTCCAGGTCTCATGTGAAAGACCAGGGAGAGACTCTAGAGGGGGAGGGGCTGATCAGAAAGAGGCCATCTGGTTAGGGGACGAGGGCAGGGGCAGCAGCGGTCAGCTTGGCCCCAGATGCCTGTGGACCTGGCTGGGCCCCAGTGGGCATGTGCATCTCGTACTTGCCTATCCAGTGCCAACACCAACCTGGCATCCCTGAGCAGGAATGCACAGGGGCAAAGCCTTCAGGACCACAGGATGAGCAGTACCGGAATCTTGGCCTGCAGGGGGCCTTGGGCTCTGGCCTTGGCCCACGTGGGGCTCAGAGACAGACCCCCGTGTTCTCCATGCCCTGTGCCCCATCAGGCCCAATCTGTTGACCCCATGCAGTCCCCTGCCCATTGGGCGTTGGCATGAGAGAGACAGACATTCAAATGCCATTGTCTGGCTCACTGGCCATGTGACACTGGACTTGGTTTCCTTCCTCTCTGAAATGGAGGTGACGAGTCCCACCACACGGGGCAGCTGTTGAGAGAGGTTAACAGGAGTGGGCCATTGTCCCTGTGCCATGGTGACTCCCCAAACCATGTTTGTCCCCTCCTTCTTTGTCACGTGAGGTAAAGTCTCAGGGGGCAGCGGCACAAGACCCCTCTCTCTGTTTGGGTCCTTTGTGTGCCGAAGGGCTGTGGAGGAGCCCAGGCTGCTGACCTCAGGTGCTGCCCAGAAGCCCTACTGTCCTCCTGCGTCCCTCCCCCGCTTGCTCCCACATATTCCCGACGTGCACACGCTGAGCGCACATGGTTCCTTTGTTCTCTGGCCTGTTGCTTGGAAAGTTATTACCTTCTAATGAGTTTTTCTACCAGACATATTGATTTTGCTTTTACTTTTTTATCCAAAAACAAAAAACAAACCAAAAACCAATAATAATGCCTGGAAAAGCAATTAGTTGCAATTTTATTCCTCCATGAGACCATGAAAGTCAAGTCTCTGGGCAATCCTAACCATGTGGTATAAACATGCCCGATTGTTCTGGAACTCCTGACATCATTGGTAGAACCTGGGCCCTTAGCCAGAGAATCCTGGTTCATGCTCTCTCCTCTCCATCTTCTCAGCAATGGACCAAGACTGGTTCCCGCATCGAACACATAGCGTCCCATCTCTGCCTAGACACGGACATGTTTGGTGATGGCTCTGAGAATGGCAGGGAAATTGTGGTCAACCCGTGCGAGTCATCACTTATGAGCCAGCACTGGGACCTGGTGAGCTCTTGAGGACCTGAGCCAGAACCAGTGGAGCTGTGGGCGCCATTTCCCCGGATGCCAAGCAGACTGGAAATCAGGCTACAAGCAGCCCACAGCTTCCGTAGATGCTCTGAACTGGGAGGTGGAGGCAGAGCCCCTGGACAGGAGCAGATGTCTCAGGGAGTATGGAGAAAGGGATTGTAAGCCACGTGGGGCTCAGAGACAGACCCCCGTGTTCTCCATGCTGTTCTGTTCCAGTCCTGGCCTGCTCGGCTCCTTCCTGGGATCTGGGGAGAGAGCTCTCACAGGGAGTGTTACGTTGTTCCCTTTCCTACAGAGGAGGCCAAGGAGAAAAGCATTTTTTGTCATGAGGCCGGGACTAAATTGAGAGAAAAAGGATAGATGTTGTTTTCAAAACAAATAAAGGAACCTTAGAAGTTTTCTTTGTGCATCTCTTTGTTCCCACTAATGTGAGCACCGCGCTGAGCTGAGTTCTCCAGAGGGGACGCTGGCTGCCATGACAGGCCATGTGACCTTAAAAAGACACAACTTCTCTGGCCCTTCATCTCCCAATATGTCACGTTGGGCAACAGGAGCAGATCCGTGGTTCTTACCCAGGATTACAGTCTCTCACCTGGAGAAATCATGTCTGTTCAGGGCTCCAGGTTCTTGCTTCAGGAGATCCCAGTAGGGTCCAGACTCCTCCGCTGATTCTTTTTTTTTTTTTTAAGATTTTATTTATTTATTTGACAGGGAGAGAGATTACAAGTAGGCAGAGAGGCTGGAGAGGAGGGGGGAAGCAGGCTTCCCGCTGAGTAGAGAGCCCAAGCCGAAGGCAGAGGCTTAACCCACTGAGCCACCCAGGCACCCCTCCTCAGCTGATTCTGATTCCTCCCCCCCCCCGCCCCCCAGTTGGAACCACTGCCCTAAATGTCCCCCTGGGCCCTCATGGCTTTATAGTCTGTGGCCACTAGCCAGGAGTTTCTTACTCTAATAATAAATCCCCACTGTGTCTTGGGAATTGGGTATTGTGTTTGTCCACTCTTATTAGCTAGGGTTTAAGAAAAGAACCAACTGAGGGGTGCCTGGGTTGCTCAGTTGGTTAAGCATCTGCCTTCAGCTCAGGTCATGATCTCAGGGTCCTGGGATTGAGCCCTGCATCTGGCTCCCTGCTCAGCCGGGAGCCTCCTTCTCCCTCTGCCCCTCCCCCAGCCCGTGCTCATTCTCTCTCTCTCTCAAATAAATAAATAAATATCTTAAATAAAGAAAAAAGAACCAATCCATATTGTTTTAAAATTCCCAAAATAGGCCCATACATTCTCTGCTGAGGTTCATTCTCCGCAAGCTCTTTGAGAATGGTCTTAGTTATCTACTGCTGAGTGACAAATGACCCCCCAAAACTTAGCAGCTTAAAGTAACACACATTTCTTATCAAACAGTTTCAATGGGCCGAGAATCTAGGCACAGCTTCGTGGGGTCCCCGGCTTCAGAGCAACTGAAAGGACCACAGTCAGGGTGTTGTCAGGGGCCCTCATCATCTCAAGGTTCAACCAGGAGGCTCTGTCCCAGGCTCACTCCAAGGTTGTTGGCAGCATTTGGCTCCCACGGCCTGCTGACCAGAAGCCGCCCTCAGCTCCTTGCTATATAGGCCTCTCCAACCTAACCACTCAGTTGACCGGAGCAAGCAAGCCCAGGAGCAGGAGATGAGGATGCCAGCAAGATGGAAGTTACCGTCTTCTAGAACCTAATCTCACAATAGTCTGTCCATTGCTTTTACCACCTTCTATGTGATATAAGCAAACCACTAGGCTCAGCCCACACTTAAGGGGAGGGAATTACACAAGAGAGCTGATGCCAGGAGGTGGAATCATTGGGAACCATTTTGGATTCTGGTTGTCGCAGTAACTACTATGCCCTACACAGGTGTCTGTCTCCCCTTCATCTAGAAAGCCTTCAGTGAGGGCCATGTTCAAGCTCATCATTACTGAGGACTACTGCAGGGGTAGGAAGTCATGGGCTGAGTGTGTACACCCAGAATCTTCTCTACGGGTTGTATTTGTTTATAGAATCTTCTTATGACTTCCTTTAGTTATGATTTGGCTCTTTTGTGGGGCTATTTCACTCCCCGCTATGAAAAGGAGAGGAGACCACGGGATAGACAAAGACATCTACTGAAGAAGAGAATTGGATGGCCCTTTGAGCTGTGTCCACAGGGTTTAAACTGGCCTTGCAGAGAAGAAGGAAAGTCCAGATAGGTTCAACAGCGCCCCTCCCCTGAGTAAGGAAAACAGGCACTGTGCTAAGAGAACCCAAGGACCTGATGTCCTCACCCATTCTTGGTCTCCATCTGTGTCTCTGCCTGTCCTTGAGCTCCCTGGTGGCAGCAAGGCTATCTCTTGCCTTATTCCCACCACTGGGCTGGGCACATTAAGCTCTCAGTGAAAGTTTTCCTAAATGGATGACTGGAAAAACTCTTCCTTGCCCAAGATGAAGTAACTTTACTCACATTTTACTTCCCCTATAAAGTCACACAGTGTAGGTGGCTCTAAGCCCCTTCTTGAACACCCAAGGAAATGAACATCCAGGGAAACATTGCCCAGGAAGACAAAAATTTTTTGTCTGGGCTGCTTTGATGTGGCCGATGAGCTAGCCCTCAGCAATGCCATTGACTTCAGCCATCCTACCAACCTCCCTCTTACTAGTGAAAGGCCTTGGGATAATAATGAAGCATGTGGACAGTAATCCACTAATGGAGATGTGGACGGTTCACATATGAGCTACAGGGCATGTGTCTTAAGGCTCCTCTAGCCAGTTGTAGGGGTGACAACTCTGAAGAGACAAACGGGAATCCTGACAACCATGTAGAGTTACCCGTTCACTAAGCTGCTGGTGGTGAAGCCAAAGCAAGAGTAATTCACGATTTGAAAGCAGACATAGCAGTAGTTCCAAACCTCCCCCAGCACAAGACAATGTTGACGAGGCCCTCACGGGACGGTGACCTGCTCTAGAACATCACGGCCTGCAGTTGCATAGCTGACTGAGTGTGGCCAAACTTTGCCTGGCGGTCAAGTCTTTCCGTGGATGCTGAACAGAGACCTCGGTCAACTTGATCATTGAATTTGGTGCCAGACTTCAGCACCCTGGAAGAGCTCGCTCAGTAGGCCACCAGTAGTCATAGGTGCAAGTAAAAGTGTGTCTAATGATATCAGCCTATGAGAACAGAAGGGACCTATACTCTTCATATTCTAACCCCAAGCTTGGGGTCACTACCCTGCAACAGCCTCACCACACTGCCCAGTGAGGAGGTGACCAGGTGTGACAGAAGCCCTGTCACCTGGGATCACATCTGGCTAGTGGACTTGGATACAAACAATAAGGGCTGCCAGGGGGCACCTGGGCAGCTCAGTCCGTTAAGTGTCTGCTTCCAGCTCAGGTCATGATCTCAGCGTCCGCAGGGAGCCTGCTTCCCCCTCTCCCTCTGCCTGCCGCTCCCCCTGCTTGTACTCTCCCTCTCTGTCAGATAAAAAAAATAAAGTCTTCAAAAATATAAGGGCTGCTAAGTTATCTTAATGGTGTGAGTGCAAATTAAGTGGGAGGGATTTTATACATATGTTTTTTTTTATATATACTGGAAAGAAGAAAGGCAGGGGCTCTGGGCATGCTCAAGTGCCTGGATTAGAGTTGGAAGGATGATGATATCGAGTGGACGGGCAGAAAGGGAAGCTTTGGATAATCCTGGGAGCAGCATAGGTGGTCAAGCTGGTGCCATATCAAACCTGAGCCTTGCTCTCTTGCCAGTTTGTTTCCTTATATGCCGTGCATTTCCTCTGTGTGAGCTCATTTTCAGCAGGAATCATTTTCTCTGGGCATCCCAGGTGCCCGGGTTGTGGAGGCATGTGTCAGGGAAGGTTTGAGTCTGCCTCTGTTGGTTCTCGTTGACTTTAAACCAGTTTATACATTGATTTCTCTGATTGTGGTTTCCACTCTGTAAAAGTGATGGGAATTTAGACCCCACATCTACACTTGGCACCGGCTTGATTCCCCATCTTTTGCAAATTATCTTTTCCCTACCCCGGTTATTGTCCTGCGATCATGCCATCACCAGTCGCCCAGCTGGTGAGTGGGGACTCTCAGCCCTTATAAGCCACCAGCTGTGTGTAGGGTCTTGTTTCTGGTCCCAGCCACCCAGGAGCCCGTGGCCTTCACATCTTACCTCTTCTTGGGGGTTGGAACCCCAGCCATCTGGATTCAGTTCCCCTTCAGCTCACACTCACCACCCTGGCTTTGAATTTGCGCTCATTTTTAAATCTGGGATTTCCCATTCCTTTCAAGTGCAGCTGCCATTTCAAATTGTTTTATTGTATTTTATACAATATTTACATATGTGTGTGGGAGGGGGCTGCCTATATCCATCCGCTCAGACCAAAATTCCTTAGTGTTGTAATTAGCTGTCACCACTGTCTTTCCTGCTGGCTGCAGGACACCATATCTTAGTGCAGACGCTCAATCAATTTCTGTGAATGAGTGAGAGAATAAGCCTGTGATTCTTTAGTACCACTTCCTAATTACCTCCTGGCTATAGCTATCAGACATTAAGGCTTTAAAAAGACAGCAAAGACAGAAACGGAGGACCAAGAAGACAAATTTATAACAATGAAATCTTGTTATAATACCCATAGATTTAGGGATCATGCATATTTTACTTCGTAATGACAGAATTTAATACTGAAAGTGCTAACTGGAAAGAACTATCAGTAATGGAAATCTTTAATACTGCCGTAGAGCCCAGCAAGAGAGAAACTGTTCTCATAAACTCTGGGGGATGGTGACAGAAGGGTAGACAGGCAGCGCCTGCCTTTCATCTGCAAGAATTTCGGGCATTTTCCCCGACAGCTGGCAGCATGAGTCCTGGCTGGCCCTCACGGACAGGCTTGCCCTTGATCTCTGGTCCATGTGGTTTACCTCTACAGATTTAAGGCCCCTTCCTTCCCCTACTCCACACGCTGAGCTGCTGCCCACTGCACACCCCTGGAGACCCAGTGCCCTAACCTGTCCGTTCCCTCAGCATGCGACCACAACCTGGGCAGTGGCAGGCTCCCAGATGAGACAGTGAAGGTTTGAGGGTTCCAGGAAAAGTCTAGCAGCCCCCTCGCAGGGGGCAGGCGGGAGCCTCTTCTCCCCAACATGCAGAGCCAAACCTCGCAGGCTCCCTGGTGGTCTGAGGTCTCGGGCAGCCCGACTTGGATTAGCATCCTCCGAAGCTCCGAGCGCTTTCCCATTTGCCATGGAGCGGACTAATTTAATGAAGCCGTCACAGCGCACACCTCAGGGCTTATTGGAAAAGGACTGGAGCACGACATTATTTCTCAGTAGTAGATTGCATCATTTTCATTTCACGGCTTTCCAATGGGAAATAATAAAACAAAATTACAAACATAATGAGGAAAAAAAGGAAGGCAAAAAAAAAAAAAAAAAAAACCCGCCACCACCAAAACCCTGGGCGAGAGATGCCTCGTCTGTGCGGCGACAGGGCTGGTTACCTTACTCATCTGAGCCGGTAAATATTATGTGGCTTGGCTCGGCAGGAAGGAGGAGCCCAGGATGCCTCCACCTGCTGCTGGAGATAACGGGCAGCAATAACTCACTGTCCAGCGCGGCCAGGAGTGCTGAGCTCCCCTGCAGGAGGCTCGCTGCGTGGCCTTGTGAGATGTGCCAGCTGCCGAGGGCATCTCCTGCCCCGGGCCGGCCGCAGCGCAGCGCCGGGGTGAAGGGCCTTCGGTGACCGGAGGGCACACTGGGTGGGGGAGGGGCGCTGTGTGCAGGGTGCCACCCCGCACCCGCTGGAAGATGGCCTCCCGGCAGGCCTTCGTGCATCCCCAGAACAGGAGGGGAGAAAAGGAGTCCCCGCCCCCATCCTTTTCTGCAGGGTGCTTTGGTGGGACAAAGTGAGCTGACAGCCAGAGGCTGAATACGAGACAAGGGACAGACCAAGCTCTGTTCCAGAAGTGTTCTCCTCCAGCGAGCGCGTAGAGGGGGAGATCAAGGGAGGCAGCCAGCTGAGCTGGGCCTCTGAGTCTTTCTGGCAGGCCTGTCCTTCAACTTGGGATGCCCTGGGCCTGTCCCCACATGGAGGGGACTGAACCCCTTCACTCCACCCACACCCAGGTCCTCTCCTACCCTTTACTGAGAATAACTTTTCTCGTCCAATGAATGCAGGAGTCTGAGGTCATATGGGATGAGCTGCTTCTCTCCGCTGTAGCCTCCTTTGAGGCCGACCCCTCGCCTGTGCCTCGGGCCTCCTCCAACCCTCAGTTGATGCTGTCCCTTCAGCCAGCCCTTCCCCAGTCACTGCACAGCGCCCTATTTTCTCCTTCTCTGCCTTAGAGGCAAAAGCCTTCCCTTGAGCCTGATCACCCCCTTTTCTTCACTCCGTGCTCTCCTCTAAAGCACCACAGTTAGCCCCATGGGCTGGGTCAGATAACAGAGCTTCAGATTCTGGCTCCTCTAATCCCCGGCTGTGTGACTAGGGACAAATTACTTGGCTTCTCTGAGCTCAATGTCCTCTTCTGTCAATGGGGCAATAGTCCTACCTATCTCATCATTTTAGTGTGAGATTAAATGAAATGGGGAGTTCTCAGCACAGAGCCAGGAATATAGCATATCAAACGTTTGTTGTCTTTATCATTTTATTGTGAGGATTGAACATCTTTGTCCCAGACAGAGGGCAGAATGTCGAAGGCTGAGCTCAATCCTCAGAGGTCACACAGCAATCAGGCTGGGCCTGAGACTCCCCTATAGGGTTGCCTAGGGTCACAGAGGACCTGACCCCCAGCAGCACTGCTCTTGGGCTTAGAATTGGTGGCGAGCCCAGGAGGGGAAGGAAGCAGAGGAGAGCAGTTGGGAAATGCAGTCCCTCTCGCCAGTCTTCGCCCTTTGTTGTCTGCTGCTCTTGGCCATTCCCCTGCACTGGGTATCTCATCATCGTCTGTGTTCATTCCAGGGAATGTGGAGCAGGTCAACCAGCCAGTGGTGTAGAAGACACAGAAGAGAGTTTGGGTCAGAGAGGAGGACTCAAATGCCAGGTAGAAGATTCTGAACTTGATCGGGCAGGTAGCTGTGAGCCACTGAATGTGGTAGAGCAAGAGAGTAATAGTGACCAGAGTGTAAGAGAAGGAAGACAGATTAAGTAGCAGGAAGTAAGGAGCTTTGAAGGTGAGATTCTATGGAGAAGGGCCAATGTGGGACTCCAGAAATCATCCGAGAGAGATTATGGGACCTAAACCATGTCACCATCAGTCAGAGTGGAAGTAGACCATGATTCTGAGCCACTGGGGTGGCGGCCATGGGAGGAAAGCAGAAGGTGAGGGCAGCCAGTGGAGAATGGTCCTTGTGCCAATGGGATCCTGTTCCGCCTCCTGAACAAATGCCCTCGTAGTCCCACATTTAATTGGTCTACTTGAGTATCTGATAACCAGGCTTAATTAGTTAATTATAAAACATTTCAGACACACAAAAGAAGAACAGTAACATAGCAACCACTTACATAGCCCTTAACTCTGTGCTCGGCATTGTTCGGAGAGCTTTAAAGATTTTAACTGAGTCAGTCCTCATGAAAGTAATAGCTACATGATAACAATACTACTATTATCTCTCTGTCTTACGAACGAGTAACTTGGGGGCCAAGAAGGTGAAGTCATTTGCCCAAAGTCATACAACTGGTAGTGGACATGAGATTCAGGTCCCAGAAGCCCACCCCAAGAGCTCTGGGCTCCTAACCACTAGGCTCAGCTGCTCCTCGCATTAAATATAAAATCACAAATATTTGTGTTCCTGCCAGAAAGAAAAAATAATGGGGGGAGCTTTAAGTTCACTAGTTCTGAACTTTGAACAACTGGTAAGCCACATTGACCTCAGATTTGTTCACCCACCAACCATTTGTTCGGTAACGAAGGGAGAAAGGAAATTAGCATTTAGTAAGCTATTATTACGTGCCAACTGTATGCCTATGTGCTCTGCAGTCCCTGCTTTGCTGGATGCTAACAGCAGTCCGCCAAGATACGTATTACCCTCATGATTTCACAGATGAGGAACTTGAGTCTCAGAGAAGTTAAATGATGGGTCAAGGTTGCCCGACTTCTGTAAGTGGCAGAGTGGCCTGCCTCTTCTCAGTGACCACGCTGCCTCACAAAGTACATGGCAGGTCAGCCCCCCAAATGTATATGGAGATCACCAAGCAAGAAGTATTTACTAGGCACCTATTGTATGGCCGGTGCTACGCCCAGAGTTGGCCACCCAGCCTTGCCTTCGAGAACAACAAACGGAGGGAGAAACAGGTTTTATTTCAGGGAGAGTTGGGACAGGGGAATGATGTACTCCCGGCTGTAACAGAGGTCACTGGCATGCAAGGGGCATCAGGGAGGGGATGGGAAAGCTTTGCAGGGGATGGGATGGCTGAGAGGACAGGAGGAAGAGGGGGTACAGTCCCTGCCCCAGGAACCCACTTTGGCTTTTCCACACTGTCTTTCAGTACCTGGCTCAACCCAGGCTATAATACTATGGATTCGTTATCGGGCGTCTGAGTGGCTCTGTCAGTTAAGCATCTGTCTGCCTTCTGCTCAAGTCATGATCCCAGGTGCTGGGTTCGAGTCCTGCAGTGGGGTCTCTGCTCAGTGGAGAGTCTGAGTCTCCCTTTTGCTTGTAATCTCTCTCTCTGTCTCTCTCATGCTCTTTCTCTCTCTCATATAAATAGAATCTTTTTTAAAAAATGGACTCATTATCTTTATGAACTTTTGACAATTTGTTTTGGGGCTGGAGAAGAACATGGAGCTAAAGGAAGACAGAGTCAACCCCTAGGAAATCCCTTCTAGGCTCCCCAACACAAGGGCCGTGGGGGGGGGGGCTTGCTCTCCTGTGTCCTTACACAAGTAGCTTCGGTCCTCATGGAACACCTCAGGTCTGCCTGGGCTCCTTCATTCCCATGGCGCCCTCTGCAAAGCTGATGTAGCTCTTCCTGCATGAGGAGCACTCCCATTTATGCATCTGCCCTCCCACTGCTGTTTCTTTGTAAGATCCCTGAAGGATGGGGCCCACACTGCATCTGGCAGGGTCTGGCTCTCAGAGTGGGCTTGCCAAACTTTCTGAACTGCCCTGAGTGGACCGAACCAGGTTTTCTAGATGAAGCCACTCCTTCGTTTGCTTCCTGTGTCTAGTAGCCGGCTGGGATCATACACATCTTTCTTTCCAGAACAAGCCCTGGCAACTTGGACAGCACAAAGAGGCCATAGTTCATTCTTACCACCAAGAATTCCTTCTGTTGGATCATGAAGCAAATGAAAAACTCTCAAATCTAACCTTTGCTGATGCAAAATCAGCCCTTCTGTCCCGCCGCCCTGGGGAATTGATGGTACAAATCTAGACATTCAGAAGCAGCCTTGAGGGAGCTCCCAGCTGCCCTCGGGGTTATATGGCCCCCCTGAGCAGGACTGGCCTATCTGAGAAAGACAAGGCGGCAGGCCAAGATTCGGAGGAATGACCTCTGATCGCCCTCTCCCGCGACAGGTGACTTTGGGACATCCTGAGCAAGTGGGCTTTGGGGTAACAGCCCATCTATGAGGTGGGGCCCCCGGAGAGGAACTTTCAAGAAGGCAAGGTGGGCACTGGCACATGCATTCCAACCACAGGACATAGTCCACACTCTAGAATCAGAAGCTCCAATGTGGGAACATGTCTTGAAGTTCAAGTCCTTGCATCTGCTGGCGACCCCACAGTCAGACGGGATTTCTGTTACAAAACAAAGTCATTCCTTGGAAAATGGGTTTGATAACTGTGCCTCTTCTCTAGCTGTTCCTTCTCATTGCAACAGCCCAACCGCATGGCCTTGAATTCGGTATTTCTATGGTAGAATGGAAGAAAAGTCTAGACTACTGAGCATGAATAGAACTTGGAAAGAGCGTTTTCCAGTCCAGCTCCAACTTCTCGGCAAACCTGTACCCAAGTCATCACAGCCACTTGCTTCCATTTTGAAATGTCTCTAGAAATTGCGCTCAAATCAGTACTCAGCAGGTGCCTACTTTGTGTAGGTAGCCAGGTCTTCTCGGGCTGCAGTGAGATAAAATGGGCACACGCTATCCTGTCCACGAGTACCTCACAAGGAAGGTGTTGGTTTCCTTCCTCATCTACAGAGCAGGACTCCGCGTTTCCAAGCAGTGTGGTAACCAGTCTGAGGACATGAGCGAGCGCTGAGAGCCAGCCCAGCCGGGCTGAACCCCACTTCCTTCAGCTCCAGATCCCAGGCCTCTGTCCTGGTTTTCTTTCTCCAAGGAAGTTTACCTTTTGTAAATCTAGTCAGGAAAAACAGGAGAACGATGTTATATAGAGTGTAACGAAGAAGTTCAAAATGTCACACTTTTAAAAAGTTATCTTTTCTGTTCATGATGCGGAGAGGTTTTGAACTGGTAATGGCTGGGCCAGTGGGTTGAAAGGGAAAAGGGGAGTCAGGCCACTAAGGGCTACACCAGCTATCTTTGTCTTTTTAAAAAACTTGATTTTACATTTAATTATTTTTTTTATCAAAAGAATACTTGCTTGAAGTATTGTTTACATACAGAGATCTCCTATTTCTCATGCACTCCCTTTCCCCAGAGGCATCCATCCTTCACACGTGCAGGGTTTTCCCCTTGCATTTACCTCTAAAATTGAATATTACACAGCTGTTTCTTGAAATATCAATTGTAGACATTATCTATTGACTTTGTGCCATGGAGATAAGGACTTCGTTTTTCCACACCATTGCCCACATTTCTCTCCTTTTATCCCAGTGACATATTTATAAAATAAATTCTGGCAAAATCAATAATCAGCGCTTATACACTGAGCCAAATGGTAAATTATGACCAACCTCCTTTCTTTTACAATCTTTTGTTTTTCCCAGAATTAATAATTTCTTCCTCTTTTTCATTTCCCTGGTTTTCTGTGAACCTCTCACACTTTTCTCCAAATTTTCCAACATGTCTTAATGATACTTACTATGATTTCAAGCAAATCCTCATTCCCTTTTATTTCCTTCTTCTTTCCTTAAGAATTTTCACTCAAGAGGCTCTTTGTCCAAATGTCCCAGTGTTCCTGGTAGCGCTCTCTGCAGGTTGTGCGACATCCTGGAGAGTCTCTTCTCTAATCTCTAATTTTGGTTCCCCTCTTTCCTGGATCAGAGATCTCATTTCTTGATTTCCTTTTTTTTTTCTTTTTCTTTCACTCTCTTTCTTTCTTTTTTTTTTCCTAGACTACATCCTAGAGGACATTCCTGAGAATGGGAGGTAAACTTTTTTGAATTTGGTTTTATAATGGTAAAATTCCTGAACTGTAAGAATGTCTTTATTCCGCTTCACATGTATTCTGTACTTCAGTTGTGTATAAAATACTCATGTGAAGGTCCATTTCCCTCCGCATTCTAAAGGAATTGCTGTCAAGAACTATCTAAAGCTTAGCTTCCACTGATATCAGGGTAATTATTTCCTTTAGTTTCTTGCCTTTTTTTTCCTCCCTTCCTGGAAGACTTCAGACCAAATCCTTATACCTGGTCTTCTGATACTTTCACATATCAATTTGGAGATTCCTATATCCTATACTTCTGGAGATTTTTCTGACATAGTTCTTCAGTTATTAGATGGTTTTCTTCTCTGTTGAACTCCCTTATGGAATTCTCTAGTTTTCTTTGGATTTGTTTGTTTGGTTCATTCTCTGCCCTTTAGTTTGGAGGGTTTCCTCAAATTTCCCACTGACTGTGAACATAAGGGTATATTTAAGAAAGAGACACTAAAACAGCCTGACATCCTATGTGCAGGGACAGGGCATGCCACCTGGTGAGCTGAACCATAAGGGGATCAAAAATGATCTGGGCTTTTCATTGTGAGGAGATCCGCATGGTCGGTTGATTAATATCAGTAGGTATTTGCTCTTGGTTCCTCTAGTTTCTCTAAAAACATCTAATGTCAGGTTTGGATTCCTGGATGTAAGTCAGGAGAAGAGAGCTGATTTCAGCAATCATATTTTTGTGAAGGAAAAGAAAAAAAAATACGTGTGATAAACCAATATCCCATGACCCTCGTGTCCTCACAGTAGTCCCATCCCCATTCCCATTCCCACTGTCTCAGGGGGTGGACCTTAGCTTAGAGCCTGAGACTCTTATTATGGTGTAGAGGAAATTCACCAGAAATTGATCAGATCAGCAGGATGTATGATTCAAATACTCACTGATTCACCTTACCTGCACTCTCTCACGCAGACATTTCCGGTCTTCGTGGGTCGGTCTGGGGGTTAGTGTCTGGCACAGGACATTCTCACGGGAGATCCAGAGGTCCTCGTGGAAACATTTCTGCGTGGAGCTTTAAAAAATGACTGCTTTTCCTTTTCCTTTTTATGTCATTTGACCTTGATTTCTTGATCCTCAAGGTGGCATTTGCCCTTCTTTTTAAAAATTTTTCTTCACAGAGTGTTTGTGAACTCATCACACTCACTTCCTGAGCTTCCTGCGGACCTCCTGCCTCTTGCTAAAACTTCATTAAGTCCTAAGTTTCAAGGTCATTTCCTTAGTCGTCACCTGCATGTGTGCTCGCAAAGTGGGGAAGCCCATAATCTCTTCCAGCAGTACCTCTGACTTACTCTATCCCCAATCTCAGTGGCTGGGGCCTGGGAAGCTGCATTTTGGGAAATTCCACTAAGTGATTCTGGTGTCCTCCTAGCTGATAGGGAATCTGTATATTTTTGCCTGTCATGACTGATGTCTGAATTTGGAGTTCTGATGACCTAGGCCTCCGGTCCCTGGTGCAGACTATCTGCCCACTGAAACCTCTGCCAATCCACTGCCCTACTGGACAGAGCCTAAACACCAGACCCTAAACTTTGCATCACCCCCCAGCTATGGTCCTCCCACCCTGACTCTTTTCCGTCCTCACCCTGGCCCCTGGTCTCAGGTTGGCTTTGTGGACTCAACTTGCCCTCACCAAGATTCTTGTCCTCCCTCCCCCTTCCCCCACTACCTCTACCTCCTCTACCTCTACCCCCACACCCACATCCTGGTATCTTGCCCCACTCTGTCCGGACCATGCAGATCTGCCCATGCCACAGGTCCCGTAAATAGAAAGGATGCTATTGAGGGTTACAGTATTTATTCTAATGAGAGATGCAGACAAAGGACAGACAAAGGAGGAAGACATGGCTTCCAGGCATGTCACACTGAAAGAGGATTTCAGCCAGGTTTTTTGTATATTCATAGAGGAGAGCCAAGTCAAATCGGGAAAATACTACAAATATCTCCTGCTGTTATAGTACAGGTACAACTATAATTACTGTTCCTACTGATAATCATATGTTATTGAATCCCTACTCTAAGATAAACCCTGCATATGTATGTGTTTAAACATATATATCCATATATATTTACATATATTTCTGATACATACATATATATACAATAATGTATTTCCATATTTTTCAACAACCTGACAAGGCATGATTATCCCCATTTTAGAGACATAAGAAATGAGGCACAGAGAATCGTTCTCTCAAGACGAGTAAGTGC
This sequence comes from Taxidea taxus jeffersonii, assembly GCA_003697995.1. NCBI lineage: Eukaryota > Metazoa > Chordata > Mammalia > Carnivora > Mustelidae > Taxidea > Taxidea taxus. Next base: position 24,448 of record RCUC01148396.1, on the reverse strand, counting down.
TCAGAGGAAGCCTGGCGGCCCAGTCTCCTGACTGGTTTCTTCTCCCCTTGCCGTGGACTCCCTGCCGCTTCCCTGTAATTAAGCATCAGCTCCTCTCTCTGAGAGAAGTCACCTCCCCTCTCTCTTCCCAGGGAGACATCAGCAAATAAAACTCAAATCAATCACTCCGTGTCTCCCCTTCAGCATGTAGACTGCAGGCTCCTCCCTCGTGGGTGTCCATTATTCTGGGAGGTGAAGTGTGGCTAATCGTGGTGGTGATAATGGGATGGCCAGGAGAGTGGTGTGAAAGGCGAGGTGGCACAGAAAGCCTGCAGGCCCATTTCACTCGACACTCTTTTCTTTTCATCCCCCACAGCTGTCTGAGGCATTTGCTCGGAAACTGAAAACATTCATGGTTCGATGCAGCCCCAGATCTGAATTACTCTGTAAAAATTAAATGCTTTTAGAGTTAGGCAAGCAAGAAAATATTTGACTTTTGCTCTAATGAAAGCCAATTGTTAACATTTAAGGTGCAGAAAATAACCACACTTTTGCACTTCAGACTCTAGGATTTGCCAGCATGCTGGGGTACACAGTCTTTCAAGTGTGCAATACATAAGAATCTAGGTTTCTGGGAAAGTTAAACTACAGGAGATTATTTAACTCTTGACAAGAATGCCTCTGTACAGGAATTCCAAATGTTCAAATTCATCAGGCCCTACCACTTGCTGGCAGAACCACTCAGTACCTCAATGTTCGTGTCTGTAAAATGGAGAGATATGGGATGAACATGTCTCACCTGTACTGTGAGGCTGGCATGAGGTTGCAGGGGGGAGGCTGGCTGGTGGTGGGGAGGAGGAGATTCTGCTCCAGAAGTGGTACCCCAGGTGGTTGGGGGACCAGCCTCCCATCTAGATAAGCCGCATGTAGTCTGCCCTTTGCCTCCAGCAAAATCTGAGCTGTCCCATTATGCTACGCAGTATCACCCTACCGCCCTGCTATTTGGTTAAAAGTAAAGCTCCTGAGTACATTTTAATTTCTGATCATTATTTACAAGATTTTCTTGTTAATTCTGATTCAGCAGATTTTGCTAAAACAGCTCTATTTCATTCCCTTTTATTTTGGTTGTGCTGCATAGAGCCTGTTCAGACAGACAGTAAATCCGAGTGGCTAACTTCCCTCCTGGGGATGAATCAGCAGCAGCTCTGTAAAGGACACAGCCAAGAGGGTGGTGACAGGGAAGGTTCCTTCTACCCGGCCTCTTTACGGGTGACTCTGGGGGACCTTTGAGATTCTGGCCCCACAATACAAACCAGCACATGGATTAAATCCGGGATAACAAGATTCCCCCCAGAGCTCAATAACAGGCAGATCAGGGGTTTAAAAAAAAAAAAAAAAGAACAACCCAGGACAAGTCAGCAAAATCAGTTCCTGCTTTCTGCAGCTTTTATTACATCACAGGTATCATGTGTCTGAATTTGCTGTAGATTTATCTAGCCTGGAGGCTCCAACAGAATTTTGCAACCAGCAAAATTGGTTTGGGGCCCTGCTCTTCCTCCTCTTTCCTTCCCCCTGTGCCTCTCTGTGGCCACTGACATGAGTAGGTTTATTGTCCTCCTTGGTCTGGTAGGTAGCCTCTTTCTGACCTTGGACCTGGGACAACAATGAATTCATCCAGGCTAAAATGTTGTACGGGTCAGTTGTAATACCCTTCCCTCCCAGGGACCAGAAGTATTTTTAGACATTCTTGAGAAGAGCTAACACTCATGGAAGTTTTAGCTTGTGCGGGGCACTTTTCATAATGCTTTTTATATATTAACTCACCAAAATGTCATATCAACCCCGTGAGGTAGGTGTAATTATTATCCCCAGACACAGATGGGGAAACTGAGGCATAGAAAGGTTCAAGAGCTCTCTGTAGTCGCCCTTGCGGTCAGTGGCAGAGCTGGGATTTGGTCACCAGTTTGAGACTCCACACCCTTAGCAACTGCACTTTGCTGGTGAAACTTGATTTTGTCACAATACATCACCAGAGTGTCGTGCTGGCAATAGGGAGAGAGCTCCGTCTCAGGGGAGAGAGAGCACCTGGGTTAGACCCAGGACAGGAATGAGATGGGAGCTGGAGGAACAGACCTCGCTGGTCGGCCAAGAGGAAATCTTATCTAATGGCATCCAATCCAGTGCAAGAAGTAGCAGGGCCAATAAGCAATCCACATCATGGAGGCTGAATAGAATGGAAGGGAGTCCCAGACCTACAGGTAATCCAGGGCAAGAAACACTGGGCTGTGCGGCTATCAGCGACCACTGGTAGCAGGCCACCAGGTAGCACCACTGGTAGCAGGACCCAGGCTGGACCCCAAGCTGAGGTGGGCTGGAGCGCAGGAGTGAAGAGTAAGTTAGGAATCTCTGCCTCACGCCATATACAAAAATGAACTCCACATGAACCAATGACACACATATAAGGGCTGAAACCATAAAACTCCTAGGAGAAAACATCGGGTAAACATTCATGGCCTCAATTTTGGTAATTGTTTCTTGGATAGGTCACCAAGAGCACAGGCAACACAAGAACAAAAACAGACAAATCGGACTACATCAGAATTCAAAGCTCTTGTCCATCAAAGGGCACCATCAAGAAGGTGAAAAGACAACCTACAGAATGGGAGGAAATATTCGCATGTCATATATCCAATAAGAGCCCGGTATCCAGAATATATAAGAACTCTTAGAACTCAACAACAAAGGGACAAACAATCCAATTTAAAAATAGAGGAAGGAATTACATCAACATTTCTCCGAAGAAGGTCTACAGATGGCTAACAAGCACCTGAAAGGATGCCCCCTATCACTAGTCATTGGAAAACTACAAATCAAAAGCATGAGGAGATAGCCTTCATACCCCCAGGATGGCTATCATCCAGAAAAAAAAAAAAGAGAGAGAGGAAACAATTTGGGACAAAGATGTGGAGAAATTGGAACCCTTGTACCTTGCTGCCGAGAATATAAATGCTCAGCTCCTGTGGAAAACAGTTTGGTGGTTCCTCAGAAAGTTGAGCATAGAGTTTATCATAGGACCCAGGTGTTCCGCTCCTATGTATGTATGTACCCCGAAGAGAGGCAAACAGCAACTCAAACACACACACACACACGTGCATCTTCATGGCAGCCCTATTCACCACAGCCAACGATGGAAATGATAGGTGGTTCAGCAATGGAGGAATGGCCACACAAGTTGCGTTACAAGCGTACAATGAGAGGGTATCCCAGACACACAAGTTGCGTTACAAGCCTACGATGAGACGTTATCCCACGTAAAACGAAACATAGCACCAATACCCGCTCTAGCGGGGATGAGGCTTGAGAACATAATGCTAAGTGAAAAAAAGCCAGACACAAAAGTTCTTATATTGTGCGATTCCATTTATATGGACTCTCCAGAGTAGGTAAATCCGGGGAGACAGCAGATTGGTGGTTGCCAGGCAATGTGGGGAGAAGGAAATGAAAAGTAACTGCTTAATGGATATGGAGTTTCCTTTTGGAGTGATAAAAATATTTTGGAACAAGATAGTAGTAGTTATACAATATTTTGGATGTACTAACTACGACTGAATTGCTCACTTGAAAATTGTGAGTTTTCCATGATGTGAATTTCACCTCAAGTTTTTAAAAAAAAAAGATAAAAAAAGAATAAGGGAGGCCCCTAGGATAACCACTGGCACCAGGCAAGACCAGGTTGCCAGGTACTAGAGCAGAGATATAGATGATGGGGGCCAAGTCTTGGGCCAGGAGATAGGGTGAGGTCTCCCGAGCAGGCGGAGCCTGGAAGGGGGTCAAGTGAGGAGCAAAGCCAGCAGGGGAGAGGGACTGTGCCCAGCCGGGCAGGGCGGAACCTGGGATCCCTTTCCAGGTGGGAGGTGATCCCCAGCAAGGAGGGCAGAGGTGAGTAACCACAGGACTGGAGCTTCCTGGGATGACAGGCATTTCTGGCCTCCCTCCCTCAAGCAGCATTAGCCTGGAGGTTTCGATGAATGCATTTGGCTCCTAATGGATCCCAAACACAAAGAAACAAGCAGGAGGCGTGGTGAAGGAGGGAATGTTCTGTCATTGTTTAGAAAATGAACAAAACAGCTGGAGGTAAAGCTTTTGTTCCAGACTGCCATCTCTGACTCATGGGCCTTTGTAATCCTGACTGCGGTCTGAATGAACCAGGAAGAGCTATTAGTACTTTGCACCAGCGTGGGCTGTATTGGGAGTAGACGGCCGGTTAGCCATGTCAGGAGCGTGCTCGTCGTGCCGCGGAACAGGCCACCGCGACTCCTCGGATGCCCAAGGAGACGTGTTCACAAAGTGTGAGGCCCCACTGAGGAACTCTGGCTGCTAGCGGGGGCTCGGGGTCGGGGTGGGGAGGGAGGTCCAGCCTGAACCGTGCAGGGAAGCCTCCGCTCAGATGCTTGGAGGGCCCTGAGTGGGAGCCCACTAACTTCCCACTTGGCCGAGGGCTGAGAGGAGCAGGAAAGGCCAGGAAATTCTGAAAAGAAACAACAGGACTTGGACACCTGCATGCACCCCCAACCCCGTGCTCCCGCCCTTCCCCTATTCCTTCCTGTGCTTCTCCTTTTTCTCACTGACCCTCAGGCTGCCTTCGGCCTACAAAGCTCTCCAAAATGGTCAACTTCTTCTCTACCCAGGCTCTTAAGCCAAGCTGAATGCCACTGTCCCGGGGGGAGAGGATGGTGGGACTCCTTCCCCCTCTTCCTGGGACTTCGCAGGTCCCTCCACGGTGGGCCCTTCTCCCTGCCCCCACCTGCTGCCATCCTACCCTGCCTGGAAGGCCCAGCTTGCATGGTCTCCGTTTTGAGGTCTTTCTTGATTGCCCACCCGGATGTGCTCTCCCTACCTCTAAATGACCTATTTGTGTCTCTCCTGCTCTGTCTTACGTGGTTATTTCTGGACTTGCCTTACGCTCTTCGGTAGGTTGGATGGGCCCTCCTCTGAATCATCTCCCAGAGCCTAGCGCACAAGAGATGATACGTGATTGCATGAAGGAATACAGAAATGAACAAATCCTTCCCACCTGATCAAATGTAAGAGTCTCCAAGACACTGCTGACCCATCCCAGAATCCCTGCGCCACCCACCGTGTCTCCTGGTGCAGAAAGCCCATCCTCGGGGCTTTTTTTTTTTTTTTTAAATATATTTATTTGATAGAGATCACAAGCAGGCAGAGAGAGGAGGAAGCAAGCTTCTGGCTGAGCAGAGAGCCTGATGCGGGGCTCGATCCCAGGACCTGAGATCATGACCTGAGCCGAAGGCAGAGGCTTTAACCCACTGAGCCACCCAGGTGCCCCCATCCTCAGGGTTTTACTGAGACTGTATATGGGGAGGAAGGAGGCCAGAGGCTGGGGGACGTGGGGGATGACAGGAGAAATTCAGGTGGAGCTGGCAGCCCACAAGGCAAGGAATTGGTTTGCGGGATGTCAGGCCCCCAGCCAGGTGAGCCAGGACTCTTGATGGGGGTCCTCTTAGCGCAGGACACAGGGCAGCTGCCCGTCCTTCTCATAAACTGAGGAACTCCAGCAGGCAAGGGAGGGGCAGGCCCCAACACACCCGGCCCAGGCAGACACCTGGTAAGCGTGGGCGGCTTAACTCCGGCCCCCGGGGAGCTAGTGGTTGAGGCTGGGTACCCAACTGGGAATTAGGACTGGTTCAGCTCTGACAGGGCCAGGCTTATCCTCAGGGCAGATCTGGAGGGCTGGTAAGGCAGGGATTGCCCCTAGCACCCACTTTTCTTCCATGACTTTTCTTCCCTTGGGCCGTTTTCTCCCACCCTGAATTCCTAGAAACGGAACCTGAAGGTAGAGGATCAAAGGGGCAAAGGAGCAGGAGGGGAGAAGGGGGAAAAGTAACAGGGGCAGCTGTAGGTTCTTAGGATTTGGTGGGCTCTCTTAAAAAAGGACAACTGCCGCACTGGGTAGGGAGCCTTGTGAGAGATGCCAGAGAGTGGCCTGAGCCTAAGCTTCATCCTCCCCAAGGAAGTCAGCCTCTGCCCAGTCTGGAGCGATTATATAGACGGGATGGGGTGGGGGTTGGGTGGGGGGCTAAGAGGTCCCGAAGAAGTAGAGGCAGCCTCCTCCCTGGTGTTTCTCTCTCTTCTCTGGTGAACCTGGCTGGGCTCCCCAGGCAGCCTCCCTCCCAGCCTCCCCGCCCCCCCGCCCGCCTTCCAATTAAAACATCTATTCTGTATTTCCTGCATGCAGCACCCTTAATATTAGGTCTGAAAACAATTTGCAATCAGTTGTACTAATTAATCTAATTGAATTTAATTTCCCTTTCTTGGTGTTAGGGGTGAGCGAACTCCAAATGCTGACTTATGTAAAGCAATATGCAAATCTGTATCTTGAGCCCAGAGCCCTGCAAATGTTTTTGATTACAAAAAAGGCTGTGCTGAGGCCCTATGGAAATGAACCACTGCAGTTTCTGGCCTGACACCCCTGTGTTCTGGCTACCTGGGCACAGTATTCCCTGGCTCTGCCACCTGTGTCCCGGTCATCCTTGTTCCTGCCTCAGACAGCACTGTTGGGTCCCTCCAACGGATTCTTAGAAACCCGGATACCATATTTTCACTTTAATTCTGGGTTCCTTCCTTTTATTATGCTGCTACTCCTTCTCCCTCAGCCTCCCATTAAGCTCAAGAATGGATTCTAACTTTGGCTGGAAAGTCTGATGAGCCCCCAGTCGGTGAGACATCCCCTTGGGGAGGTGGTGGGCAGTGTTTTGCCAGCTGCCCCAGATCCGTCCAGCAGAGGGCAGTGTAGGGCTTGGTAGGGAACCCCATGCAGGGACACCAGGTGTGTGACCCTAATGAGCCCTCTGCTCCAATGGAGAGAATGTGGTATCACATTCAATGGAGAGAATGAGCAGAGGGTCATGAGCCATGACTAGCCACGGCCAAGTCCCACAGTCCCTTGCGGTGCCCTGCCCCCATGAGCTGTCACGCTGAGAGGTGCTGAGGACAAACAAGGGCACCAACGCTGTCAATCCCCGATGGGTTTGCGTCCCGGGTGCTTTCACTCTGTTAAAACCCAACATCTTAAATTTGGGTTTGCTTCAAAATAACCCAGTTATTTTGGGTGGGGAGAGGGGGGTTGCACCGAGTAGAGAAACAACAAGATGAGCCACGAGTTAAAAATCACTGGAGCTATGTAATGGCTCATTGGGGTTTATTATACTTTTCTATTTCCATATGTGTTTGAAATTTTCAGTCCTAGTTCTGACACTGGTTCTAAGAGCTGGCTTTTTGTTTCCATTCGAGTGGGAGCTTACAGTGGGAATGAGGAAGAGAAAGAAAGCTTTACTATTAGCTCCTGCCATGCAGATACCCAGTGTGGACAGAAGCTCTAACCTCCCACCTTCCCAGGCAGGGTGAGGGGGCTGCAGTGGGAGGGGGGCAGGGGCCCCGCATGGGGCTGTCCCAGGCACTTGCTGGTCCCGTGGCTCCATGGGTCCATTCGTTTGGCTGGTGAAGAGCAGTGATCCCAGCAGCAGGTTTTAAATGGTAAAACAGCAATGAAATGGACCCAGCGGTGGAGGACAGATTGGAAAAGTAGGAGGTTGAGGGGAGGAAGACCCATTTTGGGGGGATGTGCAAAATTTTTACAAGAGAAAAAAAAATGTATGGATTTGAATAGAGCAGAGCTAATGGCTATGGAGAGGAGGAAGACAGATTAGACATACTCTCAAAACCAACCCATGGGGTGCCTGGGTGGCTCAGTGGGTTAAGCCTCTGCTTTCAGCTCGGGTCATAATCTCAGGGTCCTGGGATCGAGCCCTACATCGGGCTCTCTGCTCAGTGGGGAGCCTGCGTCCCTCTCTTTCTCTGCCCGTCTCTCTCTGTCTACTTATAAACTGTCAAATAGATAAACAAAATCTTAAAAAAACAAACAAACAAACAAACAAACCCATAGCCCATCTGGGAGAGATGAGCAGGCAAGAAACATCAAAGATTGCTCTATTGCTCTAGCCTGCCTAAATCAGTGGTGAAATCATCACCTGAAAAATCATCACCTGAGAAATCCAGGTTGGGAGAAAAGATTAGGGGGTGAAGAGGAAAAGCCATTTTTTTTTTTCTCAGTCAAATCTAATTTTGGACACAATAAGAACCCAAATGGAGCTGTCCGAGGAGGTTGGGAATATGGACCTGGAGCCCCAGGATGAAGCAGGAGCAGGAGGGAAAGGGGTGGAAATCACAGGCAGATCAGTGACAGCCCAGGGCACTAGGACAGTGAGGCCAGCCCGGGAGAGGATCCCAGGGAATTCCGGTGTTCACAAGGCAGGAGGAGGAAAGAGAGACAGCAGGCTGAGAGAGAAAATCAAAGAAGCATTTCAGGTGGAAGAAAGAGAATTGGAACTTTAATCATGGCAGCCAGGAGAGGAGAGGATTCTGGAAAGAGAGTATAATGATGCCACATCCTGCAGAGAAGATTCATAAAATGAGGTCTGCACAAGATTTCACAGGAAATTTGTGTGCTGGATTTTCTACAAAGAGGTCATCATCGACCGTGGCAAGAGTGGGAGGAATTTGTGTGCATGCATATCCCTGGCACTCAAAAGTTACATAATACTTAAAAAACCATTAGGAAAAGGGTAAAAGCGATTTCCAAGCTTAGGTCTGTTGTGCATGAAATCCATATTCTTTCTAAATCCAGTCCCCCCCCCCCCGTATATTAACTACACCTGAGACGTTATTCAAAGTTCTTTAAGAACAAAGAATTTTGCAATTCAGCCTCTGATGGGACAAAGAGTTTATTAATAAGAATACATCCAGCAGAGAAGGTAGGGAGAAGACAAGGATTAATGAGTTAAGGACAATTGTCTTCAGCCCCTTCTTCCTTGGTATAGGACTTCACTGCCCCATTGGCAATTTTTGTTTTATCCTACACATCTTTCAACATTTCATGTAACCAAGATGTAGTAAGGATGCACTAGGTGCCGGGCACATAGCACATGCAGAAGATTTAAAAAACAAGAAAAAAAAAGTGATTAAGACATATCCTAGCCATTAAGGAGCCAGGGTCCAGTAGGGAATTAGGAAGCCTGAGTGGGGATTTTATCACAGAGACGTGGAGGTGTGAGATGGTGTGGCTGAAAAAGTGAGACAGAGCTGAGCCCCAGGCCCCTGACCTAGCCAGGCTCCCCCTCGGGAGGCTTCTGCCTCACACAGCCTCTCCAATGGAGGCTTCTGTTTCACACGGGCCTCTTACTTACTTATCAGGAAATGTGCCGAGGTTTCAGAGGAACCGAGGTATAGACATAAAAATCCGTGTCTACCTAGCATGCTACATTGCTCGGTGTAGAGTTTACCAAAGGTCCTGTATTCAAAGTTGTCCTTCCTCTGTGCCCTTCCCCAGACTCTGTTGGTTCCTGAATCTCTTCCAGGTAGAAAGGAAAACCTCCCCTAAGATGGCTGTGCCCTGTGTGGGACAACAGGCGTTTCAGCCAGCTCTGTGGGGCCATAGAGGAATCCTCTGCTGCCAGGTATCTGAGAGTCTGGATTCCCATGCTATCTTGTAGCTGTCCTTGCTTGCTGGCTTCTGGGGGTGACTGTGCTCTTCTGGCTCCTCTGCACATAAGAGAGATCAGATGATGGAGAAAAGCTCTGTCTCTGTCCACATGGGGTGACACACTGAGAAAAGTGCCCGGGGTGGGGGAGGGGGGTTGACATTCTTAGCAGGAAAAGAAAAGCTGGGCCATCTCCAACTCCCTACACTTTGAGCCACATCTCAAATTTGAAGGAGGAGGGTAACGGACCCAGGGGCCAGTGCTGCAACTAGCGTGGGGAGAATGAGGTATGGACTTCAGGCACAAAATTTAAGGGGGTGCCAAGAATGTAGTAATCAAGATAAATTGTGTTTTAATCAATATTAGAGAAATATCAAAATGAATGCAAACATTCATGATGAGGAAAAAATGAAAATTTTAAATAAAGACAGGATCAGTCAGGTAGGGAGAATTGTTCTAAACTAGATGGGAAGTGCTGAGACGGTCCACAGGACACACGCTGTCTTTCTAACCATAAAACCCAGTGAGTTTCCTTCTCCCACTTAAACCCCCTACTCTTTTCCCAAATGTAGCAAGAGAGCCCTTTACAATGCATCTCTGCTTCTGCCTGCCCAGAATGCCTGATCTCTTCCCTGCCCCAGGGCCTTTGTACCTGCTAATTCCTCCATCTGGAGCTTGTAAGAGACTTAGTATCATCTTTCAAATGTCAGCCCAAATGCCCCCTCCTGGAACACTTCCCCACCCACAGGATTTAAAATAGGCCTCCCTGACGTAGGGACAATCACACTCCCCTCTTTACTTCTTCTATTGCCCATGTCACGATCTGTAATTATCTTGTTTACTTGTTCATTATTTCTGTGGCGACACTGGAAGCTCCCTGAAAGCAGGAACTTTGCCTGTCATCCCTGTGGTACTGCTGACCCGAGTACAGGGCCTAACACATAGTAGGTGCTCACCAAATATTTGTGACCTGAATGGTTGAGTCGAACTCCAGTTCAGGTGTGGCCTTCTCTACTGAGGTCCCCGGGATACGTGTTCTCGCCATGGCCACCATGGAAGACACCGCTTCATTCTCTGTGTCCTCTGAGCACTCCATGGACATTTTTGGAAGAGCATTCTGGCTATCAGCAACACGGCAGCTACCCCAGTAAACGCTGATCTCTGGGGGTCAGGCACTGAGTCTTACTCCCCACCATATCCTTGAGCCTAGCACAGTGCCTCACACAGGACAAGAAATGCTTGAATGAATGTGACGAAAGGAATCTATGTCAAACCAGGGTAGCCAGGTACACAATAGATGTGTTCTGGAAAAAGACATAATTACAATTTGTAAATCAAATAATATTTTAATGGCAGTCAGGGAGCACACTGCCTGAGGGAAACCTATGGAGAGTCTAACTGGAGAGAGAGAGAATCACCCCCTTCATTATCCTTTCATTTTTAATTCTGGATTTTTGGAAGCTAGATGAGATTTGTCCTATTCCAGTACATGTTCTCCAAAACTTTCAGGTGTGTCCTCAGTTTATTGTCAGACCCTACGGAACTTGGTCATTGCCCCCATTTGTGTATTTTGGGGTATCTGTACGATGATCTGAGTTCCCTGTACTTTTTTCCTTGCCTTAAAAACACAAGCTTGTGGGCACCCTCTTGTCCACTGAGAGGCCTGGTTTGATCTCCACTCAGCAGAAAGAATGGGCATCTTAGAACAAACCAAATACCTATAGTTTCTGAGCAGTCGCGTTCACAGAGCCCAAGGTTTGCTCTAGTCTTTCTGTTGCTTTCTGGCCCCCTTGGGCCCTCTCCTCTTCATTTCATGGCTCTAATTTTCCCATCTCTTATGAATTGAATTATGCCCCCTCCCAAAATTCATATGTTCAAACCCACCCCCCAATATGACTGTATTTGGAGATAGAGCTTATAGGAGGAAGTAAGGGTTAAATGAGATCATAAAGGTGAGATCTTAATCAGATAGGAGCGTAGCTGCCTGAGAAGAGGATGAAACCCCAGAGCTCACTCTTTTCTGTCCATGCACACACAGAAAAAAAGCCATGTGAGGACCCAGCAAGAAGGCAGCCCCCTCTAAGCCAGGAAGAGGAGCCTCACCAGAAACCAACCCTGATGGCCCCTTGAGCTTGGACTTCCAGTCTCCAGAACTGTGAGAAACAAAGTTTCTGTTGTTTAAGCCATTGTCTCTAGGGTTCTGTTCTGACAGCTCAAGCCAATGGAGACGCCAGCCTGCACTGTCCCCCATGCCTTAAGGGCCAGACAGCTGGGGAAGGTAGAGACGGACGAGAGCTGGGATGCTAGGTCTCCCACCTAAGCGGGTTGCTTTCCCAGTACCCAGCCACCATCCCCACCCAGGGCAGCACTCAGCTCACTGGGTGCAGAGGAACGTGGCGGCTTTGTGATGGAGATTGTCCGGGGTCCTCGGGTTCAGTTCTGTGTGGCTCAGCGGAAGTTACTGACAAGGCAGGTCAGATTCAGACTCAGATCTTAGGATTCACTGAGTGCCTCCTCTAAACCAGGGACACCATCCAGCAGATCCATATGTGTGCAAGTGCTTGGCGTCATGGGTCAGAGAGGCCAGAAATTGAATCCAAACTTCCCGATACTAGCTGGGTTCAAGGCACCTGTATTTGCTTGCGTTTTCCCACAGTAATTCTGCCCGATAGACTGTCTGACCTCAAGAACAGTAGTTACTTGATCTTGCTCCAGTGAGCGAGTGCAAACCCTCATGGTTAGAGGAGTCGGGTCCCAGCCACCCACCCTCTCTCCTCTCCCATAGCCACATGGGGCTGCTACCCCCACCCACATGCACACCTTATCCATGGTGGAATCTGTAGCACCCATAGCCAGGAGCCTTCGCCTCTCTTCTCTGTTGTTGGACAGGTGAGAGCTCGAGAATGAACTCAAGTTCCTCTTTTGGGGAGCTTTTCCTGTGTGCCCCACGTCATGCTAGCTGGTATTTTCGCCCACCTCATTCTATCCTCAGCACAATCCCCTTTCATTGTGATGGTTTTCAGGTGGAGAAACTGTTTCTTATAAACTGACTACAGTGTGGTATGATATAGGTGTGACTGTGATAAGCACGATAACACTCTGAGTCTCTTGACCTGGTCCTCGGTGATGTGCTCTCTAGACACTGTGGTGAGGAAGTCCATTTGCATTCACATCATGTGTAGAACATCACAATGGGAAAAAGAGCCTAAGCAAATTGGCCTGGGGACAGGCATAGTGTGTTGCCAGCAGCGAGGTCACGTTGCGAAGGTAGATCCCACCTTGAAGTGATTTCTAATTTCATATTTATGTTTGTTCTTGATCCAGTTGTAAATTTCTCTTGGCTATCCTTTACGTCCTGTTACAAGAGTGTGAAACAGGAGCCATTCTACCAGCCAGTTCAAATAGGTCATGAACAGAACAGATGTAGAAATGAGCTCAGAAGGAAGAGTTTATAAATTAATAAGAAAACATAAATATATCAATAACTGAAGGGTGGAAGATATAAAGCAGGCAATTTGCATGCACACAAATATAACCGGTGTTTGGTTTTGATAATGGTAGGGTGTCTTGTCTTAGACTAACTATCCTCCAGGTAGACTTATAAACTCCAGGCGAACAACCAAAAAGCCAGTAGAAGGCCCTGGAAAATGATTAAAAGGAGGCAGAAACTGGAGAAGGAGTAACCCTCGCAAGAAAAGATATGTGCAAGTGAGATTCACATGTATACAAATTTTCACCTGATAGCTCCTCCCCTATCCTCCCAGGTCAGGACACACATCAGACAAAGGCTACAGCTCAACCAGGAAGCCACTGACTCACAAGCATAAGGAGCCAAAAGAGTGATTTCAGGGCTGCCAGAGTACTTGGGAAGTGAAGAGGGAATCTTGGAAAAGAGAGAGCCACAAAGTGAGGAGACACAAATTATTCTTATAAATTATGCCCAAATTCTTAATGGACCCCTGAATTGTTTGTGGGTCTCCAAAAAGCCCAGCTAGAAAGTTCAAAGAACTGAGCATATGCTGGCCTACAAAATAAGTCTCAATACATTTCCTAAGACTGAACTCTTTCAGATTATGTTCTCTAATGATGACAGCATTAATTAGGAATCCAATATAAGATAGGTACAAAAGCCTTAAATATTTAGAAGTTAGTGCTTCTAAATAAGTAACGGGCCAATGAAGAAACCATGGGAAAATGAGAAAATATTTCATACTAAATAGTAATGAAAATATAACATATCAAAACTGTGTGACCCATCTAAGACAGTGCTGGAGGGAAATTCGCTGATGTAGGTCTCTATTAGAAAAGAAGAAAGGTTTAAAATTAATGATCTAAGTTTCTACCATGAGAAAAATGAGCAAATTAAACCCTAAGTACAGAGAAGAGAGAAAATAATAAAGATTTGAGCAGAAATAAATAAAATATAAAACAAGCCATAAAGAAAACTAATAAAACCAAAAGTTGTTACTTTGTAAAGATTAATAAAATAAATAAAATCCCTGGCAATACTGGTCAAGAAAAAAAAAAGAGAGAAAACAAGTTACTAAATCATGAAAACACAAATAATCTGTACTGAGCATCTGTTACCACTACAGATCCCACAAACATTTAAATAGTCATAAGGACATATTATAAACAAGTTTATGCCAATAAATTTGATAACTTAGATGGGATGGCCAAATTCCTTCAAAAACAAAATTTACCAAAACTGACACAATGAAATAGAAAATCTGAATAGCCCTAGCCATTAAAGACATTAGAATCATCTCAAGCCTTCCCACCAAGAAAACTCTAAATCCAGATGCTTTCACTCTTGAAGTTTATCTATCAAAATTAAGGAACACAAAATGTCCATCTTCTACAAATGCTCTCAGAAAATATAGGATGAGGGAATATCCCCCACTACATCGTATGAAGTGACATAGGCCTCCTACAGAAATCAGACAAAGCCTTTACAGGAAAGAGAATTACAGATGAATAGTCCTCATGGAACACAAATATTAAAATCATAAGCAGTCTATAGCAAGTAGAATCCAGCAAGAAGGATAATCCATTGTGACTAAGTGGAGTTTGTCCCAGGAAAGCAAGGTTATTCCAACCTTTGAAAATCAATGTATTTCACCATCTAAACAGAACAAAGGAGAAAAATAATCTGATCACCTCAATAGATGCAGAGAAAGAATTTAACAAAATTCAGCACCCATTCATGATTAAGATACTTGAAAATTAGGGATAGGAGCTTCTTCAGTTGAATAAAACAAATGGACAAAAATTGTGTGGTTACATTATACTTAATGGTAAACATTGGATATTTAGGAAACAAAGAGTCTACGGTTTCTGCAGGGAGCTTTCCAGTAGGACCCTGTGGGCCATGGGTCAGTCGTCAGTCATTGGTTGATAATTTAAGACTGCAGGGGGAAATGTTCTAAACTCATGTTCTTAAGCTGAAATGTTTGTCTCTTCTTCAAACTGAAGAGACAGATATAGTATGGAAAAATTCCACATGAACAATGAGTTTGGGCAGAAACATTGCTCCAAAAACTACTATAAACAATGAGACAGCTTAAACAAAATTTTAAATGCTCATGTCTAGAATATCCACTTCTAGGTTTCTAGCCCACAGAAACAGGAATATGTACAAGGATGATCACTGTAGCATTATCTGTAATGGGAGAAAACTAGAGAAAAATTAAATTCCATCAATAGAATTTTCTCTCTTACTATGCAATACTCTATAGCCATTAAAAAGAATGAATGCGGGGCACCTGGGTGGCTCAGTGGTTAAAGCCTCTGCCTTCAGCTCAGGTCATGATCCCAGGGTCCTGGGATCAAGCCCCACATCGGGCTCTCTGCTGAGCAGGGAGCCTGCTTCCTCCCCTCTCTCTCTGCCTGCCTCTCTGCCTGCCTATGATCTCTGTCTGTCAAATAAATAAATAAAATCTTAAAAAAAAAAAAAAGAATGAATGCAATGACATGAAAAAATGTCCATAATATATATTTTTAAATTTTGGTTTTTTTTCATAATATAGTTTTTTATTTAAAAAAAGCAAGTTGATATATAATATTTATAGTGCAAGCCTACTTTTCTTAAATAATGCTCTTTATAATTTATGCACAAAATAAAAGCCTGAAAGGATACATACCAAAATTCTGATCATACTTCACTTTGGATGATGATATTATAGGTGATTTCAATTTTCTTTACACTTTTACAAGAAACATTTTTTAAGATGCGAGCCACCAGTTGTGCAAAATGAGTACAATTATTCCCCTTACTGGAAGGGAGGGGGTGATTCCATTAGAAGCCCACCTGTGTGACTTTGAGCAAGATACTTAATTTTTCTGAGGCTTTTACCTCATCTCCAGTGACAATTAAGATAATAGTACATTCTGTAAAGCATAATTATAGATATACGGAGTCCCTCCATGCTGATATCCATATTCCCATATGGGTCCCAGAAAGTCTCATTTGTCCAGCAGTGAAGCTGGCAGAGCCTGAGACCTCCCACACACCACACCCCTCATGTGCTCATGTACTAATGATGTTTGAACACCTGCCAGGAATGGAGTCCTACTGGGGATGCTTTACATCTATTATTTCGAATCCTCTACAAAGCCCTGAAAGACAGGTGTAATTCAACATCCATTTTATTTAATACTTACATACTGATCATCTACTATGTGCCAAGCACTTTTCTAGGTGCTGGGGATACAGCACTGAATAAAAATAACCAAAGTCCCTGCCCATCAGGAGTCAAACATTTTCATGAGGAGAGACAGGCAATAGACATAATGACTAGGAGAAATGGTTAATGCCAGTATCTAGTATGGTTGAGGGTAATATATGCTAACAGAAACAGAGTGAGATAAGGCAAATTGGGAAGATCAGAGGGAGCTGAACTTGCAATTTTCAAAAGGATGGTGAGGGTAGGTTTCCTTAAGAAGGATTATTGCAGCATTATTCACACTAGCCAAGATATGGAAAAGCACCCAGGTGTCCATTGATAGAAGAATGGGTAAAGAAGAAGTGATATTTATATACAAGGGAATATTATTCAGCCATGAAAAATAATGAAATCTTGCCATTCATGATGACATGGATGGATCTAGAGGATATAATGCTAAGTGAAGTAAGTCAGTCAGAGAAAGACAAATACCATATGATTTCGCTCATATGTGAAATTTAAGAAACATAGTAAACAAACAAAGGAGAAAAGAGGCAAACTACAAACAAAGTTAAACACAGAGAACAAAATGGTGATTGCCAGAGGGGAGGTGGGTGTGATGGGTAAATAGATAAAGGGGATTACAGTTATCTTGAGCACTGAGAAATGCACAGAACTGTCGTATCATTATATTGTACAGCTGAAGCTCATATAACAGTGTACTAATTATACTTGAATAAAAACTAATTTAAAAAGCACTTGAGGGAGTTGCGGGAGTAAGTCAGGCAAGTATCTGGGCCAAGGGGTTTTCCAGACAGAGGAAACAGCCAGTGCAAAGGCGCTGAGCCAGCGGGAAGGGCCAAGGAGGCTGAGTAGAACAAGGAGAGTGGGAGATGAGGTCAGAGGAACCTGGGAGGCCTTTAAGGCCATCCTAAAGACTGACTTTCTCAGGGAAATGGAAGCCACTGAGGGGTGAAGTACAGGAGTGTCATGATCTGACATGTTTCAAAAGGCTCACTCCAACTCTGAAGAGGGGTAAAGGGAAAAGCAGGAAGTCACGGGGCTACTGCAATAATTCAGGCTTGGACAGAGTCATATTGCCATATTCCCATTTTAAAATCAGGAAATTGAAACTCAGCAGGCTCTTGTCTGGCTCATTATTACACGGCTACTAAGCGGCTGCTCTGGGATTTGAATCCAGAACCATCTGATTCCAAATCCAATGTTCTTTTGTCTGGAAGGGAACGCTGGGCTCAGGGGTATTGTGAGCCTTCCTTCACTGCCAGAGTCCTCATACTTGGGGAGCTCTTGCCTCCATCCCATTTTGTGCCCCTCTCTCACTGCCTACTCTCTCCTTCCAACTCTCCAGCCCCCACACAACCTCTCTATGAAAGTGTAGCCAATGCAGGCATTTCACCAGTATGGGCAATGCCATTTGACATACTCATGTTAGTTGTTCAGTGTTTCCCAGCCCTGGGTGGCAACTGAAACCATTACAGTGTAGGTAGAGAAACAGAGACATTGTTAAATCAAGAAAGCACCCCAAAGTCATGTAACAGGTTGGAGATGGAACCTCCTCTCTCCCTCCCCCTTGTCGGTTTAGCATCTCCTGCCTCTAGACACTGGTCTAGACACCGGGTGTTAAACGTAGGCTCTGCTCTGTCCCCTGTGGCTCAGTTCCCCAAAGGGTGCTGGTGCCCCTTGGCAAGGGTGAGCACCACAGCAATCCAGCAAAGCTACGGTGAATAATTGTTATTTCCTTGCACAACATCTATCAGGAGACAAGCCCGGGCATTTATCTAGCAGCAAGTGATTGTTATCTGGTGGCAATGTTCTTCCCACTGACAGTATCTTCTAAATAAGGGTCAGCAATCTAGCAGCCTGTCTGCTTCTGATTTCTTCCTGTGGAATAAGCCACATTCAAACCACGGCAGTGGGGGCCCTGGGGCTGGGGAGCAGGAAGAGAGAAGAAGGCAGTCAGGGAAGGTGGTCCTTCCACAGCTGAGCCAAAGAAACTGGTCTGGGCTTTTTGATTCTGACAAATATTTGTTGAACAAATGTTTGAGAGAAGATGAAAGATAATACCAGGGAGAATCCTCATTTCTACTTCAGCAAATGTTCATACATAAATGTGACAGAGCTTCTGGTAAGTTACATGGATGGTGAAGTTCTGGGTGTAAGGAAGGTGCAAGAAAAGGCTCTTATGGCTTTTCATCTCTGTCACTTTTCTTCCTGTCATCAAACCAGAATCTGGCATGGGGTTGAGTCACAGAGCTCAGCAAGAACTGTCATCAGATGAGCTGTGGACTTGGCATCAGAAGACCTAAGTCCAGGGTTCCTAGGTGGCTCAGTCGGTTAAATGTCTGCCTTTGGCTCAGGTCATGATCCCAGAGTGCTGGGATCAAGTCCCACATCCAGCTCCCTGCTCAATGGGAAATCTGTTTCTCCTTCTGCCTCTGCCCTCCCCCCAGCTTGTGCTCTTTCTCTTACTCTCTCTCAAATAAATAAATAAAATCTTGAAGAAAAAGAAGGAGAAGAAGAAGAAGACTTAAGTCCAGACCGCACCAATCCCTGGATCCTGGACCTAAATTTCTCAGAGCCTTGATTTGCTCATCTGCCTAATGAGAATGGGAATGACTTGTTGTGAGGATTAGAAGAGATAAAAATACATAAGAAATGCTGTGTTGACCATAGAATGCTCTACATGTAAGCTACAGATGTTTGGTTCAGGTCTAGCAATTTCACTGATGTTGAAGTGGTTGGCTCCGTACTGCCCCCTCCCCCCGAGTCTTGCTGACTTAGAGACTAGCCTTCTTTCTGTTGTTCGACCTCTTATGGTCTTAGATTGAAAGCTATAGTCCAAGTAATAAGTCCATCAACTAATAGAGATCCCAGGCTGAACTAGGCTACAGGGATTCCAAAGAAACATGATTTAGTCTGTGTGCCTTCATGGGATTTATAAGGTTCACATTTGAACAAATTGAGCCCAGTAGAAGCCAAGGTACAATTATGAATATCTCTATAGTTGGATCCTACTAATGAGGACCTGACATGTGCTAAACAGTGCCCAGTACTTCCATATCATCATATTATTTTACATTCCATTCAGAGTACAGAGTGCCCTCATTTTACAGATGCAAAAACTGAAACTTGGAGAGGCCAAGTGATCCATTCTAGACCAGCCCAATGACAAGATAGTGTTGAGGGCCATATCTGTTTTTCCCCAAGTCCAGAATTCTCTTCCCCACCACAACTAGATTATGATCTTGTGCTTTGACTCATCTCTAAGGAGAAACGAAAATGTGGGCTCACATTCCAGGCAGTTGAGGCTCTGGGAGGCTCCTACAGATGGATTCTGCCCCATCCCTGGAGGCCTTGCTGCCATAGTGTAGTAGGACTAGTAATCTCCTCTGGAAGGATTTGGATATTTAAAACCCCAAGGATAGGGACGCCTGGGTGGCTCAGTTGGTTAAGCAGCTGCCTTCGGCTCAGGTCATGATCCCAGCGTCCTGGGATCGAGTCCCACATCGGGCTCCTTGCTCAGCAGGGAGCCTGCTTCTCCCTCTGCCTCTACCTGCCACTCTGTCTGCCTGTGCTCGCTCTCTCTCTCTCTAACAAATAAATAAATTTAAAAAAATATTTAAAATAAATAAATAAATAAAACCCCAAGGATAAATGCAAATCAAAACCACAATGAGACACCATTTCACATCCATTAGCATGGTTATTGTTTTGTTTTGTTTTTTAAAGCAGACAATAACAAGTGCAAGGAAGAATGTGAAAGAATTAAAACTCCTGTTCATTGCTGGTGGGAAGGTAAAATGGTGCAACCACTGTGGAAAATGGTATAGTGGTTTGCCATAAGTTGCCAAAAAGTTAAACACAGAATTATGCCATGATCCTGTAATTCCACTCCTGGATATAACATAAAGCATTAAAAGGGAACTGAAACATATAATTATATACCCATGTTTACTGTAGTATCATTCATAATAGCCAAAACACAGAAGCAACCTAAGTGTCTATTAATGGATAAGTGGACCAACAAAATATGGTATAGCCAAACAATGGAATATTATTCAGCCTTAGAAAGGAAGGAGATTTGGACCCATGCTGCAGCAACCTTGAGAACATTGTGCTAAGTGAAATAAGCCAGACACAAAGGACAAATACTGTATGATTCCACTTATTTGAAGTACCTAGTCATCATATTCACAGAGAGAGAAAGTAGAATGGAGGTTCCCTGGACTGAGGGGAGGGGGGCAGAGGGGGTTATTGTTTAACAGGGAGAGAGTTGCTATTTGGGATGATGAGAAAGTTCTGGAAATGAGTAGTTGTGATGGTTGCACAATGTCAGGAATACACTTATTGTCATCGACTTGTACTTGAAATGGCTAAAATGGTAAATATTATGTTATGTATATTTTACGACAATAAAAAAAAGCCCTCGGGGAGAAACTCTTCAGTTGAAGAAGAGGGATGTTTTGCTCCCAGAGTTCTATTCTCTAGCGAGTCCAGGATGATTATAACGTTTGTTTGGAAATCATTAACTGTTCATCAAAGAAGGGGCAGCCAAAACACTCAAGAGGTGACAAGAGAATGAGAAACAGCTCAGCAGTGTCAATGTAAGTCAGTAGGAAATAAGGATTTGCTTTACGAAAACTGTTTCTGTGAGATTTTCTTCAGAGCCCACCTATTGTCCAACACAGACAACCTGCATCATCAGTATTCAAAGGAGCTACAAGAAAACCCGGTGGAATTTGACCACAGGTCCCTTTAAGTCATTCAAGGATGAACATTTATGCCACATGTTTCTTAGGCTTTTAAAAGGCAGTGTTCTGTGCTGATAGTCCCCCTGGCTGTATAGATAATTGTAAAACAAACTCCATATTCCAGTGACACCCTTTCTAATTACATCTCACCTTCATTAGGCTATTAAAGTGATAGATGGTGGCAATTACATTGAATCCCACTGAAAACTCTCTATCTGTGACGCACAGTGACGAGAACATGAGTTATTTACCCAGAAGCCAAGAAGAACTTGGCAGTCTTGGGCACACTGGGGAAAGAGAAACCTCATGTGACCATTAGCAGCATATGGATTCCAGAAGCAATGTCAGGAGGCTGGGTGGCAGAGTACACAGTTGGCGTTCACTTTTCTACAGACCTCACCAGACGCTGAGATGGAAAATAGGAGCTATTATGAGGTATTATAGATTTACTTAAAACAATTTGAATATATTCAGAAGAGAGCCTGCAAAGTACTTAATTACTCCTAGCCAATCTATATAAGAAATAGGTGAAGCAACCAAAGAAGTTGAACCTGGAGAATAGAAGACACCAGAGTAGGAGGCACTATCTTTAGACATTCCAAAATAAATTAGACTTGTTACATCTGCATGGCCCCAGAAGAATTAATGCAGATAACAGAACACCCTTCTCTAATAGTTTTAAATAACTGGAACATTTACTAGTTGACATAGCTTCGAGGACCAGAGGAAGATGGGCTTCAGGCCTGGTTGATTCAGGGGCTCAATGATATAATCTAGGTCTCAGACTCTTTCATTCCTCCTCTCTGCTATCCACAGTGGCTTGTGAGGGCCACCAGTAACAGTAAAAGCTACATGCTCTCTTGTTCATTATCAGTGGAAAAGCAAGAACTGACCTCCCATAATTCTCAGAAAAATGAGGAAAGCCCATAGAAGCTCTCAGCAAACATCGCTGATCACATCTCACTGGCTAGAGTGGGATCACACCCACATTTCTAAATTAACCATTGTAGTATGGGAGTTGGGATTATTTTGATTGGCCCGATGATGGTGTCCCAATCTGGAGCTGCTGCAGGGAAGAACATGGACTGATAGTTAGAAGCAGATGACTCATAGAAAGAAGAGCTTCTAGCAAGGGCGGGGGTGGGGGTGCGGGCATGCAGATACACCACATCCATTCCACAGCTGCCCCCTTCGATATCAGTGACAAACATAGTTCATTAATCTATCCTCTACCGCTGAGCCTGGACAGCCTCTGCATCCACCTTAACTTGTCCTCTAGGCAGTCACTAACAATAAATTAGGGACAGCTCTCAAAATCAATTCTACTAGCTAGGCCAGCTTAAAGATGGAAGGGGCCAGCATAGGAGGTTGTGAGCTCTTGGTCACTGGTGCTGTCTTAGCCCAGGCTATGTGACCTGTGTGCAGAGAGGTTGCCATGGGGATTCGATCACAGGTGAAGGTTGGAGCCCAACAGTCCCTAAGATTCCATGGTTAGAGATACTTGGGGAAGGAAGCTGGGGCATTCAAGCAGGTTTCAGATTTGTTTTTTGGTTTTTTGTTGTTGTTGTTGTTGTTTTTGAAGATTTTATTTATTTATTTGACAGAGAGAGAGATCACAAGTAGGTAGAGAGAGAGAGGGAAGCAGGCTTCCTGCTGAGCAGAGGGCCCAATGTGGGGCTCGATCACTCTGGGACCATGACCTGAGCCGAAGGCAGAGGCTTTAACCCACTGAGCCACCCAGGCGCCCCAGGTTTCAGATTTGTAGGAAAGATTTGACTGTGTTGTCCTAGCCTTTGGCTCTCTCTCCATGGTCCTGAAGCTTCAGGACCTATCCTATGTTTTCTTGCATAGGATAGTAGAACAGGCATTGGCAATTTTTCTCCAGAACACCCTTCCTAGTCACAAAATACCAATATCTTTGCCTGAGGCTTAATTTGTGGGCAACTGACACACAAATCTGAGAGATTGGTTGCCTTGTCCAAGATCACTCAGCTAAGTGAATGGTAGGGCTGATATGAGACCTTGGATCTCCTCTCCTGTAGCCCAGAACACTCCTCTGGAAACATCAGCTATGGAGCTGGGGGGTCCTCATTTAGTCTACACATGACAGAAGCAGACCCGCACTGATTTAGGCAGAAGGGACCAGATGGGCCTCAGCACTTGAAGTGTGGTCCTCATGGCCCATGCTGGCTTCCCCAGGAGGCTGAGTACCAACAACCGTGAGTGTGATGGGTTTTCTATTCTGTCTGCATTTCACTTCCTCCATCCACATCCTCATCTATGCCCTATAAATAGGAGATGCTTGTATGGCTAAGACACTTGTGGCCCAAGATCTGATGTGGAGGCAACCCCTCCGCCTTCCCCCCCCCCCCAGAGCAGATATTCCAGGTTCATCTGAGCAGGATGGGAGGGTAGACCTTGGCCAGACACAGAGCCTCTATATCCCTGCTCTGTTTCTTCTCTAAGCCATTGTCCTCTTGCAAAAATGGGTAAGGACCAGAAAAATGTGAAAGGAAATCCAGAAAGTTCTCTGGAAGGAGCTCTTTGTCCTCAGTGACTCCTGATAGCACAGTTAGCATCTTGAGCCCCTCCTGGGTGGTGAGCCCAGGGGGAAGGCAATCAATGCACATTATCTGGGAGTTTCTTGCTGGCAGTGCCATGACACTGCTTTCAATCAGGCTTGAGGGGTACTGCTAGAAATTCAGTGGAACCTTGTCTTCATGTTCAGTCTATAGCACAGTTCCTCACCTTAGTAGGCATGAAAAAGTAATTAACTGAGGGGCACCTGGGTGGCTCAGTCAGTTGAGCATCCGAACCTTGATTTAGGCTCAGATCATGATCTCAGGGTTGTGAGATCGAGCCCCATGTCAGGCTCTCTGCTCAGCGCAGTGTCTGCTGGTCCCATTCCTCTGCCCCGTCCCCCTAGCTCATGCATACTCTTGCTCTCTACTGTAAATAAATAAATAAAGATATCTTAAAAAAATACTTAGCTAGCAGACTGAATGAATTATTAAACCCATTTTATAGATGAGAAAACCAAGGTGTGTGATCCTTAGTTGGTAGGCCAAGGCAATATGGGAGTTTTGGCAGCACTGGGATGGGAACTAGGTCTTCTGCCTCCTGGTTTAGTTTAGGACAAGACTAGACCATCTCTAATATCTCTTCGTGCTCCCTAATATTTGGGAACTCAGCAAATTCATCTCTAGACCAGTGCTGTGCGGTAGAGCTCTTTCTGCAGTGAGAGAAATGCTCTGTGGCCATGCTGGTACACTAGCCACTGGCCCCATGTGGCTTGGAATGAGGAGCTGAGTTTTTCCTTCCTGTGGCCAGTGGCTACCATGTGGGAGGGCACAGTGCTAATGTTTCCCTTCCCCAAGGCCCAGCACCCAAGCCTCTGCCAGACATTGATGCAGTGGAAGTTTGCAGTTGGCACTGACACTTAGAGAAACTTCCCCATACCCCTTGGCAAAACACA
>RCUC01148395.1:0-29867 GCA_003697995.1 Taxidea taxus jeffersonii | reverse complement strand
AAAAAAAAAAAAATCATTCTTTTTGCTCTTTATAACTAGCACTCTTTTCTTAAAAAAACAAAACAAACTTTATCACCACTCCTCTCCTCTAAGGTTTTCTCCCTCTGGCCTCTCTTTTTCTCTTTTTCCCTTCCTCCATCTGTTCCCCCCTCCCTTGTTAGAAGATCTCTATAGACTCATGGATTTTCTTTGATTCAATGTCTATAATCTTAGTGCCATCATTATTATATTTGATGCCTAAATCAACTCAAATCTGGCCCCTGGGAGCCCCTCTTAGACGGCAGTGGTGTCCTTTTGACAAGCTCCTTTAGTCCTTTAGCAGTTCTCTGCTTTCTGACACAAGATGTCCATGGACTCTTTGTACTTTCCCTGCTGCAGACCTGGGGCTAGCCACTGTATTGCAAGACATTCTGGTGCCTTTTAGTAAAAAATGGTATTTAGAAAATAAGACTAGGATGTCCTTGCTTTTTGGACAAAATGGAGTAATTGATGGGAGAGTGCTCCATAAAGTACAAAGCTCTATACTATCATGACTATTCTCAGTGTCATTGACAAGCATTCAACTTACTGGGAGCAATGTTAAATAGCAGAACCTTCGAGTCTCTCTGTGTTTAGAGAATAATTAGGAAACACAGGATACCTGTGAGGGGAGAGGAGAAAAATAAGCCAGCTTTGTCAGATACAATGTGAATCCTTATCTCACAGCTCTAAGAAAGAAGAAACAAAAGAAAATATATAAAACAGAAGAAAAGACCGTGGACTGTAGTCTACCGTTTCCCCAAGTTACTTTGTTAATTTTGTATTTCAGAGAGAAAAGCATAAAGCATTTTATTTTGTGGATCAATTGTAATCTTTTTTTAAAAATGAAACCATCATTTGAAAAATGATGAAATATAAATGCACGATTTCTGCTTTTACCATTCTTAATTTATTTAGTAGGTTCTAAAACGACAGTGTAATTTAAAAGATTCTGAACTTTTCAAATTGCAAATATCTAACTTCTTTTATTTTCCCCAGTGGATGGTATCACCCATGTCGCATTTAAGGAGTTAGTGTTGGGGCATCTTTGAGTTTCTTTGTGGGCAAATTGATCATTGAGGGTTTTGCTTCCTGTGACTTTATTCTAAATGAAAAGCATACCCAATTGTCTATATAATTTCACCGCTAAGATTCACACTAGGAATATCATTTGATTTAATTTCCAGGCTTTCCTGCTTGTACTGCATCTCTCAAATTAAAACTTTTTTTTTTATGGCATTCCCTTATGAGACCATAGATTATGATAAATTGGACAGAGAACAGAGATTGGTAAACAGGTGATGTTTAGCATCTCATTAATTCCCTGGAAGGAAAGCAAAATAGCCCAGATGTCCAGGAAACAGCAGTTCTTTTCTTTTTAACTGCCAGGACTATGGTGGCAAAGGGAGGGATGAGGATAGAGTAAGGAAGACACACTGCAGAGACCCAGTGCTTTCACAAGTCCTTTTTCATAGGAAGCCAGGCCAACAATGGAGAGGAACAGAAGACACGTGATTATATGCTTTACATTAGAATGACCTTTATTTTTCTATTTGTGGTTTTGTATAAGCTCAAAGAAGGGATGTTGAATACCTATGTGTTTGTTTGGGCAGGCTGAGCTAAGCAAGGAGGACAACTGGGTTTGGTAGTGCTCTGTTTTCAGTTGTTTCAAGAATTCATCAGTTTCCAATACCAAACAAAAAGGGGTATTGCTGTAAAGAATTCAAAACATAAGCAGAAAGATTTTAGGCTCTTGGAGAATCTCATACCAGATTGTCTAGTTCATGAAAGTTCTTCATGGAAGTTCTTCAGTTTACGAGCAGTTTGTCCTTGGAGAAGTTGTTTAACCTCTCTGCCTCAAGTTGCCTTACCTGTAAAATGGAAGTAATAGAAGGACCTTCCGTACAAGGTCCTATTTTATGTGCAAAGTGCTTAATATAATGTAGGCAAATACTCAGCACCCAGCCAGCATTAGCTCTTCCTGTTATTACTTACATAGGTCAAAATAGATATATTATGAAAATAATATCACTTCTTACCAATATTTGAAAATCTTAAAATAATCCAGTCAAGAAGTAGATCAAACACTCAATCTTGAAATCCATTTCCTGACTTTATTTTGTTATTGATCTATTTAACTTCCTTTCTTAGAAGTGTAATATTTTTAGACCTTTAATGCCTCTCATTACCTAGGTACACCAGTTCCTGATACAAGACATACTGATCAAATGCCCACTGTGATTGGCACTCTATTAGATGCCAGGGATACAAAAGTATAATGTGATACTTACACTGAAGTGGCAAACTCTGGTGGGGCCAAACATTATATAAATTAAGGAATGTTATTTGGCTTGGTTACTACTATTACAAGATACAATGGAGGTATAAATTCAGGAAAAGTAAGGAATTTTTTGTACTTTAGAGTCATGATGGATGACCAGATGTTCCCCAAAATTAACAAAGCTGAAATGAACTTTCCAAAATGAAAATATAAAATAATTTTGCTCACTGACCAAAAGTGTTTTCAAGAAAGTATGCTTTAACTTTAAAGCAATCTACAAATGGGATTCTGGAGATTATATTTTGGAATTTATCATAATGTCCAAGGCTCTAAGTACTAGTAATTTATTTCCCCTGGGCATCTTATACTTTAAAAGAATAAATATCCTTTTCCACTTTCAGCTGGAGCACATGAGTCACAAAGGTATCCAAAGCACTGGGATGTTTCCAGCTTAAAAGACAGGGATGCCTCAGAAGACCAACGGTGATTCCACACCAACTCCAGTACCAAAACACAGAGATCTTTACTCCTGGTCTTTTCAACTAACTTAAAATATAAGGCAATTTTTTAAAAAATGAACAGGCATCATTTGAAAAATGGAATCTTTAATGGATATTCATACATCTTAGAAAATTAAAAGATTTAGAAATAAGTTCCAAAATTGTTCTTGGATTTCCATTGCTGCCTGGATATCAGAATATCCATATTATTATGCATATTATTGATGCGGACTCATTGTGAAAATTTCCAGCTGGAGGATGGGGATGCCAAACATTAGCCTTTGCGAGCTCTTTGACCATCCCCCTGCTAGGAACAGTTTGGATTATATACAGAATGGATGAGAATACAGAGAAAGAGGATGGAGGACATTTTGCTGTTTGTTTGTTTTTGTTTTGTTTTAGAATGGAGTTTTTAAAAGCATACCTGCAGCCAGATATGAATTGAATTTATATCTAATACTTTAATCTGACTGAATTTTGGTTTTCTAGTT
Source organism: Taxidea taxus jeffersonii (assembly GCA_003697995.1). Classification (NCBI taxonomy): domain Eukaryota; kingdom Metazoa; phylum Chordata; class Mammalia; order Carnivora; family Mustelidae; genus Taxidea; species Taxidea taxus. Next base: position 26,577 of record RCUC01148395.1, on the reverse strand, counting down.
ATAACATGAGTATAACAATAACTACCTCAGAGCTGCTATGATGATTAAATAAGTTAATATAAATAGATGCTCAAAAAAGTAACTAGTCCTTAGCAAGCCCCTAATAAAATTCTCTCATTATTATCTATAGAGATCCATGGGAACAAGACCTTTCAGAGGCCATCAGAACCCAGTTTGGGACTAAGGACATCTGCTCCCTGTCCTCGCTATCAAATCCTAGAGTAGTTTTCTAGGTCATAGTAGAATCCTTTGGCTTTTCTCAAGCTAAATTTGGTGGACCTGGAATGCACAAGTTCTGAAATTGTTCTGAAGCTTTGCAGACCATGTTCATGTTAACATACTTATAAGGCCTACTCCCTTGTGGGTGCTGGCTGTGCTGTCCTCAAATTCTCAATAGAGGTTTCCTAATCAAGGCAAAACCCTGTGAAAGCTAAAGTCATACTGCGCTTTCATTTAACATAAACGTGTCTAACTTTATGGTTACTTCACAGTTGAAAGAATAAGCTTTTTTCTGGGACTTCAAATTCACAAGCATCAAGTACAAAACTTGCATTAGTTTATAGACATATGACAAGAATGGTGAAGGCAACATTATAATCTTATAAGCAATATTTGTAGATTTTATTTAAAGTATATGTCATAAATACAATCTTAGAATCCTCTTTCTGTCTTCATTTGGCCCTTAATGATCAATGTGAAACAGAAGAGTTAATCTTAAAATGTCCTTGATTAGAGCAATATTTTTTTCTGGATATACCTGATTGTAGTTAATGCAGAAGGAATACTAAGAACCATTGACACAAGTGAGAAAAACTTCTGCATTTGGTGAGCAAACAACTTTTCCTTCCCTCCCTCTCTCCCTTCCTACCTTCCTCTCCTTCCTTTCTTTCTTTCTTTCTTTCTTTCTTCTTTCTTTCTTTCTTTCTCTCTCTCCCTTCCTTCCTTCCTCTTTCTTTCTTTCTTTCTTTCTTTTCTTCTCCCCCCCCCCCCACTCTTTTCTTTCTTGTCCTCTGTGGTAGTGTGTTTTCAAAGTGTATTCCATGAACCAGTAGCACTAGAATCACCTGGGGTGTTACACAAATACACAGTGGACTCTTGGACCACCTCTAGACTTGTGAATCAACACATAATGGTGAAACCCCACATTTTAGCACAGATCTGTGGAGTCCAGAAAAAATGGTGGGAGCCATAGCCATGGCCATGTTCCTCACTTTCACAGCCTCTGTCCCATAGATGGTACTGGGAGGAGCAATGGCAGGGTCTCACTTCATAATCTTGCAGGGTCTTAAGGTTTCACAACCTTTTGTTGGTGGTGGTGATGGTGGTGGTGGTGTTTTAAACCATAGGTGCAAAGAATTGAGCTCATGATCTTTATTTTTAGGGACACCTGATCATCAGAACAGGAAAGTTTCTTTTCTTTATTCACATTATTTTAAATTTTTCTTTTTATGTTTGATCTCTACTCCCATTTGCCTCCCCCAAATACCCTCATTGCAACATGCCTGATGTATATCTGTCTTGATAAAGATGCTGTTCTGTTTATGCCTTTTTCATTCAATACTGTTGTACGTTTACTTATTCCAAAGCTGTCTCACAGCTCCAGGACTCCTCCTACCTCCTTTGACTGCCGACTGTGAGCACCTCCCTTGTCTTCAACTCTTGTGACATCATGAACAATGAGTTCAGCCACCTCACGTAGGTTCACTACTTGACCAGTTCACTTGAAGTCAGGCCTCAAGAATAGTTGCACCATTTCCCTTTATCTGTTATTAAATTTGACTTTAAAATTTATTCTTCATTGATGGTGTCCTAATAAGCCAACATGTTTTGGAAGGAATTGCAAATTCAATCGAAATTATCTTTAAATTACATTGTAAAATGAATTACATCTGAATTTCCTTTAATCATCTATTTCCAGCTGTGATTTATAAGTTCTTAAAAAAAAGTCCTATCATAACAACAAAGCTGTTCTCTTTTTCTTACATTTTTCACACAATCTTGTGATCTTTCACTCTGGGGACTTTAGCTCTTTGTTTACTAACTCTAAGTTACCTAGAATGTGTAAAAGAAAGTCACAAGTCCATTCCATTCTCACTTGTACAAAACAGGTGTCCTACGATAGAGGTCATCGTTTCTCGATGAAATATGTAATGTTAACACAAAGGTCACAGTTTAAGATTGTTTTCACTCATTATTTGCCTATGTGGGGTATCTGGGACTCTTGATTAAAATGCTCTCTTTGATTCTCTTCTCAGGCTGCACAGAGATTAAAAATAGAGTTTTTCTGAGCAAAGATATTTTATCTAAGTAATCAAGCATTTAACCTAAAGAATGCAATCAGCCAGTCAATAGTGATGAAACAGTCTTTGTTTTTCACTCTCCCTCCCTTACTCAGAGACTGCTGACTGTTCACCTCTAGGCCATAGGCATATTGAGGGTGACATTCTCTCTTTCCATCACCCAAGGTAATCCTCATGATAGGATACACTTAATTTATGCTATTGATGGGACAGCTTCTGAACTGAACTGATTTGCATATCATCAATACGTGTAAGTCCTTAGTAGAGGGCTAGCCATCCAAATTAAAATATTCCCTGTCAAGGACTTGCTGTGCTCAGCAAATTCTGGAGTAATGCTGATTGCAGGTGGTTGGTGAATATTGATGCTGTTCAAGAGTTATAAGGCTGCATTGGAGGGCACACGAAACTTAAGATTTCTTTGGAACAATGTCCCTGTTTAAAACTACTCTTGCTTGGACCCAGCTGGGCATTCAGTAATGCCAGCCACTGAATGAGATCTTTCAAGTGACTCTCAGCCTGCCTCACCTATCAGACAGGCTCACTGATTTATAAATGAAGCCCTGTTTGCTTCCAAAGCTCTTGATCTTCCAACTCTTCTCTACCCTTCCTCCCTATTCTTAGTTTTCCTTCTGATTTGAGTGTCTCAGCCCTCCTAGCACATGTCACCAGTTTCGATTTACCTTTTTTCTTCAGATGATGCACAAATAGCACTAGGTCCATCTTAGCATTTCTATGCCGTTTTATTACCTTCGCTACACTTCATCCCCCTCTCCAGAGTTTTTTCCTGTTGTAAAGTAAGTTTCTCTTGTTGCACTTGGCTTATAATGGAATGTCCTCACTGCCAATTTTTCAAAGGTTTCCCTTTTTGCATTCTTTATGCACTTAACACAGGCTCTACTTCTCCTTCTCTCATCAGCCACTCAATCAATCCTACATTCTACTGATCACTCCCAAATGAAAATACAAATTCTGAGAGAGTTATAATCAGCCATTGCCATCTAGAAAAACCTGCCATTGAGGTACTACCATCTCTTTCCTAATGTGGCATCCATGTGCTCACAGGTGTCTCAGCAGAAGGTATCTGTAAGCTGGGCATTCTATTCCCTTATCTTTTTTTCCTTAGTTCTACTAAATTTGAAATATATAGATATCATGCTGAAGTATTATTACAATCACCACAATAGCTATATGTTTTTCTCCCCATTTCCAATTCCATTTTTTCTTCCCGAGTCAATACCCGAGAAATAAATTATTTATTCTGCAACAATGTAAAAAAGAATCTACCAGATATCATAGAAAGAAAACGCTGTAAAAAACATCAAGTCTGCCTTCAACTAAAATGAAACCAAAGACTTAGGTAGAGAAGAGATTGTCTAAATATGATTACTTAAGTATTTTCCTGTTTTCTTGACCATCGATGTTCCCCATGAGCTTGGGGTCAAAGGGAAAGAAAGAGTTGGAAAGGGCTAGCAAAAGCATGGAGAATGGGAGAGGAAGGAAAATATACACAAGAGTGTGGCAGTTTAAGAAAAAAGTTAGTGTTCTTAGGGATATGGAAATTTCTCTCCCAGGCAGATTCATTGGCTCAGATATTTAGAATGGCTGCTTCTGCAAAGAACATGTTTTTGCAATTCATTTGAAAAATAAGTCACAGTAGATGGATTATATCTAAAAGAAATTTGCGTTTTTCCCCAAAATATCAAATAAAACACTCTTATTTCTTTAAGTATACTTTAGCTATTAGAAACAAAGGGGGAAACCTACAGAACTATGGAAAAATGATAGTATAAATGTCATGCAATTTCAGACATTGCCATATAGAATTCTTCCCACATGAACTCTTTATAGCCAATTTGATGGTACTGTTGAGAGGGAATGTCCATATATAGACATGGGTCATGTCTAATATTTCCTTTTAATTAAAAAACCCGTATATCTTTTATCTAGAGTCTTTTGTAGACTAGAAATCTGATGGTGGGATGAAACATAAAAGTATTCCCACTTTCCATTCCAGTTCCCCTTTCCTTTTACAAGGGATTTTGTATTCATAATCTATATTCTCTAATTCTAATCAATAGGAGGATTTAGGACTTTAGTGCACATTTTGGAATAGCATTGGATTATTCTAAATATTCGAATTTTGTGTTGTCCTGCCAGATTGTTTTATTTCAATTATATTCAAATAGCTACTTGCATCACTAGTTAATTCTCTCTTCTTGTCTCTTATGTACCCTTGGTAAAGGACTAGAGAAAGGTAGGGACTAAGAAACTGTATATGTATTTCCTGGTGGCTGTAACATAGGGTAAATTCTCCCCTAAATGGCAGAGAGAATACGTTTGGATTTCATAAGTTTTTAGGAATGTGGACTTGGGCTCTTCACAAAATACATATATATATATATATATATATATACACACATATATATATATATACACTTTCAGAAATCACTCCACATAGGACATTGCATTTATTAAACCATCATAGTAGACGTTTTATGATTTGATCTGGAAATATTTAACGTTGAAAGAAAATGCTATAAGAGCTTGTAGAATATAAACATTTTCAGTATAATCTGGTACTAATGTTAAGGTTAAAGACTGCCTAATTCAAATGGATTGGTCTCTCAAGATTGCTAGCACTCCTGTTCCACAAAGTTGCCAAATATTGAAGGAATGAAAAAGGCTTAGGGTATAGAGATAATAATCTTGAAAATTTGGAAAGCAATGAATAACATAATTCCTTTTAGCCTTTTTCAAAAAGAAATCAGGATTTTAGAACAAATGCAATGCAGCACTTGATATTTTGGTATTTGCCTTTGTGCCTTTATTTATTCTTCAATTAAATCATAATGGCCCCATTTTGTAGAGACATTCAATAAAATGAAGGTTCATTTCCTGCTTCCAGGAAGATTGGGCAAGATATTCATAACTCCTGAAGATGATTCTGCTTGACTGTGTTAAATGAAAATTTCATTATGTGAGAATTCCTCAACACTGTAAATTTCATCATTTTCCTCCATGGTTTTCCATTTCTCCTGTAAATATGGATTCCTTGTAAGTTGGTTGTATGTAGTGAAAGAAAGTAGTTTGTATCAACCTTTAGGTGATTGGAAAGCTAAATATAAACATGGAAGTTATAACTAAAGATTCACAAGCATGTAAAAAAAATGCTAGGGACGCCTGGGTGGCTCAGTTGGTTAAGCAGCTGCCTTCGGCTCAGGTCATGATCTCAGCGTCCTGGGATCGAGTCCCACATCGGGCTCCTTGCTTGGCAGGGAGCCTGCTTCTCCCTCTGCCTGCCACTCTGTCTGCCTGTGCTCTCTCTCTCTCTCTCTCTGACAAATAAATAAATAAAAATTAAAAAAAAATGCTAGAAGAATTTTTGTCAAAATAAATAGTAAACAGACACATAGATAACTATGAACATCGAAAAAGAGAGATATACCAAAAATGGCTATAAATGTGTCATAGATGAAAAGCCTAAAACTTGTATATTTAAATAGTTGACCAAGACATAAAAATAAATAATTACACCATGTGTTTGGTCAAGTGATTTCTGAAACTAGTGATTTCTACAGATTTTGTCAACTGTTTCAGTTCAGACTTCAAATTTACTAGGAGATAATTCATGCTTTTTATGTGAGCTTTATTGTTTTAACTTTAATCATTCACTCATGTATGCATGAGTTCAATAAATATTCGTTGTGTGCCAATTATATGCCAAACCCAGTTCTAAGTACCGGGGGATATTAGTGAACAAATGAGGAGGCAAACAGTTTTGCCTTTCTGGAGCTTACAAATGAATAAGGAGAGACAGACAATAAAGAATAAGCATAATAAATGAGTTATATAGTATATTAGAAAATTATAAGTATCCTGCCAAATAAAATAAAGGATATTGGGAATGGGCATTGCAGATTGCAAGGGTCAAGTTAAACCTCACTGAGAAGTTAATATTTGAAGAAAGACTTGATGGAGGGAATGAGTTATTTGAAAGAAAATTGTCCCATACCTAGAATTTATAATGTAAATTAATTCAAGTTAATTTAACAAGGCAGACATTTGCATACGATATTGATATAATGTTTTCTGATGTGACCTTTAAGATCAACCATGGTATTCAATTATTCCTACCTTGATATAATAAAATGAGGGTAATAATTGACTATGTCAGACAGGTATTTTACTGTTATAATCTATACTTGTAAGACATACGTTAACTTCCACAAGAGGTTTTAAACTCCTGCAGAAAAAAACTCAATACTCAAAACACAATAAACTCAAACTGTCAAACAACGAAGTTCTGAAGTTCTTCAAACACGCATGAGCATTAATCCCATGCATGTCACTCTTCCAAGATTAGACCAGATAGATAGTTAATGGAATTACAAGGTCTTCCTTAACTATAGGAAGGCTTGTGTTCATACATACAGATCATTTACGTATGAACTAATGAAAACTGAAGTAATTATGAAAGTAAAAATGTTTATTTCTAATACTATCTCTTTTATGCACACTTAGACTAATTGAGTCTGTCTTTAAAGAGTCTGTCTGTGTACCCTAGAAAAATGGAAAATTGTTAATTCTTTAATTTTCTCCTCTCTTCTAATGACAACTTAGAATTGTTAGGTTGAATTATGAACTAATTAACTCAGAAGTCCAAAGATTGAATTTCTGCTTCAACACTTACCAGCTGTGTGCGTGGCATGTAACTAAACCTAATTGGGCCTATTTCCTCAACTGTAAAATGGAAGTTCATAACTCTCAGAATTATTGAATAAAACAATGTGTTGAAAGAAGCTGGCACGTTATAGGTACTTAATCATTTATATTAAAATTGTGTATCATGCTTTTTAATTGGTCAATATTAGAATTAATAAATGGATATAAATACCCTAAGACCAGCCCAAGGCCATATATTATATCAGTCATTATAGTATCATGGTGATTTTGTTTTCTTTGGTATCATGGTGATTCTGAGAAGCAAAGTGTTTCGTGGCACTGTGTGGTTGGGTTGTTCTGGAAGCCTTCATAAAAGAGGGCAAAACATGAAATGGACCAAAAAGGAAGTGTAAGATTTGGATTGGAAGCAAAGAAGTAGACAATTTTGAAGTAAATTATGATGGGTATCAGGGGGCAAGTGATTTGTGTGAAAGGGACAGTATAGAAAGCACCTTAACTGTCCATGTTTCTGTCATCATAGTGTAGTTCAGACTGTATTGCTATAGACCAGTTTTTCATATGTTGTTGAATTTCTAAAATACACATTTTACTATAGAGTTTTTTTTACTTCACTGTTTCCTTTTTATTTGTTAAAAACCCCTGTGAAATGTTCTCTCCTGGCACCTGGGTGGCTCAGTCAGTTAAGCATCTGACTCATGATTTCAGCTCTGGTCACAATTTCAGGGTCATAATATGGAGCCCTGAGTCAGGCTGTGTGCTCAGTATAGAGTCTGCTTGAGATTCATTCTCTCTCTCTCCTTCTGCCCCTCCCCCCATTCACATTTTCTCTATCTCTCTCAAATAAGTAAATAAATCTTTAAAAAAAATGTTTTCTCCCTTCTAAGGAATAGATCCCCTCACAGCTTGTTTGTTTAACAAACACATAGGGGCACCTGGATGGCTCAGTGGGTTAAGCCTCTGACTTTGGCTCAGGTCATGATCTCGGGGTCCTGGGATCGAGCCCTGCATTGGGCTCTCTGCTCAGCAGGAAGCCTGCTTCCCCCTCCCCCTCTGCCTTCCTCTCTGCCTGCTTATGATCTCTCTCTCTCTATCTGTTAAATAAATAAAAATCTTTAAAAAACAAACAAATGAACAAACACATAATCGTCATGGGGCCTTAATGCAGCCGTGGTTACACACCTGCATATGTTCATTCTCACTAGAACCCTTTTTCAGAATGTTCATTCTAGATCCTAAAATGCACTGCTATAAACAAAGAGTTTCTAAACCAATGGCATCATAGTATTTTATTGCTATTTTTGTTTGTTTGTGGGGTTTTTTTTTAAAGATTTTATTTATTTATTTGACTGAGAGGACACAATGAGTGAGGGAACACAAGCAGGGGGAGTGGGAGAGGGAAAGGGAGAAGTAGACTTCCCGCCAAGCAGGGGGCCTGATGTAGGGCTCAATCCTAGGACCCTGGGATCATGACCTGAGCCGAAGGCAGATGCTTAGTGACTGAGCCACCCAGGCATCCCTATTTTATTGTAATTATTATTATTATTATGGAGGTATACTATACCTTAATATATCACATACATCTCAGTTGTACACCCCCGACATGTCACTGCCACCATGTCAAGAAGGCATTGTACTTCCTCTTAGTCAATACTGCCCTTTGTCTTAATCCCCATGGACATAAACACCATTCTGACTTCTATTTCTGAACATTAGTTTTGTCTGTTCCTGAATTTCGTATGAATGGAGTAATAAAGTATGTATTCTTTTGTGTCTGTTTATCATTATGCCTGTGAGATTCATCTATGGAGATGCATCCAACAGTAATTCTTTTTCATTCTATTTTTTTCAGTGTACTAATCCATTTTGTGAATATACCATAATACCTTCTACTATTGATGAGCACTTGAATGGCTTCCAATTTCATGTTATTATGAATAAAGCTCAGAATAGCTTTTTAAAAAAATGTGTTTAAGTAAACATATTTACTCAGTTCTCCTGCATATAAACCTAGAAGTGGAATTACTGGTTGGTAAGGGAGACATACATTGTACCTTACTAGAAATTGCCGAAGAGTTTTCAGAAGTGCTCACACTCATTTGTATTCCCACCAGCCATGTGTGAGAGTTTCCGTTGTTCTGCCATTGTAGCTTTCTTTTCAACATCTGGAGAGGGTTTTATTCCATCTTAGTTCTTCAGAGTGTAATGAGATTGTGACTTGATGAATGGAACCTGCAATTATTTTTCAGAACTGCAGTTCGCATCACTTTAAAAAAGAAGTTCAGTCCCATTTACTTTGGTGAAAGTACGTGAGCAGAATAGAACTCTGGGCACTGTCATTTCCTAAGTGTAATGGCATATACCACCTAAATATGGCCTGGGAGCTAGCAAACTGTAGTTTGAGTGCTGACAATGAGAAAAACTTCTCTCTCTCTCTCCTTCTCTATTTACATCATCTTTTTGGCTTCACCTTGACGAGTGAAATAAGAGCATTAATGGAATAAAGGAAAACAAAAGTGGGGCGCCTGGGTGGTATGGTCCGTTGGGCAGCTGCCTTTCAGCTCAGGTCATGATCTCAGGGTCCTGGGATTGAGACCCACTTTGGGCTCCCTGCTCAGTGGGGAGTCTGCTTCTCTCTCTCCCTCTGCCTTTCTCTTGCAAATAAAATCTTCAAAAAAAAAAAGAAAGAAAGAAAAACAAAAGTATATTATTTTCGAAACTACCTGTGAAAATTTTCCTGAGAAATATGAATACTTCTGAGGTTAAAAATGGTGCATAACCCAAAAATAATTTGAAATGTATTTTGTACTTATGTTTGGATAAGAATATAACTGAATTTTAGAAAAAAAAATCACCATACAAAGATTTAAAATAAAACCATGAAGCCGACACTCTGATCATGATGACTCAGAGGAGGATTAAAGCATGATACAAGAACAATTGGAAGGAAAGTAGTCAGTTATCTTGCCTTACTCCTCACTCTCCTTGCTTAGAATACATTCATTCTTCCCACTGATTAGACACATCTAATCAGAATCACACTGAAGATGGCAAAGATGACAATGGGTGACCTGTATGTCAGTAGGCTCTGTGCTTCTTTATAAACATACCTCATTTCTGATTCATTCTTTATCTTAATTCAGTAGAAATACTGAATATCTTGGTTTAAAGTTTTTTTCTACTGTGTTATATGTATAAGAGATAACTTAAATATAATTAGACATAGGCAAATGATTAGAGGACTCAAGGCCTGGATAATAACAATCTATTTTCAATTTTAAGTAAGTAAAAATACAGCTCAGTAGCATGGAATACCTAGTGAAAGTTAACGAAAGATAAAGTGCGTAACAAGCTAATGAATATAGTTCATCCTCTTTAATCAAAGCAAGAAGAATTTGGGGTAGGAGCCAAGTGATTTAAAGATTTTATTGGGGGAGGGGGATTCTTGTCCATCTATATTTGTCCATTACCTGCTCTCAAAATCCTATGTAGGAGTTTCTCAAGACATTGGTTACTTATTTTTTATAAAGGATAATTTAGCCTTATTTATGTTAATAATTTTTATAGTTTGTCACACACACACACACACACACAAAACCATGTGAGTAATTGATATAAATTTATCCTTTTGGTGCTTAGTGATTGTCTTTTAACTCCTAACAGTTGTTATTCATCCCATAAATCAGTAATCCCATAGATCGTATGTCTTTCACTGATATGACATTGAATCTAATTGCCCATGCATTTTAGAATGTAAGATCTGGAGGCTTACTATTGAATTTGTCTAAGAATTCAAGAAACATTTCTAGAAGATTTTCAGATCCTCGATGAATCATAGAACCTCATGGCCTTAAAAGATATCAATAGTTTTGGGTCTGTGTTTCTCATAATTTGTAATATTTTGGAAGCTGCCACAGATTGGATTTGAAATTTCTCATATTTTATTTTATTTTATTTTTTTAAGATTTTATTTATTTATTAGTCAGAGAGAGAGAGAGCGAGCAGGCAGACAGAGAGGCAGGCAGAGGCAGAGGGAGAAGCAGGCTCCCTGCCGAGCAAGGAGCCCAACGTGGGACTCGATCCCAGGACGCTGGGATCATGACCTGAGCCGAAGGCAGCCGCTTAACCAACTGAGCCACCCAGGCGTCCCGAAATTTCTCATATTTTAATCAGTGGCTACTGAAGACTTGCCCCCGCCTGGAGACTGGGACATTTAGCACAGTTCACTCTACTCCATTCTGCTTCCTTTTATAACTTCTCCAGGTATTAAGTTGAACCACAAGAAACTGCCACTTTATATATAAAAAAGTAATGAAATTTCAACATTTTGTATAATTCAGACTGATATGCTAGTTGTGACATTTTTCTTTCTTCTTTTTGGTCTGTTTGACCACAGAATACTTTTTTTTTTTGCATTAACAAATGTTTATTGAGTCTTTATGTTAGGAACTGGGACCCTTACTAGCAATAGATCTTCTTCTCTTAAGCACCTTTACAGTCCTTTTGAAGGGATAAGCAGCTAAAGCATCAATTAACCCTACCTACCGAGGCTATGTGAGCAGTTTGATTACCTTTGATTAGCATGAACTCAGTCTGCAGACAACACACCCAAGTTTTCTAGACTTCCTTTGGAGGAGTGTCCCCCCGGAAGTGGTATTTCCCCAGGTTTTCCAGGTATTCAGGTCACCTTGAGCATATGGATTTCAGCATATGGATTTCATCCCATGGAAGTTTCTGACTGTAGGTCTTATGGTGGAGAGGGTGCTGGGCCATGGAGTCTGACCACAGTATGCCCTTGAGGGAACAAAATTTGTTGGAAGAAAAGATGTCATCTGTGGTAAATAAGGCAAAACAGTGTGCAGTGAATTTGGATGGCATAATAATTTATAAAATACTCAGATAACTGCTTCTATTTAAAATGACAAATTTAAGAATGTAATGTAAAACTATGTTATTTCCATTATATTTAATTATTGTTTGTTATTAATTTTTTAACTGCAAGGTATAGTGATTATAGTTAGTTTATAAAAAGGCATTTCAGGGATGCCTTGGCTGGCTTAGTGGGTAGAGCATGTGAATCTCAGTCTTGGGGTTGTGGGTTCAAGACCCATGGTGGGTGTAGAAATTACTTAAAAATAAAATCTTGAACTTTTTACAATTAAATAAAAAGCTACTTCTAAGCAGTTTGACCACAAGGCAATATTGATTTATTAACTATTCTCATTTTATTTAAGTAATTTTAAGATTGAATGTTAATGTATTTAACTCCAATACAAGTATTATTTATCAAATAAGCTCTTTCTCAGCATTTAAGAGCTGATAATCCCGTGCTGGGTACTTTGCAAAATTCAAAGAAAGCAGGAGACAAGTCCCTATTTTAAATAAATATATATCCTTTAATGGAAATAGCAAAAAAAAATTAATTCCATGGGAAAATGTGATTTATAATCCAAATAAAATATAATATTCATAAGGAAGACTGAATATATATAGAGCAAGGAAATCAATATGAAACACAAAGACTTGTCTTGTGCTTAAATGCTTCAATTCATCTACTAATGTGATTTTCACATTTGCTCATTTAAAAAAAATATTTTGAATGCTGTTATGTTCCCAGCCACTGTTTTGGGTGCTTTGGATACACCAGCATCCCAGACATGTAAAGATGATTTCCCTCACAGACCTAGCAGAGGGAGGCAGGTAATAAATAGTAAACATAATTAAATACAAGTCTGTGGTGTGATGGAAAGTGGTCAGTGCTGTGGAAAGGGAAAGAAGGAGAAGGGATGAAGGGTGGTGGGAGGGACATGGTTGCCATTTTCATTATGGGAGTCAGGAAGGTCTTAGCTAGGAAGATGATTCTATGATCAAAGGCTTTAAGGAGGTAAGGAAGAAATAATACCTCCATTATTCCTTCCTAGAGAACTTCAAGAGTGACACACAAATACGCTGGCCAGGATATTTAGGGAGTAAAACTAAGGGTCTTCCAGAAGAGCCATGGGGCTAAACTAATTGACGTTGGGTATATAGTTAAATTAGATTCTTAAAGATCAGACTCCAAGATGCAGCCGATTGTAACACAGGGACAGAGAAATAGTGTGTCATCAAGTAAGAGAAAGAAGTGTCGGGCGCCTGGGTGGCTCAGTGGGTTAAAGCCTCTGCCTTCGGCTCAGGTCATGATCTCAGCGTCCTGGGATCGAGCCCCACATCAGGCTCTCTGCTCAGCGGGGAGCCTGCTTCCCCATCTCTCTCTGCCTGCCTCTCTGCCTACTTGTGATCTCTGTCTGTCAAATAAATAAATAAAATCTTTAAAAAAAAAAAAAAAAAAAAGAGAAAGAAGTGTCAGCTTAGATTCCTCTTTACTTCTATGGCCCTTTTGCTGTAATTAAAGGTCCTGTAGAAGGAAACGTTCTGTTTGGTTTTGTTTTTTTCCCACACCTAAAACCTATCAAGTGTTTGAAATATATGTATGTGTGTCATCAAAATAGGTTAGATAAATTGACGAATGGTATAAGCCAAGGTCTAGAATATTGTGAAAGAGAGAAAGGATAAGGAAAGAAGTACAATTTAGGCTCATAAGCATAAATATAAAAAATATTAAAAATCATGAAGTGCTCTCAATTATCTGCCATTTTGTATTCTTAGAATGTAATTAAAGGGAAGAATTATATAGTACTTATTATATAATGGACATGTTAAAGTAATAGTTCCTTCCACCTACAGATGAAAAGAAAAAAAGAAAAAGAATTTACTAACTCATTCTCAATGACAAAGCAGGTATTTTCAAATAATGACTCCTGAAAAGTACTAAATATTTTTGAAGCCGTGCTATTTTTTAGACCAAGACCATTATGTGTGCTTTAGGGGATTCTGATGAAATATGATTTATGTTTCAAGAAATGACATCACTTGTGCATCATTTTTTGTGTTCAAAAATGAACATGTTATCAGTGTTTTGTTTTGAAAACTAACTTTAGTGTCCAAATCACTGAGGAAAAAATAGACATTTAACAGAGAGATCGTATTTAAATGCTTTTTGGAAGAGAAGAATCCTAACCAATATGTAAGATTACCGGAAATCTGAAATCTCTTGTCATTTTACTAGGGTAATCATATTTTTTAATGTGATTTCTTTTTTTAAATTTTTAAAAAAATATTTTATTTATTTATTTGACAGAGATCACAAGTAGGCAGAGAGGCGGGCGGGGCTGGGGGGGTGAAGCAGGCTCTCTGCTGAGTAGAAAGCCGGATTCCAGGACCCTGGGATCATGACGCGGAGCCGAAGGCAGAGGCTTTTAACCCACTGAGCCACTCAGGCGCCCCTAATGTGATTTCTTTATTTGATAGTTCACATACTGGGAGCAGAGAACAGTACTGGTGGCAGCAACTGTATTTTAGACATCAGAAAATTCAATCTGATCCTACCTATGGATGAGTTAACCTAAAAGCAATGAGTCATAACTACTGAATATTGAAAGAACACTTAATGAAGGAAATAAACACAGTGCATCAAGGTCAATATCCTAATCACAATTTTTGCTGACTCAGAAAGAGTTTAACAAATATTGCGCCCCCCAGTGGTTGTTTTTGAGTTTTTTGTTTTTTGTTTCTTGTTTTAACCTGGGCTCCCAGTTTTCCAGTTTCATTATTTTGAGTGACCTCATGAAACTTCACGCTGTCTGTTAACTAGGAGGAAACTGGAGAGGACAGCTCAGTTTGACTGCCCGATTTCCTGCTTCCAGAAAGAACGATGCCAAGGATGATGGAGTACCTAGTATATGATGATGAAGTACAGGTTCAACAAGATAGGATCACAAAAGGGCCATCATGCTCAGTTCGTCTGATTGCCTAGCTGGAAATGAAAGAAAAGCAGTGACATAATTACCCCAGATTCTTCAGACGTCTGATGCAGTGCAGCACAGATATTAAGCAAGGCTAGTCTCAGAATTATTGGAACATATTTTAAAGATGAAGGTCCCTGCTTTAACAAATAAAGGAAGGCTCACAAAAATCAAAGACAAAGGATGGTTTTGGAATCGCTTTGCTTGCACACAGAGCAGGAGGAGCACAGAAAGAAAATCACTTGGTGAAAGAAGAAAAACAGGGCACCTAAGTCAGGGGTGGTGTGTCTGCTGGATCTCCAGCCCACTTTGTGACCTTGGCCAGATTCCCTGGGCCTCAGCTTTCTCACCTTTGGCACAAAGGATGTGGACTCGGCTGAGTGGTGTCCCTGAATCGGGGATATGGACAGAGGCAAGGAGAAGTAGAGACCATCTCATACAAAAGAACCATAATTTGAATATTTATAAAAGCAAAATTAGCTCATGATCAAAAAGTGAAGAAAGGCGGCTAATGGAGAATGTAAATTCATCTTAATGCGTTCAAAATAGAGTGTAAAACTGATAGACACAGTTCTTTCCAGAAGGCAAAAAAGGAAGCATATCACTGTACATTTCCTCCACTGGAGTCTCCTTCCCTTTTCTCTATCATCACCTTATTTTTCTCAGTACTTTCTGTTTCCGGTAACCATGGTGATGCTCCCTCCCAGCAACCTTCTTCACACCAGGCCCTTTTGGTATACATATATTGAATTTTGCTCCATTCACTGATGCAGGAAGCTAACAATGCTGTAAAAACTTATTTATTTATTAACATTTTCCCCAGCCCTTCTGTCTGGGCAATAAATTCAGGGAATTATTCCACATTTAACCTCCCTACAGAAGGGGCACTGTGAAACAGGGATATTCAACTGTTAATTTCAGTTGCTAACATAAAGGGGGGTACTGATTATGCTAGATTCAATTCCCTGCCGTGACCCTCAGGGACTGTAAGGTCTCCCAGTACCCAAACTCACTGCTACCTCCTTTTGCTTCCGTCTGTAAACAGAATAAAATAGATTGTCCTCAGAAATCACACATCAACCCTGGTTTCCTAATCCTCTTTGTTTTTTGCTGCATTCTCTCTTGTAAGGGAAACATTGCCAAGTGTGTAATTATCACAGTTACAGGGGGATTGAATTTTCCCTAAGAAAATACAAATAAATACATGCATTTTTCTATTGGGCACTGTTATTTTGGAATATAAGTAAAAAATAAGTAAACAAACAATCTTGGATATTCAGTTTTTAAAATGTCATCATGAGCAGCCAGTGACAGAACATCAGACAATCTCTGATGTCATTAATGTAGAAAATAAATATTCTCATAAACTACCGTTTATCATGTCCAGTTGGTGCAGCCAGATTTATTTGTAATCCTATATTATGCAGGGAAACTCTCTATTTAAGCACTGTGTGTGTGTGTGTGTGTGTGTGTGTGTCTGGCATTAACACAAAGGAGACCAGATGATGACATTCATAGGCTTATAGACTCGACTCCTGGGGACACACTTGGATGGAGGCAATTAAAATGCCTGTCAGGGATTTGGTACCAGAAGCCCCTATGGTAAACCGCTAAATCATAAGCCAGGGCTGCATCTTATTGTCAGTGAATGATGGCGGAACTGGGTGGCTTGTCATCATTCTCGAAAATTCTGAGGCTAGTGAGCTCTCTCTCCCTCTCCCACTCGCCTTATTTTCCTTTTCACCACTGCGGGGACTTTTTCTAATTTGCAGCTTCCCTTTCCCCGACACACACAGAGAGGAGCTGGTGGCTTGCAGACTGCGTCTGTCTGGAGCTAGAGAGCTAGACCCAGCCCGTGGAGATAATGCTCGGGGAGAAGGATTCTGCAGCAGTCCTCAGAGGCTAGACTTGGGTGGTATCGCTGCATAGGCACTGGTAATGTTTCGGTGTTTTAAAAATTTTATTTCATTTTATTTTTAATCCATTTTCAGAGGATTTGCTTTATGTGATCTCAAAGTAAAATGCTTTAGAATTCATTGCCGAGCTTCCTAAAAATTCAAGGGCTGTGTCATTTGTACTACAGATCTCAAGACATAGATTTATTATTGGAATTTTAAAGAATGCATTTGCTTACTGGTGAGTTATGATTTTCCGTATTTCGTTAACAGGTCTGTATATGTATTTTTTTTTTCTTTTGTTTTGTTTCGGTAGATTCTTCAGCGTGTTGTCTCTCACCGAAGAAACATTGATTGGGAACTACTCATTCAGAAAATTAAAAGGTACCACATGTTTTGTTTGGATGTTTAAATGAGGGGAAATCAGGGAGGATTTGGAATGTTTTTATTTAAATTAATCTCTCTTTGGTTGGTCTTTGATCCTTAAGCCTACGGTGGTCATTGTCTACAGCATGTATGATTTCCCATGCAGAGAATGCCATTATCCAAGGCTGTTTTGATTCTAAGATGTCTAAGGAATTATATCTTTTGCCTGGGTTGCAAGTTGTGAACAAACATCGCTATGTCTGGCTTATTTTCGGATTTTTTATTATTATAGCAGCAAAAAAAAAAATGTCCAAAATCCTCTATTTTAATGAAAATTCAGTCATTTAAATTTAACAGAAATATACTAAAGTCATGATTTTATCTGAGGGAATCTTTCTAATAAAAGATGTTTTAAGTGGGTAAATGAAACGGCTTGCCCTTCCCAGGTAGAAGGAGCGCTAGAGATGAGAGCCTAGGAATGACTCAGTATTGTTGGGTTTTGTGAATAAAATATTGTAACTTCTTCACTGATGCTTTAGTCTTTAGCACCATACTTAAAGGCTGAGGTTGTTAGTTATTAAAAAACTGATTTTATAGATGCTTTATTGGCATAAGAAAGTAATCCTTCCTCCTGCCGTGGGAGCAGTTGAATCCATTGATCCTGGGCCTTCTGCCTTACATGAAAAATATTAATTTTCAAATTCATAATCAGGATGTGTATTGATTAGAGATGGCAGTAATGGGTATTACCTTTTGTTTAATTCTTTAAGATTATCTTTGTTTTCAACATATACTCATGTCAGTAAAAGCTGTATTTGTAATTTGCCTTAAAAAAATGGAAGACATTTTCTGCCTCGCTGAGGAGATCAATAGCATCTTCTAAATCTTTCCTTGGCATTCACATAGCATTTCCTCTCAAGCTTACTAGCCCAAAATATTTTATGCAGTGAGGTTATTTTTGTTTTTTGTTTTTTTTTATGTACTTTGGAAATAGTTAATGTTCAACAACTGATCCTGACATACAAGAAGTCTGTGAGTGTGCACCTGTGAATGTGAATATTTGTAGCAGTTGAAGGAGACGAATGCATTGTCCTTGTTTAATTCTCTCTGCAGTGTGTAATTATGAGAACCTTAATTTATTCATTCCACAGGCACTTCCTAAGAGCCTTGCTGCTGTTGGTAGTTATTGTGGGAGAGAGGGAAGGGGCAGATGCCACTGTTACCACCCTTCCAGAGTGTAGGCAGTACCACATAATATTTTTGCACAAGAGAAGGAATTCATTAAAATAAATCAGTGTGCTCTAAAAAAGGAAACTGCTTTTATTTCAGATATTGAACAAAATTGAATAGACTAGTCTCAGAGATACTTGAAATATATTGCATTTTTTTTCCCTTAGAAATTACTCAGTGGAATCAGGTCTAAAATCCCCAGACAGGACTTACTATTCCTCCTGGATATTGTAAAACACTTGGGACTAACCTCTCCTTTAGTTTCCATGCAGAGTAGTTGAATACATTTCATATTTGGTGAAAAAAAATCTATTTGGTATTTTCCCATCTAACAAAATCCACACAGTATATATTTTATGTGAGAAGCTATTTTCTAATCCTCAGGCCCATTTAGCAACTCATTATATTAATTTAGAATATTGGGATATTTACATGAATTGGAAAATGATGACATTATTATCTAAGCACTAAAAAAACGTATTCAATGTTTTGTTAATAGGAACTAATGAGCTCTGTTGGGATTCATCTGGGTACTGGAGAGGTGGCATATTACCTCACCAAAAGTCTCTTGGTACCTAAATTTTCTAGGCTCATTTTAAATTTATCTAGGGGTGTGTTGACAGATTTTGTGTAATAAAACATAATTAATTGAAATAGACTATTATGGCGTCAAATCAGAATTGAATTTGACTTTTGGACTGCGAGTGAGTCAGGGATCTCTATCATGGTTTTTGCTAATCAAACTCGTTTTGACATTGGTTAATTATTTCACTGATTTTTCACTCATATCTTCAGCACATAAAATAGTATCTGGACACAGTAGGAGTTCAACAAATATTTGCTTAATTATTTGATGGGTAAATGATTCATCATCATTTTCCCCCATTACTTTTTTGTTCTTGTTTTTCATGAGATTGCACACTGTAAAACAGACATTTGGTACTTTTTTTCTCTAGCTACCCCAAATATTCATTATTTGTCTTTAATTAATAATAATTAATGAGATAATTAATACCAGGTAGAAAATCAGGTAAACCGTGTGTGAAAATTTCTCCAAGCTATACAGAAAAGGTTTTTTTTTTGGTTTTAAGTTAAGATGGAAAGAATTTTTGAAGTGTCCCTTTTCACTTTCATCAACAAGGGAAAGAAGCCAAACTGCAGCATGAGTTTTGCTTTATGGATGCTTCCTAAATACTACTCCCAGGCTTGACATTGTTTATTGCTTTTCATGTCTTCAGCCAAGATTTTGCTGCAGCAGAGGGGAGGAGGCCTTCTCTCTCTCTCCGTCTTTCTCTCTTTCTCTCTCCCTCCCTCTTTCTCTTTCTGTCATACTAGAAATGATGTCATAGTCTTCTTAAATGCTTTGTTACTCATTATGGACTAGTATGACATCATTTAATAATGTATAAGGAAACTTCTAGAATCATAATAGTTTTAGAGAACGCTTTTTTTCTTGTTGCCATTTATTTTTATTAATACAACTATAAGTTTTTATTATTAACTATGTGCTAGCTAATATCCTAAGCCCTTAACATATGTTATCTCATTTTAACTCTCTCTACAATCCTGGGATGTGGGTATGGTCTTCATTTTATAGATGAATGAATGGAGATTCCAACTGAGCAGTCGACACAAGTCTAGTCCAAAGTCCTTCAATATTAACCACAACATATTACATTTTTTTCCTAGTAGATTTTTTTTTTGGCTCCTAGCCATTGCTTTAATATTTTATTTATGCACATGGTGTATACTGAAATAAGGCAAAAACAGTATGCTTGCAGATACTTGTTTTTATACACTTAAGTTAGGAGTAAATATATTCTCAAATGTGTAACATAATATTCGAACTCTGATATATATTTATATTTTTAATATGTATTTTATATTTTATATTTAAATTGAAGACCTTTATTCTTTTTTAAAGAGCTTTATTCTTTAAGGAGGAATATCAGAGGTGAATTAGGAAGTTTTAAATTAAATTAATTCATAAAGTGCTCCTGTGTCGTCATGATGAAGATGTATTATGAAATTGCATAATCTATATAAGAAAACTAGCCAGAGAATTCAAGTACTAAGTAGCATAAATTGATGCCATATTTTGCAGCTTTTTTTTTTTAATTGAAATAATAGCAGAAGTTTCAAATGGCCAAAAAGAAAGAAACTAGCAGGGAACAGTATGCCGTGTGCATACTGTGTGGTGTGAAGATACCACATTCAATACAACTAACTGAGCCACAAAAATAACTGAGGGCACTAACAGTTACACAAGTGGGTATTAAGATGCTCTACTTGCAAAGGCGTATATAGAACAGAACACTTTGGGAGCTCAGTTGGGTGCAGCAGAACAAAACAAAGAAGTAGCCTTAAGACACTTTGGTACCATAAGAGACACATGAATAATTTCTTAAGGGACTTCATTGCAGACCAGGATTACTAACAACTGAGAAGAGACTCAATAGGAAATATTTCATGGAGGATGGGTCTTTTGAGGTGGAGGTTAGAGATGAAAAGAAGTATTTAAGGGAGAGATAATGCATGGACGAGCTCCAGAAAGGACAGACATTAGCAAAGAGGCCAAAGGAAGTGAACATGCGTGGAACGTGTAGACTGACCTCATTTATATTCTAGAGCGCAGGGCAGAAGAAGGGGGGTGTTGGAAGGTAAGGATGGGAATAGTATTCAGTCATGTCCTCTGAAATGGCTAGTATTCTATACTTTCTGAACTACAAAATAAGAATTCATTCAGTTCAACCCAATACATGAGAAAGGGGACCTTAAATGCTAACTTGAAATTGTTCAGCATTTGATGAGAAACTACGGGGTGTATTCTGAAGAGCAGACCACTCTGGCCTAAACTGTATTTTCAGTGACGACTTACTTTATATTTCTGTGTGAGATGGAATTATGGGTGAGAGTATGTTGAAGAAGACATCACTTTGGAAGCTCTAATAGGATATTCCAGGAATAATAAAGGCTCAAAGAGGGTGTTGGCAGTGGGCATAGAAGAAGGGGTCATGAAAATGAAAGATGTTTCTGAGCTCAAAATCATAAGCAAAATATAGGAACTGTTTGACTGGTCGGAGGAATGAAAAACAGGACTCAGTGCTGACTCTAATGTCTTAATTTGATAACTGGAACAACGAGGGGAGAAAGGTGGCTAAAAGCTGCTTGAAGAAAGAGGCTCTCTTTAATTTGTCTTCACCCTAGTCTCTTGCAGACTGCCTAGTACTTAGTGGACAGCCAATAAGTGCTGCGCGAATGAGGAAGGGAATAAAAAGTCAAGGGGCAGGTTTAGGCTACAATAGGCTGGCTCTGGAGGCAGACAGGTCTGGTAGCTGGCAGATCACCTTGGGCTAACACTAGGAAGAGAATCTAGGGAGAGAGGACATGGATGACATTATCACCAGAGAAGAGGAGAGGGCCAAGAGAGAACACTCTTTTTTTTTTTTTTAAAGAGTTATTTATTTAACAGACAGAGACCACAGAGAAGCAGGCAGAGAGAGGAGGAAGCAGGCTCCCCGCTGAGCAGAGAGCCCGACTCGGGGCTCGATCCCAGGACCCTGGGATCATGACCCGAGCCGAAGGCAGAGGCTTTACCCACTGAGCCACCCAGGTGCCCCAAGAGAGAACACTCTTGACAGGACCCACATTTAAGATGTAGAATAAGGGACAGGAATTGACAAAGTTAAAGGAAGAACTTTTTTTTTTTTTTTAATTAAGCAAAGAAAAAAGAGGACAGGTGAAGTAATAGAAAATAAGGCTGCAATTCCAATTCTGTAGAGAAGTTGAAGAATGAGAATAAAAGACTGCTCAAAATATTATTTACTTCAGTGGTGTTTTCTGTTATAAAAACAATAAATCCACATTTTGTAAAATCTGTCAAATTTAGAAGAGTGTAAAGGAAGGAAATAATCGCCATCTGTAATTAAACAAGCTAGAGACTATGGTTAACACTCTCCCTGTTTAGCTTCCTTCCATCTATTGCATTTAAATTTACATAGCTAGGATTAAAACAATACAATTTGAATTCTGACTTTTTTTTTCCACTCAGACTACCTTAAACATCTCAAAATGTTTTTCTACTTGTGTAATATTCTTTTATGAAGACATTGGGTGTGTTTCTTTCCTCTTGCTTCCCAATTTTTTAGTATCATCTTCATGCTGTAACGGGATGGATGCTGTAATGGGATGGAATATTTTACTCTCACACAATATTTCACATTATTTACAAGGGCTATTTCCTAACAACAGAATTACTGTATTTTATATTGTCAAATAGAATTTGATGGTTTCTTTTTTAAAAAATGTTTTTAAAGATTTTATTTATTTATTTGACATAGAGAGCACACAAGTAGGCAGAACAGCAGGCAGAGGGAGAGGGAGAAGCAGGCTCTCCGTTGAGCAGGGAGCCTAATGCAGGGTTCGATCCCAGGACCCTGGGATCTTGACTTGAAGTAAAGGTGCCACTTAACTGACTGAGCCACCCAGGCACTCCAATTTGATGGTTTCAAAATTAGCCTCACCTTTCCTCCAACCAAGGGAATCTAGGATGACGTTAACACCTGCTGTGTGCCAGCCTCTGTGACAGGGATTTTAATTATCATGATGACTCTATATGTTCTGTTATCTCCACTTTCCCCAAGTTTCAGGGCTAGTTTTGCATCGGGTCTGACTCGGAACCAGTCCAACTGTGGCGACAGAAGCAAATTCTTGAGAAGTGAATGAGTCAATAAGGTTACAAAAGCAATAGGAAAACACATTTCAGAGGTCTAGGATTCAGTGCCATGCAGTCGGACTTTACTGTTAGTAACCTGGGAAGTCCTAAGCTGAAGGAAGGACGCATATAGAGAGGGGGTGTTAGGTATGTAAAGAGAAGAAGAACAATATTATAGAAAAGTTCCTGAATCAACGGAGACAATGCAGACAAGGATTTAGGCTTAGCAAACAAAATACATCTTCCCTATAGATACAAATAAGAGAAGAGAGTGGGAGTTTTCTAGTGGTAAAGAGAAGATATGGGCGGGTGGGGGGTAGGGGGCTACTTATCATCCGGACTTCATCTCAGACTAGGGGAAATCCACCTATTCATTCAGTGACCATTTACTGAACACCAATTCCATTCCCTTTTCCTGCCCTAATGGAACTTTACTTCTGTGGGTGAACAAATGAAGTTAAAAGATTACTCAGGCAGCTGTGCAGAGAATGGATAATAAGGTGGTAAGAGTAGGCCCTGGGAGATCAGCTCCTCAGACTTTTTAAGGCAGAGATGAATCAACTGGGGATCCCATTAAAATGCAGATTCAGATTCATTCGGTGTGAGGAAGGGGCCTGAGAGCCTCCATTTTAACAAGCTCCTACGTAATGCTGATACTGCCAGACTGTGTGCCATGCCTTCACCTTCATCAGCAAGACGTTAGGAGACAAGAAAAATCAGAAAGGATTGGAGCAGTCGTTATGAACAAGTCAAATGGACCCTTCTTTCCATGTGGCGACACTGCATGATTTTGCGCCTCTTTGATGGTGAGAGAGAATTGTCTCTTTCTTTCTGACCTTTTTCAATTCCAGCCAGTTGTTTTATGAAAGATCCATTAAACAAGCCCTAATGAGCTACTGGCATTTCAATCTTTCTGCCTATGCTCCATGTTTATTATGCTGTGTAGTGAATTCTCGTGGCTCAGATTTGGGGGTGTGTTTCCATATAACACTCTGCCAGTTTCTTAACTGCAGCTCTGTTTCCCTGCTTCATGATTTCTTTGAACTTCTAACCTCCTCTCTGCCTGGGTGTTCAGCACAGTGCCAGCCTTCTGAGTTCTCTGCACTCCCCCCTCACCCCCCGCCCAACACTTGACATCCCTCCTGTCCCGCTGTGCTTAGTGACAAAGCTTCTGGGTGTCTACATCTCATCTTGCCATCCACTTCCTCATACAAGCCACAGGGGACTCCTGAGTATTGGTGATAGTCTCTGATTTAAGGAATACATTTTTTCCAACAAAATCACTTCTCTTTGGTGGAATGTTTTGGTTGGTGGCAGCAACCTACATTCCTCTGAGGAAAGAATGTGTGTGTTTGCAGATGATTAGAGCGTTCAAAGAGGCTCAGGGTTCACAAGAAGTCTTGACAGACTGGGGGGATGTTATTTTTCTGCCTCCACCATGAGGCTGTTAGTCCTCTGTAGATGCAAGAACTTACAAGTATCTACCTGTTTGAGTCCTCCCACATCACACCTTGCAGCTATACAATATCTAAGAAAATAAGCCATCAAATAAATATGGCATGCACATCCATCAGGGAAACACCTTAACTGCATATCACACATTTGCGATGTTCTCACACTTTTAGCATGTCTCCTTGGTTTAAAGGGCTGCTTCTATCCATATAGAAGCCATGCCCATGACCAGATCTGTGGTCTTTGTCACTGGAATTTTGTCATTTGGTGTTTACTTAAACAGCCAAGTAAATGTGAACAGTCTCATTACAAACTTTGAATTTAAAATTCCAGTGAAATACCAGTTTTCATATGAAGACGTCAACTTAAGTTGACAACGATATTTCCTTAAGGAGAACACTTAGGAAGGCACTTGCATTCACCATGCTGTCTGCTTAGAAATGCCCTTGATGCATGTGCCACGTTGAAGCTAAGAAAATGCGTGTTGTACAAGGGTGCGTGCGTGTGTGCGTGTGTGTGTGTGTGTGTGTGTATGCCTTTCTGTAGTGGACAGCACTGGCCTTTGCCTAGTCAAACTGGAATTGGTAAAATACCCAGAATTCAAATACTATGCCTATGCTTTTTTGGACATTTATTCAATAGTTTAGAGTCTCAGAGTAGGACAGGATAACCTCTGGTCTTCCTGACAAATTCTCCTTTTCTCTCTCTCTCAAAAAAAAAAAAAAGTTTGAATCAATTGCCTTTTTTTATGGATTCCATTTGGGTCTGCCTCAGATGGTTCAAATTAACGTTCCTTCAGATTCTCTCCTAGTGTTAATGACTTTGGATTATGACTATTTAAAGCTGCCGGATGTTCATTGATCCACATCTGGCAATTGTTAAAACAAAGCTACTCTATTTAACACTTACAACCAAAATATATTTCTTTACAATGAATAGGAACTTAAGGGATGATTTTTTTTTTCAGGAAAACCTTATGTTTTATTTCCAATGTGAACAACATTTCTATTTTGTGTTCTTTAAAAGTATCTTCTTGCTCATTGTAGGATTTTTCTCCTGGTAAAATTTCCTGGTTGGATATACAGAATAAGATATAACGTGTAGGCATTAAGGATTCTCTCAGTGCCTAAGAGTAGCTAATTAGCATGATTTTGAGCATAACTGCAGGTGAATCTGTGATATTGTCGAATCTTAAAAATAAATAACTACACTGAAATACTACAGAAGTCCCTAAAATGATTGACTTTTAAGACTATATTGGTAGTGGGGCGCCTGGGTGCCTCAGTGGGTTGAGCCTCTGCCTTCAGCTCAGGTCATAATCTCAGAGTCCTGGGATCAAGCCCTGAATCAGGCTGTCTGCTCGGCGGGGAGCCTGCTTCCCCCTCCCCCTCTGCCTGCCTCTCTGCCTACTTGTGATCTCTCGCTCTCTCTGTCAAATAGATAAATAAAATCTTTAAAAAAAGATTATGCTGGTAGTGGAGGAAATATGACATCCAACAATGAAAAAATTTTAAAACGATACAAGAACTCATAGTCCTGAGTGAGCCAAATAACTGGTCAGACTGCTACACATGTCCTCTAAAAGATGGTGGATAGTCCTATAGGCCAAAGGAAAGTAATAAATGTAATATATAGTTTATTGTGTACATGCATTTTTAGTTGTTTCTTATGTTATGCTCACAAAAAGTCTAAGATGTTAACTTTGATTTATAAAATTACTGAAATAATCCAACCAATGAAGAGGTAGCATTTAGACTTTAAGAAAAAAATAATTTCTGTTCCACTTTTTAAGTCATATAAAGCATATGACCTCCCAAAGCTCACAGCAATCTCTGTAATGGGAATGGCAGATCTTGTTGTTATATTTATTACAGATGAGAAAACTGAAGTTTGAAGAATGCAAATGACCTACCCAAGTCCCTCTACTAGGAAACGGTAAATCTTTGGCTCATATCCTTGTTCTGACTCTAAAGCTTTTACTTTCTACTAGTATGCAGCCAAAGCAGACAGATGAGTGTATTGTCCCAAATATGGAATATTTTAATAATACACTGAGTTGGTTGCTGAAATAAAGAACACATTTCAGGGTTGCCCTGGCC
>RCUC01148394.1:0-19191 GCA_003697995.1 Taxidea taxus jeffersonii | reverse complement strand
CATCTTAATCAAGTAGGATTGGACAAAAAAATATTCTAAGCTCATTAACTAATGATCTTTAAGAGCACTAGCACAAGGAGGGTTAAAAATCAGTGTCTAGGGGCACCTGGGTGGCTCAGCGGGTTGAACATCCTACTCTTGGTTTTGGCTCAGGTCCTGATCTCAGGGTCCTGGGATCAGGTCCCACACTGGGCTCTGCTTGTCCCTCTCCCGCTGCCCCTTCCTCTCCCTCCCTCCCTCTCCCTCTCTCTCTCTATCTCTCTCTCATAAATAAAACTTTAAAAAAGATCAATGTCTAATCCAAATCAATGAATGAGAGACTGGTTAAAGCAATTGGTGTATATCCACATAGACTCTACAGTGGGGGCAGGGAGGAGAGAGCTCTCTCCTCTGTCCCCCAGCATCTAAGGTTGATGGAGACCTCACCTTCTTTACATGGCTTCCCAGGTTGCTGTAGGTGTTGACTGACTTTCAGCCAGCAGATAGGAAAAGAGGAAGGATGAGTGGAAGAGTTTGTTATGGGCCAGACAGGGAAGTGACGGGATATGCCCAGGACTGAGACTCAATTCCATGGTGTAGCTAATTGCAAGAGAGGCTGGGAAATGTAGTCAGGCTGTGTGCCGTGACAAAGAAGAGTCAGGTTTAGACACCAGCTACCCAGTTTCTGCTACACAGGTGATGGAAGCTAGGCAGAAGAGCAGAACAGAAGCTTTTCATTGTGTAAGGGGGTGCATGTGTGGGTGGGTATAATTTGAACAATGTGACTGGCTATATGACCTATTAAAAAAAAAACATTTTTCAGAAAAAGTGAGGTTGTTGTCTAACGCTGAGTGCTCCAATCCTAATTATCAGTCATGTACTCCAGAGAATGTTGTTATTTATTATGGCTTACGAGCGTGGTCTAATTCCTTTTGAACTAATAAATTGGTTCCAGAATCGGGGGGAACCTCTCTGTAACCTGGGTTCATTTCAATTTGGGGATTTTTTTTTTCCTCCTCCCTTCTCAGTTAGCTGGACCCCTGAAGAAGAATGATTGTGTGAACAGCTGACAAGAAAGAATTTAGCCTTGCCTGGGTTTAACTGGGGGAAGTCCCATAAGGACTCCCTCTCAACTCTGGTCTAGGGAACAGCAGCCATAACACATTTAGCTTTATATGACCACATTTTTAACTCAGAGGAATTAGCCCTTATTCCCCTGCACCAGTGTCTTCAGAGCTTCATATCTCTTACTATTTCAAGACCCGAAATTCTTTTTTTTTTAAAGATTTTATTTATTTGACAGACAGAGGTTACAAGTAGGCAGAGAGGCAGGCAGAGAGAGGTGGTGGAAGCAGGCTCCCCGCTGAGCAGAGAGCCCAATTTGGGGCTGGATCCCAGGACCCTGGGATCATGACCTGAGCCGAAGGCAGAGGCTTTAACCCACTGAGCCACCCAGGCGCCCCTCAAGACCCGAACTTCTTAGCCTATCCGGTGAGATTCTGATCTGACATTTGCCTGTGTTTCCAACTTTACATCCTGCCAGTTCCTTTGAGTTTTCCACATGGCCGAAATCAGAGTTTCTCAGTGGTATCCCACAGCAGATTTCTCTGGGAGACCTTATCAGAGGTGCAGTCGACAAAAAGTACTACGTGGGCAAATACATTTGTGAAACATTAGAGTGCGTACCACACTCCCTCTCGGGTGGCGGGGTGTGCACATATTAAAGACTGAGAAGCTCTGCAGCTTAGACTTTAACTTTTTTAACTTTTTAAAATTTTTTATAAGCTTAGACTTTAATTTTGTCGTCCTGGAATTTACCAAACTCATTTGAACACAGAAAATATATTGTACACCCCACCTGAATGTCCTCGCGCACATGGATACACGGAACATTATGTTGGGAGCTGCTTCTCCAGACCATGTCAGCCAGTGTGATTGCCATTAGCCACATGGGACTACAGACACACCCGACATGTGTCTTGTGTTTCTATCAGGGCTGCTCAATAGGGCTGTTCTAGGATCCTTGGTGATTCTTTCCTGATGGCTCTATGCAGAATAGATAATTTCTTCCAAAATACTCTCACGACGTGTCCTTTCTCAGTGTGTCATAAATATTTGTTTATGTTTCTTATTCATCAGCTAAGTGTTTATTTTTTTTCCTTTGATTATTCATTCTGGGGTTTCTGAGTGTCTCTTACAGCACCTGATCTATAATGTTGTGATTGGGCTCTGATCTATAATGTTGTGATTGTGATTACTTTATCTCCTCTTTCCTCTCATGTATAAAAAATTTTTTTTAAGTATTTCAGTTTTTAATTTTACTCTTGAAATTCTTAAATGTATATACAATTTAAAGTATAAAGCCAATAAACATTCTTAGAAGACCAGTCATCTCTCACCTCTATGACTGTTTTTAGGTCTGCTTTTTCTTATATCTTACAAATAAATTAAAATCATTCCTATTCTAAATGATTGATTAAACAACATATTTTAGTACATTTTTAAAAACATGCATCCCTGAGTGGTAAACTAAATTCTTTGCCAAAAAAATGTCCTTATTTCAACATAATTCTTAAGTGGTAGTGTCTTGTTACGGAGTTCTAAATTATTTTCTTCCAGTTCACTAACACTCTCTCCAAACTAAATCAGAAGTCAGTGTTTAACCAAAGTATAAGGTTTTTTTTTTCCTTTTTTTTTTTTTTTTTAAGGTGAAGGGCACTATTCACCATTTCAAGTACAATTTAGTTACTTGGTTTAATCTTCCTGCTCTTTTTCATGACATTTGCTCTTTTCTCCTATTTTTGCTGTCTCCCCTTATAAATTTAATATTGTGACTGTATTTGCCTTACAAGTTCTATTTGATATTTCTGTTATCAGAATTTCCTGATATTTTCCTGAATCAGAATTTTTTGAGACTTTCCCTCCATCATAATTTTAAACTCCTGCAATTCCTCCTTGCCGCCACCCATCGGATTATTTGCGGGCTGGGACAGGAGAGAGTAGAAAAAAAGAAAAGTTATTTCCCAATTCTTTTGGGTGTCGGGAAATCCTACTCTTTTTTGGGCCAGCCAACTCTTGCCCAGGATATGCTGTTTTCTCATTTGGTTTTACATATATTGTGAGCTTAACTCGTTATGATCTGGTGTGCCCTGGAATAGGGTATATTCCCCATGAGTTGTTTTGTGTTTGCTTCTGCCAAGCATCCGGTAGTATTTATGGGAATTACTGGAACATATACATCAGTTTAAATTTGAACCTCAAGCCTAAGTGGGGGAGAGATACATAGAAATAAATTTTAAGAGATTTTTCCCCCCGTTTATTCTTGTCTTCCTCTATGATTGAGGGAGGATTTTTTTCCTGTTTTACTGTGGGAATACCACTCTGTGGTCCCATTGTTAGAGACAGATTTCATCTTGAGCATCTGCTAAGCCTCTCTTTCATTATATGGAAGCCTAACTTCTCAGATGCCTACGACCAATCCACTGGCGGCCCAGTTACCACCACTTCCATCCCTATCTAGTCCTTTGGTTCAGATTTTCCTTATTTTCCTATCATTCCAAGCTATTTATTTCTCTTTTTTTAAGATTTTATTTATTTATTTGGCAGAGAGAGATCACAAGTAGGCAGAGTGGCAGGCAGAGAGGGGTGGGGGGAAGCAGGCTCCCTGCTGAGCAGAGAGGCCAATGCAGGGCTTGATCCCAGGGCCCTGAGATCATGACCCGAAAGGCAGACACTTAACTGACTGAGCCACCTAGGCGCCCCTCTAGCTATTTATTTCAAAGGATATGTGTTAAAGCAAAAATATCTTAGGGTTTTATAAGAATATTTTGTTATAGCAAAGAATATTTGTTATATTTCAAAGAATATTTGTTAGCAAAAATATCTTAGGGTTTTTTGGGTCTAGCACGCTTCTGCTAATATCTTAGGGTTTTATAAGAGGTAGGTCTATAGGCTAATTATTCTGCTATTTGGCCATAATCAAGGTTTAATACATGATGAATGAGCAAATGGATGAAGCATAAAATCATTCAGACAGAACAAAGCAATAAGTAAGACAGGCAGGAAAGCACACATTGTCTGGAAATACGCTGACCAGCTTGGGAACCAGTAGCTCTAGAGGGCTGTTGAGGACTTGAGTGTGGATGGTGAAATGAAACACTGAAGGTATAAAATACAAACTAGATTTTGAGGACTTGGAATAAGAAAGAATGTAGAGGTGCAGAGGATCAAGGGGAGAGGGAGGGAAAACTGAAAAGGAAGAAATCAGAGAGGGACACAAACCGTGAGAGACTCTTAACTCTGGGAAACAAACTGAGGGTTGCTGGAGGGAAGGTGGGTGGGGAGGTGGGGTAACTAGGTGACAGGCATGAAAGAGGGCAGGTGATGTGATGAGCACTGGGTGTTCTTTGCGACTGATGAATCACTGACTTCTACCTCTGAAACTAATGATGTACGTACCGTATGTTGTCTAATTGAATTAAAACAAATAAAAACATGCAAAATACCTGAATTTTTATGTTGATGGTACATTGAAATGATATTTTTGGTAATTGGGTAAATATTAAAATTTGTTTTTTAAAAAGATATGGCTACTAGAAAAATTTAAATTTCACCTGTGACTCCCTGATTTCTGTTGGTCAGGACAAAAGTACCGTCTAGGTACACAATAAATACCGATTGAATAAAGGAAGGCACCTGGTACACGCAAATTGTCTCTCTTTATTTTTAAACTTATATAAACGACGAGACTTCCAATATGTACACTTTCCCGTGATGGATCTGTCACAGACCGGATTCTCAAAGCTAAGGGAGTATGAGGTGAAAGAGTAAAATACAGTTCACTGGAGTATAGCAAACTTAGGTGGAAGGTAGTTGGAGAAAATGAGTTTGGATAAATAGTTTTGACAGTCACTTGAGTAGAAAAACACACCCGTCTTTAGTCGTAGTCTTCCATGGTTTTATCATGCTTTATCCAGGTGCTGTAGGAAAGTTTTGATGTGATGCATAATGAAAAGCACTTGAGGAATCTCAAAAGTGCAATTAAAAACTTTCTCAATTTGATCCTTACTTTTTCTCTAACATTTTAGCCAGTCTGCTTCCCTAAATCATCTTTCATTCATTCATTGTTTTGGTCGTGCAGAATGAAAAAGAAGGTGCTAGAATTCAGAAAACACCAAACAGTCCATGTATTTGTCTCAGACCGGGATTTTTAAACTTGCTTGGTCCCTGAATGGTATTTTGCCTTTCCGTTGAGAAATGAGCTGCCCCTGGAAAAGTCAGCCAACCAGTTTCCAAAGGCATCAGGTCATTCCCATCTGTACGTGGCCATTTAGCTGGTAATGTGACATTCTTAAGGGTGTTTTGCCTTTGTCACTCTATGTATTCTACAATAACCCCTCCAACAAAGTCCATATGTACTGTTTCTAAGTGCGGGTGGGAGTGGGGGAGTAATCTCATGAAAGATGATAAGGCGACAAGATCTGAGGTTCCCAGTTTGGAACCATAAGCCTTGGTTCCAACAGACTGTCCCCAGAGACCATTTCTACCTCTGTAAAGGAGGCCTTCTTTCTCGGTGCCCCTTATTCTCTCAGATTGGCACCCACGTCTTAGCACCTGGTCTGGGCCTCCAGTTGTAGTCACTGCAGCTGCTGCCCCAGGATCCGCTCAGGGAAGAGTGGAGCATGAGCGCAATACATGCTCTGCTGTGTACTGGCCGCAGAGGGATTTGTTAGCGAGCTGTATAGCTCAGCCAAAGTCTCATATTTTCCTTTGAGGTCTACCCCAAACATTTATTTCATTTATAGTTTCTCCCTTACAGGGACCGTTGGTATAGGGCACCAGGGGCAGATGGGTTTCAGCACAGGGTGTTACCAATTGCTTGATTCCCATATGGGGGGCTTCTACCTGGAACAATGGGACACATCTGTTCCCCCAGCAGTCTGCATTGCAGACACAGGCATATGGGCCACATGATTAAAGCATCTGAAAATGGAAAGCACAGAGATCTTTGAACTGGAATTATCTGTAACTTTTATCAGATGTTCTCCTGATTCCATCCATATGTGCAGTGTTCCAGTTCACAGGCAAGGAATTGTCCATTTATCTCCATTGTTAGCTGGACGTGAAAATCCTGAAAACCAAGCAAAGGGCTGATTTGGTGATTTATGTCTCTTTTCTTCCATTACCTCTATGCCCCTCAGATTCTGATGTCAGTCAGGAATGTTCATGAACAAGATGGCGGTTTGCTGGAGCACACGGGCAACACTGAGAGGCTGAGGAAGGGTTTTATCCATTCGGATAAACCGCAGTGTGTCTGTTTTTATGGCCAGTGAGCAGGGTCTGGTCTAGCCAGAATCTGCTCAACCCTTCCTGGATCCCCCTCCAGGAAGTACACCTGAGAGGGTGTACATGAAGCAGCTGAGATCATGAAGAGCTTCTGAAAAGAAACCACGTCTTGAAATGACCCATGCTGTAGCCTTAGCCTTGACTGTGGTTGTCCCGCTAAGCTGAGTAGGTAGGAGTTGTGTGGTTGGCCATGGCTCATAGTGTTTGCCATATTCTCCTGATGGTTGAGAAGGATTGGGGTAAAGATACCCACAACCTCTTGGTCCACAGGTAGGAGGAAGCAGCATTACAAACACACCAATGTAGGAACGTTTTCTAGAACCAGAGCATTTAGGAAATTATCTCTGGGAGAATTCAAAAACTTCCCTGAGCGGGTGCTCCATGGCCACAAGGCTCGGATGGTAGAGATTATGTTGCGTCCCAGCCCCCACTTGGCCCTCAGCCTAACACCCTTGTCCCAGTGGCTTTACCTCAGAATGTGGAGTTACATCACATGTGCAGATAGCTTGACCCAGATGGAGCTCTTACTTTACTGGGGGCTTGGGGAGGGGAAAGAAGAAAAACATATCTTTAAATATTCCCACGGACCAAATAGTTGGTAGTGGTGGGGGGAGGTCACACCATAGGCAATGGAGCAGTCAAGCCTAACAGAGAAGCCTATAAAATGTAGATATGGAAGATTTTAAGAAATTTTTCTTGCCATTGACCAATAAGACATAATAAAATGAAAACAAAGCAACAAGCCAAAAAAATTTCCAGTGCCAAAGAAAAAAGAGTGTTTTGTGGATAAATAAGCTGAATAATGAAGAGTGCAGAGTTAAAGTGATGAAGTTGCCAAGCAGGCGGTACAGTAAACAAACCAACCCTTTATATTGTACTTTATGGGTAATTCAAGGAGTTTGCCAGACTCATTTGGTCTTCCAAGCTGAATGTGGAGCGTAACCATAAAATGCCAAACTATTCCATTTATGTGTTTAAAGCTCTCTGTCAACTTGAGAGGGTCTGTCAAGGACCAAATCAACAACCATGCTACTAGAACTTTCTATAATTGGCATATAATTGTTCAGAAAACATTTGAATGCGTTAACATTAAAGACACATGAAAGAGTCATTTGCTCTTACCAGACTTGGAAATATGAAAAGGTTTGCATATACATTTTCAGATGACAGACATTTACATACTCAGTTTATAAACAGATGCTAGTGAATATGGAAGGTGGGGGGTGGGAGGGGTGTGGTGGTAATGATGAAATTTTAGCACGCATTTCTCATCTCCAGCCCCGCTCACTTGAGGAGTCACCGTAAAATACTGTATCTCATTCTCAGGTTTTCTTACCATAAAATTTCCACTACATTGAAAGTGATGTGATTGATGATTTTCTTTATCTAATAAGAACTAAATATAGTCTTTCAGTCAAAGACTGTTATAAAGCACATAGTGAAGTCTCTTTTTCATACCTGGAAAAAATAATGTTAAGTCAATTACAGACAACTAGAAAGGCATCAACCACAAATACCTAAAATTATTTTCTTTTTTTTTTTTTAAGATTTTATTTATTTGTTAGAGAGAGAGAGAGAGAGCGAGCACAGGCAGACAGAGTTGCAGGCAGAGGCAGAGGGAGAAGCAGGCTCCCTGCCAAGCAAGGAGCCCGATGTGGGACTCGATCCCAGGACGCTGGGATCATGACCTGAGCCAAAGGCAGCTGCTTAACCAACTGAGCCACCCAGGCGTCCCTAAAATTATTTTCTTGATAATTACAAGGTATTTCACATTTGACACAGATCTTTTCATTCTGGACCATTGATTTTATTTACATTTTGAGATCCAAAGGTTTGTGTCTTTTTGTAAAGATTAAAATATTAATGTGGTTTCTGCAGAGCCAGAAATTATGTTTTAGGAAACCCTGAACT
Organism: Taxidea taxus jeffersonii; assembly: GCA_003697995.1. Classification (NCBI taxonomy): domain Eukaryota; kingdom Metazoa; phylum Chordata; class Mammalia; order Carnivora; family Mustelidae; genus Taxidea; species Taxidea taxus. The sequence goes on along the minus strand of RCUC01148394.1, from coordinate 10,956 downwards.
CATTTTATTCATTACAGTGTATTTCTCCTAACGTGATTTGTGTAAAGTTATTTTATTGTATATTTCTTTGCTGTTAGGTTGCCTTCAAAGGATTTTTTTCCAACTCCAGAGCCAAATAGGAGGAAAAAATCCAAGAGTGTTATGTTACTAGGACAACCCCTAGGAAAAAGACCTGTGCAACATTTCAATCACTTTACTACCCTTTCAACTTTATTTCTTTGAGTCAACAAATAATGAGGTCACTAGTTTTAGTGGCCGTTTTGCCACTTTTTTAAAGGTTTTTTTCTTTTTTAAACATTTTATTTTATTTAAATTCAATTAATCAACATATAATGTATTATTAGTTTCAGAGGTAGAGTTCAGGGATTCATCAGCTGCATATGACACCCAGTTCATTACATCACATGTCCTCCTTAATGTCCATCACCCAGTTACCCCAGCCTCCCGCCCACCTCAGTTGGTTTCCTATAGTTAAAAGTCTCTTACTTCATTTTCCTGCTGTCTAAATAATATTCCACTGTGTGTGTGTGTGTGTGTGTATGTATATACCACATCTTCTTTATCCATTCATTTATTTATTTTAAGGGTTTTTTTAAAAAGATTTTATTTATTTGTCAGAGAGGGAGTGAGCACAAGTAGGAGGAGCGTCAGGCAGAGGGAGAAACAGGCTCCCACTGTACACAGATCCCGAATGCAGGACTCGATCCCAGGACCCTGAGATCCTGACCTGAGCCAAAGGCAGACGCTTCACCAACAATGCCACCCAGGCATCCCAATTTTGCTACTTTTAAAAAGGATGTATACATGAGTACAAATGCAGAATTCTGGGAAGTGACTTGTACATCTTTCCTTACCCTGAATCCTTTTGTCATTACCCTGGCAGGCAGAGGACAGCAGGGAACCCTCATCTCTGCATTACCTAGTCTCTAGAACCCACCAGCAGCAGCCAGCCCTTGAGATGATAGGGAGGGGCCAGGGTGGCAGAAACCTTAGAGTAGCAGAGACTTAGAGGAAGGTGGATAAGGTTGGAGGTGTGACTATTTATGATACAGAAAATGCACAGGGACCAGAGGGAGGGGGGCACCCAGGCTGTGGGGCTCTGAGAGCCTGGGCGAGACATTGCACTTTATCCAGGAGGCAACAAAGTGTTGCTGAGGCTTCACAAGCAGGGAGGAGATGGTGTGGTGTATTTAGACGCTATGTAAAGTGGTTAAGGCTTATTAGACCAGGAGACGTGTAACTGAAGAGGAGTGTTGTGAGTTCAATGCTAGAGCATCCTTCATGAACCACAGCGGTAATGGTGGGCGTGAAAAGGAAAGGGTGCTTTCAAGACACATAACTTAGAGGACTTGGCAGCTTGGAGGGACTTGATTGATCTTTAAAGGAGAAAAGCTGGAGCTCACGTCCTTGCTTCTTCTATCTCCATTTCCATATGTCTGCTAAGGCTACATGTCCTTGAATGAGTCCTTCTCAGCTTGAGCGTAGTCCCTCTTTGTAGTTAGGAAGTTCAAATGCCTATAGCAAATGAGATAGTACATTTTTAAGTGTATCTAAGCCCTCAACATTATACTAATTGTTATTATTGGATGTGAGGTTTATGGAGGATTTAAAAAAGGTCTTAAAATCTGCACACAGATGTTTGTAATAGCTTTATTCATAGTTGCCCAAACTTGGAAGCAAGCAAGATGTCCTTCAGTCAGTGAATGGATAAATAAGCCATGGTCCATGCAGACAGTGCAGTAGTACTCAACATGAACAAGGAATGTGCTATCAAGCCACAAGAAGGCATGGAGGAAATTTAAGTGCATGTTGCTAAGTGGTGAAGACCCTCTAAAAAGGTGCCACATTCCAACTATATGATATTCTGGAAAAGGCAAAAAGCTGAAACTATGGAGACGGTTAAAAGATCAGTGGTTGCCAAGGGTGTAGAGAGAGGGAGGAAGAATAGGCAGGGCAAAGAGAATTTTTGAGGGCAGTGAAACGACTCTCTAGAATACCATAGTGCTCACTACATGTCATTCCTCATACATTTGTCCAAACCTGTGGAATGTTCCACACCAGCAGGGAGCTATAATATCAACTGTGGACTAGTGGACTTCGGGTGATTATACTGTATCAGCAGAGTTTTGTCCACTGTCACTAGAGGTACCGCTGTGATGGGGGATGTGGATATTGCAGGAGGCTGGGGGTGTAGGGAGAACAAGTGTGGGAGTTCTCTGCACTTTCCACCAAGTTTTGCTGTGAGCCTGAAACTGCTCTAAAAAAAACTGCTCTAAAAAATAAATCCTATTAGGAAAATAAAGTCTAACTTGATTCCAAGGTCTTAAGCCTTCTTGACCAAAATAATAGCATTGCCCTTCACAGAAGGAGGAGCGTTGGGAAAAGAAGCTGGTTTCTGAGAAAGATGATAAATTCCAGTTGAGGTATTTTAAGTCCAGGGGCTTGAGTAACAATCATGTGGAGACTTCCAGCAAGCAAATGGAATACAGAACTAGATCCTACTGTTGCAGGGTCATGGAGCGCAATGGTAGAGAAAGAACTCTCGAGATGTTGTATGAGGCAGCTTCATAAGTCTATTTAAGTAGCACGGGGACAGGACCCATGGGCAGAAAGAGCTGCACGTTTGCTGAATGAGGCTGGTTGTTATATGCTTTAGTGGTCAAGGGAGAAGGCATGTGCAGGGAGTACTGGATCGTAAATATGTCTTCGAATTTCTACACATAAAACTACTTTCACAAAATTTATCTGGGGCTTATCATTCAGCTTGATATTAACTATTGGTAAGATATGTGGGCAGTCATGAGACCCTTTAAGAATAGAGCAACCGGGGCGCCTGGGTGGCTCAGTGGGTTAAAGCCTCTGCCTTTGGCTCAGGTCATGATCCCAGGTCCTGGGATCGAGCCCCACATCAGGCTCTCTGCTCAGCAGGGAGCCTGCTTCCCTTCCTCTCTCTCTGCCTGCCTCTCTGCCTATTTGTGATCTCTGTCTGTCAAATAAATAAATAAAATCTTAAAAAAAAAATAATAGAGCCACCAGCATGTATTTGATCCTTATCAGAGCTATGCGGGCTATAGGTCATCCTTCTGGGCTAACAGTGAGCATTTTTCTGCTTTTACCCCTCATCGACACTAGACTTGGCATTCCTATGGTACCTACAGTTTGTTAAACATGTCTGTATATGTTGACTTTTTTCCTGTAGTATCACACACATGGATGAAGAGATCAACTTGACGATTTCTAATATATATATTTTTTTAACTGTGAGATTTTTGTGGAAAAAATCCAGGAAATCAGAGTTGGAGAGGAGAAGCAAAACAAGCCCAGGGAAAGGAAAGGCAACAGAGATTGAAGCAGAAGTGGGTCGTCAGCCAGCTGCAGAGATACTGAGCAAGGTATATTCAAATGATGTAGAAATTAGGTTGTGTTCCCACAACCTTGTTTTGATTGGTGGGGATGGGAAACGCATCGTAAAGGCTGAACCAACAGATGTCAGGGGTGTTGGCGGGAAAGGATGCAAGCAGAAAGCCATGGACTGAGGGATAAAATGGTCACAAAAAGGCCGTTTCACCATAGGGAGACCTTGACAGAAGGGGGGTGACCAGTAGAGAGGTCACATTAACAGTGCTGAAAGAAAGAGGAGTGGAATTAAACAGGTATTTCTGTGTAGGCTGAGCATTGGAGAAAAAGGAAAACCTCCTCAGAGCCTAGAATGGAAAGTGAGCAGACACCTATAGGTACAGACATTTTGATATTAAGAACACAGCATCAACAGCTTAGAAGAGCCTCTCTCGGGGATGTGGTTGGCATCAACCCAAAAGGACTTTGGATACTGGCTCTGTGTCCTTAGGCAAGGTCCTTAGCCTCTAAGGGTCCCCATTTTACTCACTTGCAGATGAGATGCCTTAAAAAAAAAAAAAAAAAAAACAAGAAAAGGATTTTATTTATTTATTTGAGAGAAAGAAAGAGCACTGATCTGGGAGGTGAGGGAGAAGCAGGCTTCCCGCAAGCAGGGAGCCTGACGTGAGGCTCAGTCCCAGAACCCTGGGATCATGACCTGAGCCAAAGGCAGACACCCATCTGACTGAGCCACCCAGGCGTCCCTGAGATACCTTCCTTTGGAAGGCAGCTGTGCTCACCACTATACCACCAATGCCCATATGAGATACCTTCCTTTAAGAAACTTCTTATTATGGAAGTTTTCAAATATACTACAAATATAGAAAGAATAGCAACCCATGTTACCATTGCATGGTTTCAAAAATTAGCAAAATCTTACCAGTATCATATCATCTGTCCACTGCACACTTTCGTGAGGTGGAATTGTGCTGGAATATTTTCTTGCCCATCTCAGTCATCAGATAATTTTACCGATAGTTACTTCAATATGGCTCTCTGGCTGATAAGTGCATTCTGAGGCCTATGCAAGCCCCCTGGGATTATTGCACTTAAGAAAATTAAACGTTCCTTAGTATCCTCGGGCGCACAGTATCCCCTACTCCAATTTCTCCAACTGTCTCAAAGATGTCTTTTTACAGATGGTTTGTTTTCAGTCAAGATTCAGAGAAGGGCCAGTGGCGGCCTTCGGGTTCCTAGGAGTCATGAACATGAGGTGAGGTTAGGAGTACAAACATATGAGCTGGCACTTAAGAGCACGCACTATTTCTACCCTTTCTTTACCCCTTCATCTTCTGGGCACCATATCGACCACCGAAATGGGAGTCAGCGGCATAATATCCACAGTGGGGGCACTATGTACCCTTGGCTGGGGGGTATGGTGAGCGATGAGGGACTTGACCAGCCAGCAACTGATTAGGGGCAGAAGATGGCGGACAGAGTGGCTCCTGTTCAAAGGTGCTATTGGTGCCAAAATAGTAACTAATAGCTATTCCGTGTTTACTCTGTGACTGGCGTTGTTCTAGGTACTCTTATATTCCTTTATTCTGGACAACAACCCTGTGAGTTAGGTGATGTTATTCTCCCTGTTATGGTGAGAAAACAGAGGCACAGAGAAGTTAAGTGATTTGCGTAAAGTCACACAGCTCGTGAAAACGTTAGAGCTAAGGACTCAATGCCAGCAAGTGCATCATCAGAGACCGAGCCTGTAAGCACTCCTCTGCACTGCCTCCTCTAAGTCAAATGAAAGATTTAGATCTCCATACAGATACAAAGACCCTGCAGTGCTTCGAGTCAAGGGACATCATAGGACATCAAATGTCCAAGGAGAGAGTCTGACCAATTCTCCCAAGAAAGCAGGAGGACAGAAATGGGTATTGCAAGAGCAGTGGAGCTGAATTTTCAAGGACTAGGAGGAGAAAGGTGGGAGCAGCAGACCTGCTGGAAGTGGGGACACAGCCCTGGGAGCTGTGGACCGGCCGTTAGCACTCTTACCCTGTTCCTTCACTGGGTGGGAGGCCCGGCTGAGTAGTAAGGAGGTGTTGCACAGGGGTCATTTACAAAGGCTGTCTTTAGGAGGAGGAAGAGCAGAGCATAAAGGAAGTTTGTAGATTGCTCTCTTCTCTCACTCTCATTCTTGCTTCTAGCAACCACTTCACAAGGTTTGTCTTTGGAGATCCGCTGTATTCTCCTTCTGAAATTATATCATTTAAAAAAAAATCGGCGGGGCAGGGGGCATTAGCTCCACAAAGCATTTGCACTCTCAGAGCCTCTTCCTAACATCATCCTTAGATTCATTGGGAAAACATAAATTTTCTCCCAATGGGAAGGCACTTCCGGGTTCTTTACTGTCCTGGTGATTTGCTTCTATGTGTGTTCTTAATGCATCTGCATAATCACCAACCCAGTGGGTTCCCAGCAGCTGTCACAACTCAGCAGTGGTTCAGACTCCCCAGGATTCACTTCCAGTGAAAAAGAACCCAAAACTCGGGACGCCTGGGTGGCTCAGTGGGTTGAGCCACTACCTTCGGCTCAGGTCATGATCCCAGGGTCCTGGCATCGAGTCCCGCATCGGGCTCTCTGCTCGGCAGGGAGCCTGCTTCTCCCCTCCCCTCTCTGCCTACTTGTGTGATCTCTGTCAGATAAATAAACAAAATCTTTTAAAAAAAAAAACAACCCAAAACTCTACATTGTGACATTTTTCATATGCTCTCAGAAATGTTTTAAACATTGATTGTAGTATGCTGCAAATAGCAAGGACTTCCATTTCTTAAAAAAAGAAAAAAGGTCCCCCTGCCCCCTCCCCAAGTTTCTCTTACCGTAGCTTAGCAGGGAGCAGCACTGCAGTGCCTTGAGATGTTGCTGTGAATTGTTTGGAGACAATAACCGAAATTTACCTGTCCCCACACTGTTTCCTTTAAATAGAACATTGGTATGTTTGTGACAAGCAGTTTTAGGTTGTTTGGGGGACTTCGTAAAGAAGTAGGGCATCCTTTACATATAAAAAGGAAAAGCCGTAACACTTTTTCATTATATATAGGTATACATAGTTTCATTTTTCGTGTGAATTTTTGCATTTTGCTGAGATGGTGCACTCAAACAAACTCAAAATACTGTGATTTACAATGCAAGAGGAGAGCAGGCAGAAAGCTGATTTATTTACCCATTGAGACCCAGCAATTACATTGAGGGATGCAGACATTGAATTCCTATGGCTTCTCAGCCAGGCTGTTCCGGTGAACCCACAAGGTCAGGATCAGATGCCCCACTCTGATAATTTTTGTCATTCAACTGGTGTAAGGTGGTATCTCAGTGTGGTTTTGATTTGAATTTCCCTGGTGGCTAATGATGTTGAATATTTTTTCATGTGTCTGTTAGCCATTTGTATGTCTTCTTTGGAGAAGTGTCTGTTCATGTATTCTGCCCATTTTTTGGCTTATTTGTTTTTTTGGATGTTGAGTTTAAGAAATTCTTTATAGATCTTGGATATCAGCCCCTTATCTGTATTGTCATTTGCAAATATCTTCTCCCATTCTGTGGGTTGCCTCTTTGTTTTGTTGACTGTTTCCTTTGCTGTGCAGAAGCTTTTGATCTTGATGAAGTTCCAAAAGTTCATTTTTACTTTTGTTTCCCTTGCCTTTGGAGACATGTTTTGAAAGAAGTTGCTGTGGATTTTGATGGATTCCTGTCTCACATTGAGGTCATTCATCCATTTAGAGTTTACCTTTTTGTATGGTGTAAGAGAATGGTCGAGTTTCATTCTTCTATATATGGCTGTCCAATTTTCCTAGCACCATTTATTGAAGAGACTGTCTTTTTTCCACTGGATGTTTTTTCTGCTTTATCAAAGATTATTTGACCATAGATTTGTGGGTCCATATCTGGGCTCTCTATTCTGTTCCACTTGTCTGTGTGTCTGTTTTTGTGCCAGTACCATGCTGTCTTGGTGATCCCAGCTTTGTAGTAAAGCTTGAAATCAGGCAACGTGATGCCCCCAGCCTTGTTTTTGTTTTTCAACATTTCCTTGGCGATTTGGGGTCTTTTTTTACTCCATACAAAGTTTAGGATTGTTTGTTCCAGCACTTTGAATAATGCCATTGGTATTTTGATTGGGATGGCGTTGAAAGTATAGATTGCTCTGGGCAGCATAGACATTTTAACAGTGTTTATTCTTCTGATCCAAGAGCATGGGATATTTTTCTTTCTTTTTGTGTCTTCAGTGTCTTTCACGAGTGTTCTATAGTTCCTTGAGTATAGATCCTTTACCTCTTTGGTTAAGTTTATTCCTAGGTATCTTATGGTTTTTGGTGCTATTTTAAATGGAATCGATTCCCTAATTTCTCTTTCTACAGTTACATTGTTAGTGCACAGGAAAGCAGCTGATTTCTTTGCACTGATTTTATATTCTGCCACGTTGCTGAATTGCTGTATGAGTTCTAGTAATTTGGGGGTGGAGTCTTTTGGGTTTTCCACATAGAGTATCATGTCATCTGCAAAGAGAGGGAATATGACTTCTATTCTGGCTGCCGCAGTGGGCAGACCTTGGGGCTTGTTTGCAGGCAGCTTCCAGACAATTCTCCAGGAGAAGCAGCTGCTTGGGAGCTTTCCTGGTTCTTTGTAGGGCCCCACATTAGGATTCAAATGTGGATTTTTGAAAGAAAAGATCCCTTGTTTCACAATAACTCTGGTATGATTGGCAGGGATTCATGAAAAAGTAATTTCTAAAAAGAGTAGCTATGTGCAAAAAGGAACGAGGTTAATAGGAATGCAGCTATAACATGAGACTATGAAATCGTGGAGCTCAATTTAATATCAAGAACGTTCTTTGTTCTTTAGGACTACTGCGGACATCCTCTGATTAGCTTCCAAAATTCCTTTCACTCTGAGGAGATTTTTGTGCATGTGAATCTGAAATTTAGTATCATATGTCCTAATACAGAATGTATAACTACTGAGTGAATGGAAGTCGCTTATAGTGTCATTTATCACGATCGATCTACTTTTGTGATGATTGAAAAATTTGAGTTGAATGCAGTGAAGAGAAATAGTGAGGAAAGAATATAACATTCACAGGGTGTCTCGGCAGTATGCCAAGTCCCTTTACATAAATGATTCCATTTAACCCTTACAACTGGTGGTCTTCGTGGTGTTGCCCGGGTCCATGTCACACAAAAATAACATGACAGACCTAAAATGGGAATCAAATCTATTTGACTTCAAAGCTTATTTTTGAGTTATTTAGGCATGTCCGGACAGGAAGATATCTAAGATAGTATGTTATAGCTTTGGTTTTTCTCAGAACAAGTAAGTAAACAAATCTGATGTTCTAACATCCGAGTTTCTGAGAAGCAAAATATGGAGTGGGTGTAGACCGTTCTGTTCAAATGGGTAGAGAAGAGAGTTTCTGATGTGCCTTTACTAATAATAACCCATCCTCCCATTGGCCATGAAGTCCTGTTATGATGTGAGTTTATTTTATTTTTTTTAAAGATTTTATTTATTTCTTTGACAGAGAGAGAGAGGAAGAGAGCATAAGTGGGGGTGGAGCAGGGGTGGTGGGCCAGCAGGAAGAGAGAGAAGCAGGCTTCCTGCTGAGCAGGGAGCCTGATGTGCGGCTTGATCCCAGGGCCCTGAGACCATGACTTGAACCCAAGGCAGATGCTCAACCGACTGAGCCACCCAAGAGTCCTATGATGTGGTTTTAAAGCAAATCCTCAGTTTTCTCTTTTTCTTTTGAATTAGTCTGAATGAGGCAGAAGTGGCACCAAGTCCATGGCTTTCAGACTTACGGTGGGGAAAAAAAAAGCCCAAGTATAATAGCTTGCTCTTTGGTAACTACTTATGTTTTACTAATACAACAAGTTCTTTTAACTTCAAGGCTTTCTGTTGTTGGGGAGAAGTGACTAACACCAGAATTTTGTCTAATACTGTAATATTGGTGTTTAGGATTGCCAATATTTCATGAAATAAGGATTTGAGAATGCTCTGAGATAAAAATATTCCATCATCATGCATATTTTTTAAGTAGCTTTGATATTACCCTTAAACCCAAGCAGGAGGACCCCATACTTTAGAAAACCTTGTTTTGGTTTTCTTCCAGCCATACCCTCTCCACAGTGCAAGGGAGGGACCACACCACACTAGAAAGCCCAGAACCTCAGAAATACTTTCCAGTGTCCGACACCCTTTCTCTTAGGTCTATTTTCCAGAAGGTAGACCATGCTGTCTGTCTCTGGGGCCGAAAGAGCAGCTGTTTGTGGGCAGGTGTGTCTGGGACTTGGGCACATGGGCTGGGGTGTCCACACCTGTTCAGGAAGCCCATCATGATCAGGGACAGTTGGGTATGGAAGCCATGGGAAGCCCTGTGCCAACAGGTGCCCCTGTGGAAGTATGAGGAACCCAGGAATTCTCAATTTAATCAAGGTTTCCAGGTCTTTATGAAGGTGGTAGGATAGATGTATTTTGTGTAGCATCTCATTACTTTAATGTTTACCTAGTAAATATTTACATACACCGTATGAGCTCCTGTTTATTCTCTTGCCTGAGGATCTTCAAAGTGGGCAGCCCTAGAAATAGAACTGGTTCTTTGTTTGTTTGTTTGCTTGTAAGAGAGAGAAGAGACAGAGTGAGTGAGCAGAGGGGCAGAGGGAGAGAGAGAGAAAATCTCAAGTGGACTCCGTGCTACAGGCAGGGCCCACAACAGGAGCCCATCCAGGAGCCTGAGATCATGACCCGAGCCATAGTCCAGAGTTGTTCACTTCATTGACTGAGCCACCCAGGTGCTCTGAGATAGAACTTCTTCCACTTCAGGGGTTTTTGCAAATAAGTCTCAAGACAAAGTCAAAGCCTTTAGCACAAACTGACCTACTGAGTCAGTCTGAGTAAGTAAAAATGGTATTATGCTAAGTGAAATTCATCCATCAGAGAAAGACAATTATCACATGGTCTCACTCATAGGTGGAATTTAAGAAACAAAACACAGGAGCATATGGGTAGGGAGGGAAAGATAAAACAAGACAAAGTCATATAGAGAGATAAACCATAAGAGACTGTTAATTATAGTTTGCTGGAGGGGAAGCAGGCGGAGGAGGGGGTAACGGGTGATGGACATTAAGGAGGGCACGTAATGTAATGAGCCCTGGGTGTTATATAAGACTGATAAATCACTGACCTCTACCTTTGAAACTAATAATACACTATATGTTAATTGAGTTTAAATTAAAAGGGAAAAAAAAAAAACCTGCAGGATTAAAAGTCCAAGGCTTTCCATCCAAACTGAAGACTGAGCCCAGTGTATGAAAATCCAGTGCTCTTTTAAAACTACAGGTATCTTGGGGCACCTGGGTGTCTCAAACACTTAAGTGTCTGACTCTTGGTTTCAGCTCAGGCCATGATCTCAGGATTGTGAGATTGAGCCCTGTCTTGGGCTCTGCACTCAGTGGGGAATCTGCTTGAGAGCCTCTCCCTCTCCCTCTGCCCCTCCCCTGGCTCACGCTCACTCATGCACACTTTCTCTCTCTCTAAAATAAAGTCAATCTTAAAAAAATAAAAAATGAAACTGCA
>RCUC01148393.1:0-31289 GCA_003697995.1 Taxidea taxus jeffersonii | reverse complement strand
GGGCTCCTTGCTCAGCAGGGAGCCTGCTTCTCCCTCTGCCTCTGCCTGCCACTCTGTCTGCCTGTGCTCGTTTGCTCTCTCTCCCCCTCTCTGACAAATAAATAAAATATTTAAAAATAAATAAATAAATCTTAACAAAACAAAACAGAACCACAATCTGCCCAAGCAGACATGAGGGAAAATCCACAGCAGGACTCATGTGAATGGTTTCCTCGCTCTCAAGAAAAGATACCAAAAAAAAAAAAAAAAGAAAAGAAAAGATACCAAGGAAAAAAGTCCTCCTTCCAGTGGATATTGGCATCCTGGCTGTGCCATCTGGAACTCCTGCAGCCACGGGGGCACCACAGGGAGGGCTAGTATGAGGACAAGCTGACTTGCAGAAGATGGCTGAGAAGAGAGGACCTGGGACCTCGCTGACATCTAGACGTCTTGTTACCTGAGTCATGCCTCCTTATAGATTACGCTAGTCAAATAGGAAGGGGACCTCGGCTTGCCTCTTACCTGCAGCCTAAAGCATGTTAAGTGTTTGATTTAATCTTTATCACAAATGAATCCACAACTTTTAAGGCAACAGAGATTTAATTTTAAAACAAACTGGAGGGGCACGTGGGTGACTCTGTGGGTTAAAGCCTCTGCCTTCAGCTCAGGTCATGATCCCAGCGTCCTGGGATCAAGCCCCACATTGGGCTCTCTGCTCGGCAGGGAACCTGCTTCTCCCTCTCTCTCTCTGCCTGCCTCTCTGCCTACTGTGATCTCTGTCAAATAAATGAATAAAATGTAAACAAACAAACAAACAAACAAAACTGGAGCCCATCCTACAGGCTGGTAGGACACCCCCCACCCACCAGCCCCAATTTACCCCTAAGAAGGTGGCAGTCATCATTGCTTTAATGATGGACCCAGATGCCTGCGTGTGGCTCCCTTTCACTCTTTGCTGGTCTAGTGGCTCCCGGTTCCTTCAACTGCAGCATGCCTGGCAGTTACTGTGGAAGGCCGTACATAGCTTCGTGGGTGCTGCACTGATGGGGCTATTGGGGCCTTTTCAAGGAAGTTTGCCTATAAATGACTTTCCTCTCCACTCTTATTTTTTAATAGATTTATTTATTTATTTATTTGACAGACAGAGATCACAAGTAGGCAGAGAGGCAGGCAGAGAGAGAGAGGGGAAGCAGATTCCCTCCTGAGCAGAGATTCCCGATGCGGGGCCAATCCCAGGACCCAGAGATCGTGACCTGAGCCAAAGGCAGAGGCTCAACCCACTGAGCCACCCAGGCGCCCCTCCTCTCCACTCTTAACTTTAGAAACTGGCCCCAGCGTAAGATATTATCCCAGTGAACATGAATCCATTGATGTACAGAGCACACTAATCCAAATATGTAAAAAATAAAGCCTTGCAAACAAAGAAGGCATTGTCCACTGAACGTTCTGGGAAGAGCATAGGTACTACAACAGCCAAGTGTACACATCCCACTGGCTGTGGCCATGAAAGTTCTACATACCCACCTCTTCATCCATAAAATCTTCCGGACCAAGAACAGCTTTGTCTGCCCTGTTCTGTCGTGAAGACACGAAGGAAGAGGGTGTCCATCCTTGCAAGAAAAGCATTTAGAGTATTACAATTTTGGTTTATAACTAAAGTATTCAATAACACTGCAGTTATGGGCTGGAGACCCCCGATACCTATAAACTCTTAGCTCCTTCCCATCTCCCTGCTCCTACAGACATAATTACATAATAATCAAATTATTACAGTGAATGTGGCAATCTTTTCACAAATAGATGTGAGTAAAAAGGTGCAATGTCACCTCAAAAGGCAGGACTACTTTGAGACCAGCAGGATAGCAACAGATACCAACTTATTTAGCCTATCGCCGAAATACTATGTCAGAGTGCCTGAGTCAGCAGTGAAAGGGTGGCTAGAACCAGAGCCAGAGAAGCAACACAGGGAACACTCAGGGGCCCCTGACCCGAGGACTCAACTAAGGGCAGCTGTGCCCACCCAAGGGCCCCAGTTCCATCCCAGTCCCGAGTCCTGTAACCGCACTCCTGCTCCCTGTCCACAGTCACCAAGCATGTGCCATGCTTACACTGTGAGAACGGTCTGGAGGTCAAAGGTGTCTGTAATCTTCTAAGATACATTTTTTTAGTTTTCTCTACAACTGACACACCTCCTCTCTCATTTCCTACGAGAGTCTTATGGACCTAAGGAGTATGGGGCAGATCCCCATACTAAGGAGTATGGAGCAGAGCAGGTTTCTGGGCAGGCGTGGGAGACACCCTCACCTATCCAGGAGTGGGGATCAGCTTTCCTAGGCTACTGCCTTCTTTCACCTTGGAGTTCTGTAGTCTCTGCCTGATTTCTGCACTGTCCTCCTCAGGGTAGAGATACTCCAGAGTATTAACCTATCACAGTCTACCCGACGATCACTTGAGCTGGTCTTACTACAGCAGACAGCACAGCTGTAACTGCAACAGTCAGCAGTGTATCCGTGTCCCTCTTCCTTCACAAACCTTACTGCCATTTTTTACATTTTAATGTTAAAAATAAGTGTGCTAATTTAATAGTGCCTTAGTCACCTCCCTTGGCCTTTCCTAATAGTAAGGCTGACTATTCCATAGCTTTTCTAGCATTTCTGGAGTGGACTATTCAAATACCTTGATCATTTGCTCACTGAACTGCTCTTCCTGGATACTGAACTTGAAAGCACCTTATCGACCCCAACTATTTTTCTCATGTAGCTTGTTCTTGCTTTTCTGCACTGCTTTTTTCATCTTTATTGTACTGTTGTTCTATATAAGTCATTGTATATATATCTATAAAAGAACTGCTCCGTCTTGTTCTTAACAGCTGCTACTGGAATTACTCGGTTCATCCTACTCTCGTATCAGACATAAAAAAGCCATTTTCTTCCAGTTCCTGTGGGAGGACATTTTAAAAAACACGCATTACTTTAAATAAGGCAGAGCTTAGTAACTACTGTGCAATGTGAAAATTGTAACTGACTTTTTCTTCAGGTCAACAGCAGGCACTGACAAGTGCTGCTGTGGTCCCCAGTGTCAGGAGAGAGCATCTCTGACCCTCCCTGGCCTCATCCACACAGCAGCTCTGACACCTGTCCTCCTCAGTCACTGAGTCGTGTGATGAAGGTTACCTGAGTGAATGCATGTGACAGCACTTCATGTGTTGCTGGCAAGATGGGCTAGACAATGGAAGTCATGATCATCATTTAAACATCTGGTTAGAATGCATCTTTTTTTTTTCTTTAAGTGAAGGAAAACTTTCCCTTTCGGACTGTAATGAATGACACACCAGTGGACTCTTGCAAACATGCCAAAGGCTGAAAGAACACAGAAGTCTATGGTGTGTGTGTATTAAAGTGTTTAAAGAAGTTGTTTGTTTGTTTGTTTGTTTGTTTGTTTTTAAAGGGAGAGGTGGAAGAGGGGGAGAAACTTACGCTATTTCAGTCATTTGCTTTGGCAATTTTAGAGCTCCAAGCAGGAAAATCATACCTTCCTTTGAGCCAACAGTGTTGAAGTACCCAGCAGAGAAACCTCCACTAAACGCTCCATGAAATCGTTTATATCTTCCTTTTTCATCTCTGACAGTCTGATCCTGAAGAGGAATTGGTTTCTTTGGTCTTTCACCTGAAAAAAATATTTCGGATGAGAGAGAAGGGGATGGCAGATTAGAAAAACTTTAGACAAAATGTCATTTCTTAAACATAATGAACTGTTCACTTCTTGTAATTTCAAATATAGTAATTTTTTAAAAAGAGTTATTTATTTATTTGAGAGAGAGTGGTGGGGAGGGACAGTAGGAGAGGGAGAGAGAATCTGAAGATGACCCCATACTGAGCACAAAGCCCAATGCAGGGCTGGATCCCACCACCCTGAGATCATGACCTGAGCTGAAAGCAAGAGTCCGACGCTCAACCGACTGAGCCACCCGGGCGCCCCCAAGTATAACAATTTTAACTAAGTTTTTTATTCCTAGACTTTACCTGCTTATATAGTTAGAAGTAACACATGGTATCAAGCTTCTTTAGAGTTCTAAGGCAAATACAGATATCTCTTATCTGTATCAGATAAACATTTTTAGCAAGAATGACCTGATTCCCACAAAATTCCAACATGTAAACTGAATTACATTCTGGTTGTGGGGGAGGTTCCAACAGATGGAGGTAAACTCTACAGGCAGCGCTGGAGACAAGTCGCTGGGCTAACACTTGGCATGCAGAGCTTTGGGACAGAAGGAACACTTCTATATCTCTTCTAGAACTTCACAGCATCCCGAGTCCAGATTTTTTCCTTTGATATTGTCTGTTCTCCCCAAATCTTAAGAGTTTCCTTATTTCTGGCAATCTCCTGATTCCACAGTTACTGCTCTTTAGACTTAATCCTTTTCCTGCTCTCCTGAACAGAGATGGGTTGCTACAACACACAAGCAAAAGGGAACTCAGTAAAGTAAAAGTTCCTTAGGTTTAAACTTTCAGGCCCTATGACATACATTACGGCCTCATTTTATCAACTGCAATTCAGAATTCTGAATCTATTTAAAATAAAAAGTAACCATCAAGTTATTTTCAAACATTCAGCACAGAAAGCAAGTAATAGAGCAGTTAAAGGCGGGGAGTTGAGAGTCACAGCACTCTCACCCAACCTTCCCAGCACCAGGACTTCCATCATCTTGACTTCTCTTTGCCCCCTGACACGAATAGTAATAGCTATTTCACAGAGTTGTTATGCAAACGGAGTAGGATAATGCCTATAAAATGCTTAGCAAGAAGAGAGATCCACAATAAACACTTTTAAAATACTAGCTGCCATTATTATTATGATGATGATATACAGTAGAAAAGCCCATGTGTACCTGTTATTTCAATAATTAAGCCAGTTACTCCTTCTGGAAGGTGGAACAAAAAGTAGAGTAACTTATGGTCTTAGAGTCCTAAATTCTTCCTAGTAACTTTTGAGGTCTTTAAGTCATTTCTGGAGTATAACCCATAGCAGGGCAGTCAAAAGCTCAGGTTCTGAAGACAAGGAGATCTGGGTTCAAATCCCCCTCTCTTATTACTGCTAGCTTGGTGAACTTGGGCAAGTTACTCAAGCTCTCTAAGCCTCACCCTCCACAACTGTAAAAGTAGGGAAGGGAGCGGTGGGGGGATGAGGTAGCTGAGTGATGGGTACTTAGGAGGGCACGTGCTGTGAAGAGCACTGGGTGTTACACGCAACTAATGATTCACTGAACACTTCAACAAAAACTAATGATGTACTCTACAGTGGTTAACTGAACATAATAAAAAATAAATAAATAAGAAATAAAAGTAGGGTAAGGAACAGAACCTACCTGGCTGGCGCACATGCAGAGGCCTGAGCATAGTGTCTAGTCATAGCGAAGCTTGGTCAATATCAGCTACAATTTCATTTCACTCTAAAGAGCTGAATTACAACTTGGGCCCCCCAGTCCAAGATTGTCACTGTTGCTTAGAAATGTGTTTCACGTGATCCACTACCACGAGTGCCCCTGGTATGATTCCTGGCTAAGGCAAGTTTTCTCAACTTCAATGCTATCAGCAGTCAGCACTGGATGATTCTTTGTGGTAGGACGGTCCCGTGCACCGTGGGACGGTCAGCAGCATCCCTGACTTGGAACACCAGACCCCAGTCAGGAAGCATGGCTCCCCCTGCCCGGCATGACAACCAAAAATGTCTTCAGATTTTGCCAAATATCCACCAAGAGTAAAAATCAGCCCTGACTGAGAACCACTGGGCAGGTCCTGCCAATGTGAGATGCTATTCTTACTCGGTTCTCAAGGTGCTCTTAATCAGGAGCGGGGATAAGATCTGCAGACAACTAGGTGGAACCTGTGGTGGCAGATCCTGAGGGCCAACCAGCATGGCCGGCAGGAGCCCCTCAGGGAGACGCCACCTCTAATCACATCAGGAAAGAACTCCGGGGAGGAGGTGACATTTTAGGCAGGCCCTCTTATAATTACTGCTACTAATAACAACTAATCCCTTCTTTTCACACATATTATCTCATTCATCGTACCCGATAAGGACGCTCTGATTCAGTATCTGCCCCAATGTCCACAGCTAATAAGCACAAAGTTGCAATCAGATCTCAATTCTGCTTCCAAGCCAGAGACATAACCCGGACTATCTTTCACCATGGAGGCAGCCCTGTACTAGGCTCTGGGTGTGGAAAACCAACCACAACTCTGTCCCTGTTTCCAGGGCCCTCAGAGCCCAGCGGAGGAGACCTGAATACAGAGGAACTCTACCGACAATGTACAAGAACCACATCATAGTCTCCCTCAGCTTGAGCAGGATCTGATAGCTACTGATAGAGACACAATTCCCAACAGAAGCATTAACTCCATCAGTAAACAGGAAGTCTACAAAGATAACATCAGATGTTTTGAAAAAGTAGTCTAGTCTGACTGGAAGGCAGGCAAGAAGCAGAAGATGGAACTAGAAGGGCAGATAATGCAGAAGGCCTTGAACCCAGTGCTTCAGGGTCTGTGGTATGTCCTGGTGGTGGTGGGAGCCACAGATAGTCTTAAGTGGGAGAGTCATAACGTCAAGGAGGAAAATTGTCCTTAAGTTAATCTGAGTACAGGATGAACCAGAGATGAGGAGAACTCCAGAGGCAACTAAAGTATCTAATGAGAGAGGTAAGTACTGGTGCCCTCTTCCCTCCAGGCCAGAGAGCCTATGTGTCTATGGGTCTGTGTGTGACAGACGGTTTGGCCACTGTCTTTTAACCAGTAAACCTTCCTCTCAGGAGCAGCAACTTTAATTAAGTAGTAGAGTCCCTCCTCTACCAATGTTTATCTAACATGTCACTAAAACTTCAAAGCAGAAGGAAAAGTGATTATTGGTCTAGTGTGTTATACTGTAAAATGCACTCTGTGCATTTACACTTCAAAGTGCATAGAGAACAATGACTCGATCTTCAAAAACTACCAATGCTGAGAAGTTAAAGAATGATCTCAGGCTGGGGGCAGAAAGGGTCTACAAATTCAATGTCCCTTCCTTCCATTTCAAAAGCATGGTTAGTTCATTAGACTTCATTTCAGATTCTGTGCATCATCAAAGAGGAAGAATTAGAAGAATATAGGTCAAATAGTTGATGGCTTACAATATGTCACAAGGAAATAAGTGTGAACCAGAAATACAGAAATGTATTAACAGCTGCCCAATCTGGCTGTAATAACCTTCAGCCATGCATGTTTAACCCCTGCCCTTTTTCTGAATAGTGAAATCTACCAGTTTTCAAGGAATCCCATCCTGCTGCCTCAGGGTTCTCTGCCAGCTTGTGAAGACTATTTCCTGTCTATATATAAGGTAGCACTTGCAAACCTCCCACTTTTGTTTCAACTAGATTTGAAACTCTTCCAATACAGGATCTTTGTCAACAAATTCTTTGAGATCATGAGGTGATGCATTTGCCAGTAAAGCTAATGTGATCTTAGCCTGTGTTAAAGAACTACAGTCAAGGGACGCCTGGATGGCTCAGTTGGTTAAGCAGCTGCCTTCGGCTCAGGTCATGATCCCAGCGTCATGGGATCGAGTCCCACATCGGGCTCCTTGCTCGGCAGGGAGGCTGCTTCTCCCTCTGCCTCTGCCTGCTTCTGCCTGCCTCTCTGTCTGCCTGTGCTCGCTCTCTCTCTCTCTAACAAATAAATAAATAAAATCTTAAAAAAAAAAAAAAAAAAGAACTACAGTCTAGGGCACCTGCATGGCTCAGTCGGGTAAGTACCTGGCTTCAGCTAGGGTCATGAACCCAGGGTCCTGGGATCAAGCCCCGCATCGGGCTCCCTGCTCAATGGGGAGCCTGCATCTCCCACTCCCTCTGCTTGCTGCTCCCCCTACTTGTGCGCTCTCTCTCTCTTTCTCTCTCTGTGTCAAATAAAATCTTTAAAAAATAATAAAAATAGGGACGCCTGGGTGGCTCAGTTGGTTAAGCAGCTGCCTTCGGCTCAGGTCATGATCCCAGCGTCCTGGGATCGAGTCCCACATCGGGCTCCTTGCTTGGCAGGGAACCTGCTTCTCCCTCTGCCTCTGCCTGCCACTCTGTCTGCCTGTGCTCGCTCTCTCTCTCTCTCTAACAAATAAATAAAATCTTTAAAAAATAATAATAATAATAAAAATAAAAAATAAAGAAGTACAGGCTAGAATGAAGGACATACCAATGGTAACCCGGCTCCACCCACACTCTGGTCCCATACTTAGAGAAAGGCTCTGACAAATTGGGGTTTCAAGGACTTTAAACTGAATATATTGGGGTGCCTGGGTGGCTCAGGCATTAAGCTTCTGCCTTCGGCTCAGGTCATGATCCCAGGGTCCTGGGATTGAGCCCCACATCGGGCTCCCTGCTCAGTGGGAAGCCTGATTCTCCCTCCACTTCCCCTGCTTCTGTTCCCTCTCTCGCTGTGTCTCTCTCTGTCAAAAAAATAAATAAAATCTAAAAAAAAAAATAAACTGAATATATATATATATATATATATATATATATATATTTTTTTTTTTTTTTTGTCAGATAGAGAGAGAGCGCAGGAGCGAGCACAGGCAGACAGAGTGGCAGGCAGAGGCAGAGGGAGAAGCAGGCTCACTGCTGAGCAAGGAGCCCGATGTGGGACTCGATCCCAGGACGCTAGGATCATGACCTGAGCCGAAAGGCAGCCGCTTAACCAACTGAGCCACCCAGGCGTCCCTAAACGGAATATATTAAAGGGTGTTGACTGCAGTACAGAGATGGCTTAGAGGAAATGCAAGAGCTGTCTTCAAACACATAAGAAGCTTTCAGAAGACTAGTGTCCCTCTGTCTTTTGTAAGCAGAGAGTAGAAGTAGGGCCAGCGTGCAGTAAAATTTTCTAATGATTGGAATGGCTTGTAGGAACAAAAGGGTAATCAGTAGAGAGTACAGAAATACAACTAACCTGGTAAAATGTGGTCAGGGTGGAAAATAAGATCCCAACAACAGAAGGCTTGCAAGTAACTCCTAGCCACCACGCTTCCTTGGTCCTTCCCACAGGACTAGAACTGCCATCAGCCCTTATTGGGCACTCAATACATTGCTGAACAAATCGAGTCATTAATGGATCAGCCCAGAAACATGGGAGAGAACCTTACCTCACCTTACCCTCACCTCCATATTTCAGCAGCAAGTCTGGTCTGCTCTGCCTTCAACCTACACCTCTACCCAGACCATTACTTATCCCCTCCACTGCTAACACCCCAGTCCAAGCCATCATCATCTCAAGACCTCTTTTTCTTTCTGCTAATCTCCCTCAATCAGTTTTGCCCACCACCCCTCAGCCTGCCTATTCTCAAAATCGAGGGCTAAATAATCTTAAAAATATACATCTCTCCCTTGTGTAAAATCCCGCAATGACTCTTCAACATTTAGTATAAAATCCAAACGTCCTTATATACTGCAGCCCCTGCCTTCCCCTCTGACATCATCTCTACCAGTCTCCCACTGGTGTCGTCGGCTCCACCCACACCAGTCCTGCCTGTCCCTCAATTTGTCACACTGGCTCTGACTTCAGAAATTTTGCACCCGCTGCTCCCTCTGATTGAAATGTTCTCCTACCCAAATCTTCATATGGTTGGTTCCTTCCTCTGTTTCAAGTCTGAGCTCAAACGTCCTCTCCTAGGGAAGACAATGCCCGACCACCCACCCCGGTTCTCACACGAGCCTGTTTCGTCATCTTTCTGTTTCCCACCCCTCAGGGTCTCTTATCCATCCCTCCAGAACATGAGCACCCCAAAGCACACCGCACGTCTCTCTCGTCTCTGTTCCCGACACCAGTAGCGAGAGCTTTGCCAACGGGGCCACCCGAGGCCCGGCACAGGGTTGAGCGGTTTTGCCGGGAATCCTGGACCTGTTTCTCACAGACCCCAGCGACCAATCTGGCCCGCACCTTCTTCCAGCGGCTCCAGGCCTGTCCCATAGCTGACTAAATCCTCATCGCTGTCACTGTCCAGCGCCGCCATGCCGCTTCCCTCGGGGCTCCGCCCTCTCGCTACGGATGCCTCGAAGGGCCTAAAGCCTTCAGCCCTTTCTCCGCGAACCTAAACGAAGCTGTGAGTGCAGGTGCAGGAACGTGCAGGCCGGCCTGCCTCTCGCCCCGCGCTTGGTAGTTCTCCACTCGGTCTTAACCAGAGCCGGACGCCGCAGGAGTTGCCTCGGAGGCTCTGGCAGCCACGACACCCCATCCTAGCTCCGCATTGAGCCGGTCAGGAGGAGGTGCTTGGGAGAAGCTGGAAGCCACCCAGAAGTCCCGCCGCGGGGCTGGTGCCCGGTGTTGTATGCCCGCCCTCACCCGTTGGCCCCCGACCCCCCCACCTCCCTGCCAGCAACCACCGGTCCCACCTTCACTCCCACCCTCACCCCGCCACCTGCTGGGAAAGTGCCGGTGCTTCCAGATACGCACACGCGCTTTGTATATATCACTCTTAGGTTTGCATAGGTGGAGTCCCCTTCCAAACCTCCGGAAGGATTCCCAAACTCTGGAACTCCGATGTCCATGGTTAAAGGAACTCGGGAGAAAGAGAGAAAGAGAGAGTGTGTGTGAGAGAGGGAGGAGGGAAGGAAGGAAGGAGGGAAGGAAGGAAAAAGGAAAAGAAAAAGACGAAGAATATTAAAAAGAGAAAGAGGACGAGAAATAGGAAACAAAAAGCCAACAGACCTGTAAAAGGCTGCTGTGAGGGGCAGTGGGGACCCTCAGGATGTCCCTATGACACCTAAAGAAAGAGCCATCTCTCAAATGGGGTGCTGTCATCCCAAACCCCCAAACTCCTTTTTACAGAGGGGAAAGATGAAACTCAACTAGTAGGGGGTGAGGTTGAGATGAAAACCAGATCTGGAAGCCCAGGCTTTCAAAATGAGGGTCAGAAGCTGGCATGAGTCAGAATCACCAGGGTGTTGTTAAAATTCCCTTTATCCATCCCCCAGGGCTTCCAAAGCAGAATCTCTGGGAGTGGAGCTGTTGCTTGAGCACTCACTCTAAGCACCCTCTGATCTCAAAGCCTTTGCCTTCACTGTTCCCTTGGCTTGGAATGTCCTTCTCCCAGATGCCACATGACTCATTCCCTCACCTTCTTCAGTTATCTGCTCAAAGGTTACTTTCTCAGTGAAGTCTTCTCTGACCCTATTTTAAAAACAACCCCTATTTTTTCTATGCTCAGTGGGGAGTCCGCTTCTCCCTTTCCCTCAGCCCCTCCCCCACCCCTAGTGCGGGAGAACGTGCACTCGCTCACGTTCACGTTCTCTCTCTCTCTCTCTCTCTCTCTCTCTCTCTCTCAAATAAGCAAAGTCTTTTAGAAATAAATAAAAACAACTCCCATTTTCTACACTATCCCACCTTACCCCACTTTACATTTTTCCACAGCACTTCTCACCTTTAATACTCTGTATAATTTGATATACTTATTTATTATGTCTATTGTCTTTCTGTCTCCATCCAGACTATAAGCTCCACAAGAACATTGATTTGGACCGGTTTTTCATATTTTCTTTGCTGTATCCTCAGAGAGTAGAACAGTGCTTGGCCCATAGTAAGTACTGAATAAATAATTTTGAAAAAGAAAAGGGATGAATAGCCATGTACCATAAATCATGGTTATGGTACATGACTTTAAAAACAAAAGATGTTTTAAAAGAAGTTTTAAAAATAGCCACAGAATTGTTTGACCCCTCCCACTGAGAATGGAGTCTATGTCCTCTTTCCTTGAATTTAGGCTCCATAACTGCTTGATGGAAAGATTACAGTGAAAGTCGTAACAGCACCTCTCCTATAGCCAAGCTTTAAGAAACCTGCAGATTCAACTTGGGATGCTGGCCATGGAAACCCCGTCTCCCTGCTGTGAGGAAGCTCAGGCCACAAGGAGAGGCTTTGTGTAGGTCTGTGACCTAGCCTGGCCCCAGTTAACCATCAGCATCTATGGCCAGATGTTTGCATGAGGGAGATTCAAAATGACTCCAGTTCCAGCAGGAGCTGCATGCATGTCTACAGCTGCATGCAAGACCTCCTGGCTGAGTTCAGTCACCTCTGGAAACTCTGAGAGATAACAGTATTTTAAGCCATTATAATTTGGGGTAATTTGCTAACAGCCATAGGTAACTAGAATAACCCATGTGTTGAAATAGTCTAAGTCATTAAAAAAAATGCTGGTGAGGCATGATCTCCAACATTTGCTGTTAAATGACCAAAACAAGGGCTGAGACAGACTACACAGGGTCCTGCCAGTAATCGTGAAAGAAAACACAAATAGCCAAATTTATTGTGGCTACTATATCCACAATGTGGGTACATCCACATATGTACTATGATATGCATAGCATATCTCCAGTAAACTCCCTAAAGAAACCAGCAACAATGGTGGCCACAGATCAAAGGAAACCAGGGTAGAAGGGATGCAGGTATACAACATTGTGCCATTTGAGTTTTTGCTTTTGGCTACATCTCTGGGTTGTTTTTTGTTTCCCCAAAACATTTTTATGTCAGAGGCTCGGTTTTTATTTTAAATGTATGTATTAGTGTGTACCACTGTACTAAGGGAAAGGCATCTTTTTGCTTCTTGAACCTGAAGGGCCCCAGGGTCATCAGCCCATCAACTGTCATTATGAGTCTAAATGTAGATATTGACAGTAAAAAAGATTGGTGACTAATCCATACACCCTGACAAATCATGAAGGTCCATGATTTTATTTCTAAATTACCCAAACCTATTTTCTTACAGTTTATAGCTTTTAATGAGGCAAGAAAAACCCAATAAAGTCATTTTGAGAGTTTTACTTAATTGGATCCCTGACAATCATTAGCATTTGGTAAAATGGTAAGAACCACTCTCTGATTCCTGATTGCTAAGGTTCAGGGGAACAAGGGCCCTTCAAAGTCCCTGTAGCTTCCTCAAAGAGTGGCTCTCAGTTGTCTCCTCGGTATTTTTAGGATGACTGGATGCTCCATCTGTGACCCTAGGTCCCTTACAACCTCATATTCCTGATCCTCAGCAGGAGGAACCTAAAGGCAACATGTGTTTTATACAAGCTGTAGCAGCTCAAATGCCCCACACCCTTCCTTTCTTACTTAGACATTCAGAAAGGGACAAATCTCAGGATCTTATCAGAAAACTGCAGATAGGAAGATGTGCTGAATCACCTAGGTATGGAGTAATTTCTTCCTCGTGGTCCATACATCAGTGCTGGTTGTGCGATGGTCATTTGTGACAAAGAAGAAACCTGCTTTACATACTTTGGAATCAGTGTCATTTGTTTTCCTGCATTGAGTTTTCTTTTCTTTTCTTTTAAGATTTTATTGATTTACTTGACAGAGAAAGGGAGAGGACAAGCAGAGGAGCTGTAGGCAGAGGGAGAAGGAGAAGCTGGCTCCCTCGCTGAGCAGGGAGCCCTACAAGGGGCTCAATCCCAGGACCCTGGGATCATGACCTGAGCCAAAGGCACATGCTTAATGACTGAGCTACCCAGATGCCCCTGCATTGGGTTTTCTTATTGAACTATCACATATAGGGCCGCCTGGGTGGCTCAGTCGGTTAAGTGTCAGATTCTTGGTTTCAGCTCAGGTTATGATCACATGGGTCATGGGATGGAGCCCCAAGGTGGGCTCCATGCTCAGCAGGGAGTATGCTTGAAGCTTCTCTCCCTCTGCCCCTCCCCCCATTCGTGCACACTCATGCATGTGCACATATGTGCGTGCTCTCTCTCTCTCAAATAAAAAAATCACTAAAAAAAGAAATACCGCATATATACAGAAAAGTGTACAAATCATAAGCACATGGTTCTATTCATTTTCACAAAGTAAACATATTCATGTAACAATAGGCAGATCAAGAAATGCAAATTTGGGGCGCCTGGGTAGCTCAGTGGGTTAAAGCCTCTGCCTTCGGCTCAGGTCAGGTCATGGGGCTCTCTGCTCAGTGGGGAGCCTGCTTCGTCCTCTCTCTCTGCCTGCTTGTGATTTCACTCTCTGTGTCAAATAAATAAATAAAATCTTGAAAAAAAGAAATGCAAATTGTCCTGAGTCCCAGAAGCAGAAAGTCCCAGAATGGACTAATATTTTTGCCTGCTTTATATATTATATAAAATGGAATCATACAGTATTTTCTGGCTTCTTTTGCCTAATGATACCTCTGTGGGCAAAATATATTGTTCACAACATATTCATTGCGTTCATTTTCACAGTGTAAAATTTTTCATTATGTGAGTATGCCACAATTACTCATTTTACCGTTGGGTTGATGGGCATGTAAGTATTTTCTAGCTAAGGGCTATTTTGAAAAGGACAGGGTGCCTGGGTAGCACAGTCAGTTGAGCACCTGCTTTCGGCTCAGGTCGTGATCCCAGGGTCCTGGGATCGAGTCCCACATCAGGCTCCCTTTGCCTCTCTCTCTGTCTCTCATGAATAAATAAACAAAAGTTAAAGAAAAGTGCAGCTGTGAACATTCTTGGACATGTTTTATCGTGAACACAACCCAGGCAGGCATTTCTGTGAGTTATCTACCTAGAGTTAGAAATGTTGGATAACAAGTTAGGCATATATTTACTTTAGATATATTTAGAAAATGCCAGTTTTCCAAAGTGATCCTAAGGATTTATATTCCCACGATGTATGAGATTCTGGTTACTCTCATTGTCACCAATATTTGGCATTTTTTGCCATCTGTCACTCATTTATTTTACTCCATAATCACTTCTTCTCAGTATGCCAAAATAGTCTTCCTTTTAAATCACAGGAATAGTGTAATGTAGCATTGTGTATGATACAGCACCAGACAGTCTAGCTTATCAGGCTGGTGACCTCTGAGCCTCAGCTTCTTCCTCTGTGAAATGGGCATGCTAAGTACCCATTTCTAGGGTTGTGGGAGGACCAACTGAGATAATGCACACAAAGGGCATGGCACAGTGCCTGGCATAGAGTAAGTATGCAGTAAATGGCTGCGTGTAAGACCATAGTTTATAGGGATGCCCGGGTGGCTCAGATGGTTAAGCATCTGCCTTCGGCTGGGGTTGTGATCCTGGGGTCCCAGAATCCAGTCCAGAATCGGGCTCCCTGTGGAGCCTTCTTCTCCCTCTGCCTCTCTCTCTCTCTGTGTCTCTCATGAATAAACAAATAAAATATTTTAAAAGGGGGGGAGGGGCCCCTGGGTGGCTCAGTTGGTTAAAGGACTGCCTTCAGCTCAGGTCATGATCCCAGAGTCCTGGGATCAAGACCCCAAATAGGGCTCCCTGCTCAGCGGGGAGTATGCTTCTCCCTCTGACCCTCTCCCCTCTTACGTTCTCTCTCTGAAATAAATAAATAAAATCTCTAAAAATAAATAAGTAAAAATTAAAAAATATATATATATAAAACAAAGGCCATAGTTTATAGCTAGGGAAACTGAAGCCACAAGGGGGTTAAAGGATCTGGCCAAGGTGACTCAGTGGCAGAGCTTGCCAAGCCTGAGGTGGCCTCTGTCATTGGCATACTTCCACGGCACCATATGGCTTCAGTTCCTAAGAATTTTTTTAAAAGATTTTACCTATTTATTTGACAGAGAGAGAGAGAGAGAGAGAGAAATCAGAAGTAGGCAGAGAGACAGGTGGAGAGGAAGGGGGAAGCAGGCTCCCTGCTGAGCAGAAAGCCCACTGTGGGGCTCAATCCCAGGACTCTTGAGACCATGACCTGAGCCGAAGGCAGAAGCTTAACCCACTGAGCCACCCAGGTGCCGCAGTTCCCAAGAATCTTTAAATAAGAATTGCAAAATCTGGTCTATAATTTACAATGAATTTTAGCCATGTAAGGATTACCTTTTAATTTCTGCTTTTAATTTGGCAAATTTCACAGGATTCTCCCAGAGGAGATGTACATCAGAGAAGCCAATGTTCCTTTTGTCAAAGAGCAGGTTTTAGGTGGTGGGATTTGCATTTTACTTGGAGGAACTGGGTCCCTGGACAGTCAAGCACTGGCCTCAGTCAGAGGGTAAAATGAGGACTTGACAAAAACCATTGTTTGCAGTTCAGATTTTAACCTTATGCCTACCTCAGAAATTCTCACCCCAGCTTTTTTGTTAGGAACGCAGGGGCTCCTTGGCGGGTCCTGTGACACATAACACCAGCGGGGGTGACAAATTGAAGGCTAGATGCTACTCTCCTGCTGGGTCAGCAACAACAATTCTCATTTCCTGATCATAGTGGGATCAGGGATATGGGGTTCAGGCCACGGGACCCCTGGCATGAGCCATGAGAATACTAGAAATATCTGATCACGAATAGCCCCAAGGAGTGACTCTTAGGTGGCTAGTGTGGCCTGTTGGGACTCACAGAAAAGTGCTCCTTTTCCTCTGAGGACGCCCAGGAGACAGAGTGAGAGTGGTCTGGTGTGTTTTTAACATTATGCCTCTTTATCTTGTTCTTTCTTTTTAATCAAAAAAGCAGCTCAGGAAGGCAATGGTGTCAGGCTATATTAAATAACAAATTTTGGGTTTTGCTGTATTCATTTTTTTTAAAAGATTTTATTCATTTATTTGACAGAAAGAGATCACAAGTAGGCAGAGAGGCAGGCAGAGAGAGAGGAGGAAGCAGGCTGCCCGCAGAGCAGAGAGCCCAATGTGGGGCTCGATCCCAGAACCCTGGGATCATGACCTGAGCCGAAGGCAGAGGCTTTAACCCACTGAGCCACCCAGGCGCCCCTCATTTTTTTTTAAATAGAGAGAGTACACGCCTGAGAGGGGAGAGGGGAAGGGCAGAGGGAGAGAGAATCCCAAGGAGTTTCCTCCTCAGTGAGTAACCCCACGCAGGGCTCATTCCCATGACATAGCAATCATGACCTGAGTGGGGGGATTATGACCTGAGCGGAAACCAAGAATTCAATGCTTAACTGATTGAGTCACCCACACATCCCTGTGTTCACTTTTTAAAAAAAGATCTTATTTATTTATTTGAGAGAGAGAAAGCACGTGAGCAGGGGAAGGGAAAGGGGAAGGCGCAGAGGGAGAAGCAGACCCTGCTCAGCAAAGAGGCCCACATGGGGCTCCATCTCAGGGCCTTGAGATCATGAACCTGAGCCGAAGTCAGACACTCCACAATGGAGCCACCCAGTCATCCCCCTCCCCATTCACTTTTATGTGTTATCTCCCCATAGGGCAAGATACCCCTGGTTTCCCACTTATGGTTATTACATAGTTGTGTTTTCAAATAACATCTGTTTAAGTAAAGTGAGTAAATTTTAAGGAAGACTATCAAGTCAGTAATAGTGCAAGTGACACATATATGTGACAAATTGTAAAGGCAATTGGGGCTTCAAGATGGTAGGAGATGACAAAAATCTGAAGGTGATAGGGAATGACTGAAGTTATTGAACCAAAACCAATCTTACCCACTAACAGGGAGTGTGCCCTTGCCCATTTCACTCTGCTGAGTCTTGGTCTTCTCCTGGGTCAAAGGAAGATTATTTAATCCTTTTATTGCCAAAGGGTCATGAGAATGAAATATAATCTCTATGAACTTTCAATGACTAGAGCAGAGGTTCTGTTATTAACTTTATTACTGGTAGTAGTAATAGTACAGATGTAAGAGTGACCTGCTTCCCTAGGATCCTTGAAACAGAAGAGACTGTTTTTTTTTTTTTTTTAAGATTTTATTTATTTACTTGACAGACAGAGATTACAAGTAGGCAGAGAGGCAGGTGGAGAGAGAGGGGGGAAGCAGGCTCCCCGCTCAGCAGAGAGCCCGATGCAGGGCTCAATCCCAGGACCCTGGGACCGTGACCTGAGCCGAAGGCAGAGGCTTTAACCCACTGAGCTACCCTGTTTTTAAACTCACAGCAGCACATGATGCGTTTCCAAGGCAATGGATTTATTACAGGATGACCGACATATGCTGACATTAGTTTAATACTCATTTCTGACCTTAAGAGAGACGGGGAGTTTTTGCATCAGGCAGAGTTTCCTGAACACCCGTCCTAGCCCTGAGGTGGTTAAGACTCTTCAGGTTCTTAGAATTAAAACGGTCCTTTCTGGAAACGCTTTTCTTGCGCTGCGTCTGAGTTCTGCAGGCAGTGGTGAGGAGGGGTTTTTTTGTTTTAGGGGTTCTTTTGTTTTTTTGTTTTACATTTACTCGATCGTTTGTCCTTGGCTGTTGCCACTATTTACTTTAAAACTCTTGAACAACCCCTGATGCACACACTTCGCCCCCCTTCCCCTCCGCCGCCCACCTCCTCCCCCCGGTTTTTCTGAAGAGAAGGAAATGGTTGGCCTGTTTTGAAAGCAGATTGTGTTCTGTTCTACCTGCGGCATCCACGGCGACCGCCAAACACAGTAGCAACTGCGCAAAAGTGTCCCTCGGTTGGGGGAGGGGTTAGGGATTGCAAGACCCTGGTGCGGGGGGGCGTGGCCCCGCGGGCTTTGGCGGGGGCTTCCGGCTCCGGCCGCAGGGCCTGGGCGGTGCGTTCGCCAGGCATCTTCTCCCAGAGTCCATGGGTCAACGCGGGGTGGGTGGGTGAGAGGGTGGTGTGAACCCAGGGGTCCCCCTTTCACTCCTAAGCTAGGAGCGTCCTACACCCCAGCCTAAGGGAGGCACTTTCGTCTCAATACTTTCGGCCAGTTCAAGAGAGAGCACGATCTGACCCCATCTTGCAGCTGAGAAAACTGAGGCTTGAAATGGTAAAGGCACTCAAGGACATCCGCCCGGTCTCTGCGTCACAAGATACTTTCTGGGGACACCCCCCGCGCGGTCCGCGACCCCCAGTGGATCTGCCTAGTCTCTGCAGCGAGGGAGGGGGAAGAGTAGGGTTGACCGCCACGCCAAAAGGTCTGAGTCACCCAGTAAGGCCCGCAGGGGCGCAGCCAACTCTCCCTTAGGGTCTCCGACTCGGGCCCGGGTCCTCCCGAGCCGGAAGCTGTTCCTGGCCGCTCGGCCTAGGGTCCAGCACTCCCGCCGCGCCCTCTACGTGGCGTTGGGTTTGGTCACAGACCCCGCGGCGTCCGTGCCCCTTCAGGGCGGGGCCACGACTTCATCCCCGAGCACCGCGTTTACCCCCGGGGTTCCAGACAAGGGGCCGGGTCCCTAGCTCCGGCCTTGCTGAGGCCTCGGAGACTCCGGGCCCGCCTCTGAGCCACAGGGCTGACACAGTAAGGAAGCCCAGATTAGGGCCGCGAGGCTCCGAGAATTCGAGCGAGGTGCCCAGGGACTCCAGCTCTCTCCACTGGGAGCCGCAGATCTGGGGCGCGGCTCCGCCCCGCCAATGCGGAGCCGGGGCGGGGCCGGGGCGTGGTCTCGGCGGACCCCTCTGGGGCTCCAAGGCTGCGAGCCTGCCCTGGGGCGGGGCTGAATGGGTGGCCGCGCGGGCGGGGCGGGACGGGGCGGATCCCAGCGGCCTCCGGTGCGGACGCGCCGCGGAGCTTCTCTCAGTCCGCCCTCCGCGCGCTTACTGCCAGCATGACCGACGCTCTGCTGCCCGCGGCCCCCCAGGCGCTGGAAAAGGAGAGCGACAGCTACTTTCGGAAGGTGGGCGGCTGCGGGTGGGCGGGGAGCCTACCGAGAGCTCCAGATCTCCTGCAGCCAGGCTGCGGAGGGGGCTGCGGGAGCGCGCGGCCGGGGTCGACCAGGCCGGGAGGGGGAGGGGGCGCACTGGCCTGGGGCAGGCGGGGCAGAGGCTCTTGTTGTGGGCTGGGGCGGCGGTGTACCCGGCGGCACAGAGCAGGTGGCTTCCGGGGCTGGGGGCGGGGAGGGGTGCCTGGGGGCAGTCCCACGCAGGTGGCGGCGGAGGCTGGGGGCCAGGAGGGGTGCTTGGGAACGCCCGTGGCCTTGGCGGTACGTTGTAACCAGAGCCCACCTTGAACCCAAGGTTTTGGCGGGGCGCGGGTGGAGATAGAGGGATCCCCCCACCAAATGGCTTGGCGTTCTCCTTTTGCCTCCAGAACGCTTCCAGTGTACGCTTCTTCCACTTTTAGAAGGCAGGGGAGATTTGTCGGTGGGAGGTGACCTCCGGCGTTGCCCCCCTTTCTGCCCCGAATCGCCTGGGAGGGAGTGCGCGCAGCAGAAGTGAGGGCGCGGCCTCGCCCCTGCTCATTTTATGCCTGAGCGGATTTATCTGATTGTTGGAGAGACCCTCCTTGAATGCAGGCTCCGCGGGAGGTTTGTACGTCCTTGGCGACCGTCCGCACACCGCGAGCCACCCGCTCTGGGATAACAGCCCGACCGCCCAGTCCCTCAAAAAACGACCCCAACCCGCAGGATGGGGGCGCTGAGATGCCCGCAGGTGGCCAGGCCTGCTGTGCAAAAGATGCATTCGAACCCGGAGGCACGGTGACACTTTTCACCCTGCCTCCTTGGAGGTTCTAGAGATTCTAAAAATAGCTTTTGGAGGTTGGCCAGTTTTGACTGGTTAGGTGGAAAGATTGTTGTGTGTGTTTTTAATGTATAACTTATAGGACAGAAGACGGAGTTCGTAATTATAAATAGGGAAGTGAAACTGTTTCCCACAGGACAATCAATTCTTAATTGTTAAAAGCCTAATGATCCAGTCTGTAAATGAACTTGGAATCTTTCCTTCTTCCACGTGACACAGCCTTTGGGCTTTTGCTCTTTGGGGAGGAGCAGTAGCCCCAGGGGATGGGCAGGACTGGAGGGGAACTAGAAACAGGTGAGGTTAGAGTGGGGGAAAATTCTTTTTGGTTCAATTGCTTTTAGCACTTAAAAAAAAAGTAATTTTAAGGTATATTTAAGTTCAAAGATGTCATCATGGAATTACAGGATTATAACTTCTAATTATGGGTGGCATTTGGGACAGAGTCTCACAGGCCATGGAATTGCAGAAGGAGGTGGGGCCTGGGAATCCCTAGACCTTGGTCCTAAGGCCCCAGAACCTTTCTGCCACCCTGACAAAATTCCTGTGTAGCTTTCAGCAAGTTGCTGTCTTTCCCCGGAACTTCATTGCCTCCCTGAATCAGTTGTTCTGTCAACAGGTGGAAGTCTGGACCCACAGGAGCATTTGGGGGAAGTGACAGAGGGAGGGAAACAAGGATGAGGGTTCCATCCCCAAGTCTTCCGGAACAGGTTTTCCAGGAGATGATGTGCACAGGAAAGACAGAGGATGGCCCTGCAGACAGGGGAGCTGGGACAGGTTGCAAGGTTGGGTGTTTCTAGGTGCACTTTCTCAGGTGGTCAGTGGGAGAGAATCATGGGTGCCAAATAAGATGAAACACTAGCTGATGATTAGAAACATCTCTTTTGAAAAGGAGATCTTGTAAGGATCGTTGTGCGGCATCCTACCAGCCCAAAGAGTGTTCTTTGTACCAGAATATTAAAAGGTGTTGACGTTGTACCTTTTCTCAATTGGTGATCTGAGCCAGTTTGATCTAAAACACATGCTCCCTAAATGAATGGTAGATGTGCTACAGGCAAAAAGGGGAGGAAGAGCACGTCAGGTAGAGGGAACAGCATGGGTTGAAGGCATGAATCATGAGCACTTGTGAGGGAATCCTCCAGGATGTGGAGCCATAAGTGGGAACGAGGCTCTTCAGGGCCATGCATCCTGCTCAGGAAACAGGAAATCTCAGGGGTCGGTTCAGGTGTTTCAAGACGGACCAGATGTGAAAGATTCACGTCCGGAAAGCTGAGTGATCTGTGAGTGGGGGGTAGGGGAGAGGCCCCAGGAGGAGTTGGGGGTTGAGCTCCCTGAAACTTTCGTCATCTCTGCCTTGCCTACTCTGATACCATTGATGATTTCTCAGTCAGTTATAAAGTGCTAGGTAAACACAGCATCACCACCCATCCTAACCGCCAGCCTGCACCCCTGACTCAAACCGGGGGTCTGGACTCCAGGCAGGGATCCCAGTGAGGAGGTCAGAATGCTGAGCAACAGCAGTGGCAGTGGGGGATGGGAAGAGCTAAGGGATGAGATGTGGTGGGGGAAGGTGCTGATGACCGGATGTCTGGCTCTAGGTATCTGGGTGAAAGGGCAGCATCTCCCTGAGGTGGGGGAGCCTGGAGGCTGGTGTAGGGCAGGTGGATTTGAGGCCTCCCATGACATACCCAAGTGGTGTCTCAGGGGTGAGTCTACTCTACAGACCTGACAAGCATGAGAGCACCCTGGCTGGAGATGCAGCTTTGTGGGGGCAGGGGGGAGGAGGGGAGGCACACACCAGTATGGGAGGCAATTGGGATGCTGTGAGAGGGTCCAAGACAGAAGGGAATAATACTTCCATTTAAGGGACAAGCAGAGGGATTGGAGGCAAGCCAGAAAGGCTGCAGTGTCAAGGAAGCCAAGAGAAGAGTCTTTTTTGTGGAGAGGTTGACAAGTCAGAGGAATACTGGGAGATACTGGATTTAGTTCTTCAGGGACCTGTTAGCTAATGAGTTGGTAGAGTCAGGTTCAAAAGCCAGTGTGGTGGGGGGCAGAGGGGAGAAGGTCAGAGAAGGTGATAGTCGGGGCAGGGGATTAGAGGAAAGAGAAGGAGAGAGATTCATTTCAGACTGAGGATGTCTAGAGCCTTTTTAAAGCATGTGGGTAAAGATGTTCGGTGCCGAGGGCAGGTTGAAGATTCAGGGGAGAAAGGGAACAAGCTATGGAGGGGTCCCAGGAGGTGGGGGATGGGGGGGTGGGAAACAGCTGCTTTGCATCCTGGGTAGATGAGGACCCCTGAGACTGGAGAGGCCCCCAGGGTGGCTTCTCCATCCTGTCCTTGGGCTTGGGAGATTTTGGGCACATTCAGAGGATCCCATTAATTGCTACTGAAATCAGGCATCTCTTTTATCCTATTCTTTATCCTGTCTTTTTTCTCCTCCCTTTTTTCTCAAAAATGCCATTCTGCTCCATTCATTCAGAAAGCATTTCTGGAGTGACAGCTCTTAGCCTGACCCCTGTCAGATGCTGGGGCCGACTCTACTCTCACTCAGTCTGGCTTCTGCGGCCGTTTGCAATGGGCCTCTTTTCCTGGGGTGCGGGCAGTGCCGGGAGTCAATGCTTTGCCCAGATAGCTCCGGCCATGCCTGAATAGGAATCAGCTTCCTTGCTTTAGAACAGAGAGCAAAAAGCGTGTTTGGTGCTGGGGGTGGGGTGGGGTGGGGTCCGTGGTCCATATTCAGAGCTTCAGCTCTGTCTTGTGTGACTTGCATACAAATGCAAACAAATTGCCCAAATGTTCACTCTGCCAGCTGGGCCTGGACCCCCGAATGTACAAGGTGATCACTGGTAGAGAGGGTCCTTAGCAAATCAGGGTCTTCTTGGGGTTGTATAGCACTTGGCTGTACAGAGCCCGAGGACACGGACACAGCTTGGCCCCAGGCCACGAGTATAGACTCTGGCCTCCTGGGGCTGGCAGCTGTGGCGGGCGGGAAGGCGGTGTTTCTGACTTAAAAACAAACAAAATCCACAGAAAACTTTGTGGCCTATGGCAATGTGTTTTCTCTCCTGTCTGGCTTCTCACTAGTTTTTCTTTGTTTCCTTTACATCAGTATGTTTACATAGATGTACAAGCTCTATATACTATACATTACTTTCTTTTTTTTTTTTTAAGATTTTATTTATTTATTTGACAGACAGAGATCACAAGTAGGCAGAGAGGCAGGCAGAGAGAGGGGGAAGCAGGCTCCCCGCTGAGCAGAGAGCCCGATGTGGGGCTCGATCCCAGGACCCTGAGATCATGATCTGAGCCGGAGGCAGGGGCTTAACCCACTGAGCCACCCAGGCACCCCTATGTATTACTTTCTTAAAAGAAGCACTAGTGGAATTGGAGCTTCCTTTTCCCAGATTTTCATGCTCATCTTAATGAAAGTGTGTGGGAGAATAGAAGGCTTCTTCTGGCCTCTAGTTAATGCAGAGGAATCTGAATTTCCAGGGTACCACATCCTGACAGCAGGTCCTGTCTCCGGAGTTCTGGGTGCTGTCGTCCTATAACCCGCAGGAAATCCTGTCCGTGGCCAAGAGAAAACCAGCTGGAGAAAACCTTGAGAAAGCCCTTCCCCAGGGCTGTGGAAAGGCCCGAGATGAAAGGTCTTAGCACCGTGTGGAAGGAGAGAATCAGGACAAAGTGCAGTATTGTCTGTCCTTATCTCTGCCTCTTCATCCTTTGGGAGCACTAATGACCCAAAATGAATTTAGCTCCATTGTTTTCACCCCCAAGCTGGAGGAGAAGTTGTTTCTTGTCCACAGAAACCTCCAGGCTGGACAGGGCCCCAAGGTTCACCATGTCCTGGTTTATGGTCTCTGTTTTCTCTGGGCTTCCTCAAGGCTCAAGGCTCCAGCAGAGAAAGAAGAATTATTTTTTTCTTTTTCTTTTTTTTTTTTTTTCACTTTTACCCGGAAACTCCTCCTAGTTCCTGCTCTACACCATTCATCTCAGTGAAGTGTAATTCCGTGTTAGACACATGTGCACATCATATAATTATGAGCACACTTGTGTGTGGGAAAGCTTTCTGCTGGACTGGGTCTGCAGAGCACAACGTGGGTCATGGGAACTCATCAGCTCCACTTTTATTGGGTTGCGAGAATGTTCCTCCAGGTGTCTGGACCCATCCCCTTGGAGCCTTGAATCCTTTTCCAGATGGGGAGGCAGGAGGGGTCTGAAAGTTGGTGGTGCTGCCCCCCACCCCCAACCCCATCCATCCCCGTGATCTGAGCCAGGTCCTCAAGGCCAGGCTGGCTCCAGGTTGATCGTGGCCTTGGTGAGCGTCTGCCTAGCTGCACGGGTGCATGCGGGCAATGCAGATGCTGCCTATGGCAAACACCTCTTCACACTGCGGGATCCTAGCCAGGAGGGGTCGCCTGGCAGAAGCAGAATTTCCAGGCTGACTCAGAGGAGAGTCAGCGTGATGGGCTAGCTGTGACACTGTAAATGTCCCTTGTTTCCTGGGGCTATTTGGATGAATCCCAAGACACCACCTGTTGATACCAGGCATTGGCCTTAGCCTTGTCACCACTTCCTTCTCTGGCTCACGTGTTCCAGAATCTCGTGACAGAAAGGCTACAGTGGAGGTGGCCGCAGGGGACAGTGGGACAGCAGGTGCAGCCCAGCCATAGGATGGGTGTCTGGCAGAGTGGGTAGCAAGGGGTGCTGGCCCGGAGTGAGATCTGCCTGCAGCACCAGGGACAGGGGGAGATGGTGAGTCCTTCTGGTCTTTCTGGTCAGACCCACATACTTCACTGTGGCCATGTGGCCCTTAGCAAGTCCCAGGTTTTTTGTTTTGTTTTGTTTTAAAGATTTTATTTATTTATTTGACAGACGGAGATCACAAGTAGGCAGAGTGGGGGGGGAGGAAGCTTCCCACCGAGGAGAGAGCCTGATGCGAGGCTCAATCCCAGGACCCTGGGATCATGACCTGAGCCGAAGGCAGAGGCTTTAACCCACTGAGCCACCCAGGCGCCCCGTAAAGCCAGCCTTTAGTTAAAGATTCTGGCAAAGTGTTGATTTCATATTGTGCCCCGCCCCCCACCTCCCAGCCCACAGGAATGGTTGGGGATGCCTCAGAAAAGCAGGTGCTCCTCGATGTGCAGCCCCGACACCCAGCAGAGATCCTGGAAGGGCAGGAAGGCTTTTGAAAAATGCCAGACTTAGGTTTTAATTTTTATGGATATGAAAAACTTGGATTCTGTTCCTCAGCCCGCCCTGAATCTCTAGCCTGGTGAAAAGTTAAATTAGATGTGTGTGTGTGTTTGTTTATATGTCCTGCTCTTTCGGTGCTTTCTGGTTGACAGCTTCTGGCTAACTCACAAACAGTTCTGTTTTCCAGAGTTGGGTGGTTGAGTGGGGGATTGCATAACTGGGAAGGAGTGAGAAAGGCAGAGAAAATATCTTGGTGCTGTAGGAGCAGCAAGAAGCACCCACTTCTAGCTAGGAGACCCTCCCTGCAGTCTTATGCCTGACCTGGAGATCCCAGGTTTCACGCTGTGCCTTCACTTTGCTGCAGAAACATCTCCACGTGTAAGCTTTCTCTTGGGCTATGTGGAAGAAGAGCCCGTGCTGGTTTTCTGGGGCGAGGGAAGCCAGGCGCCAGGCACTGACCTGAGCCTGGGTGTGAGGGTGCATGTGGGGAAAGACGGACTGCTCCATTCCCTCTGCATCTGCCATCAGGGTGGCCTGGCCTTTCTGCCTTCCTCAGGTTCATCTCTGCAGGTGTAGGCTGAGTAGCTTTTCCTTCCTGGCAAATTAAGTGCCTCCAGTTTGCGCCTGGGTATTGCTTTTATTTTATTTTATTTTTTAAAGATTTTATTTATTTGACAGATAGAGATAAGTAGGCAGAGAGAGGAGGAGAAGCAGGCTCCCTGCTGAGCAGAGAGCCCGATGCGGGGTTCCATCCTAGGACCCCAAGATCATGACCCGAGCCAAAGGCACAGGCCTTAACCCGCCGAGCCACCCAGGCACCCCTGGGTATTGCTTTTATTTTATTTAATTAATTTATTTTTTTTAAGATTTTATTTATTTATTTGACAGACAGAGGTCACAAGTAAGCAGAGACACAGGCAGAGAGAGAGAGAAAGCAGGCTCCCCGCCAAGCAGAGAGCCTGATGTGGGGCTCGATCCCAGGACCCTGAGACCATGACCTGAGCCGAAGGCAGAGGCTTTTAACCCACTGAGCCACCCAGGCGCCCCTGGGTATTGCTTTTAAATACTTGTTTCCCCGCTGAGTGATGGGACTAGGCGCAAAGGGCACGTCCGGGGGATGTTGACAAAGGGAGTTTCACTTGAGGTGGATGTATTCTAATTAGGACTCATGAAAGAATTAGTTGCAGATGCCAGAAAAATCCAGTCCAAAATCACACATAAACACACTGTGGTGCATCCCTACAATGGAATTCTAGCAATGAGAAGGAGCAGGTCACCGATGAGTGCAGTCATATGGGTGGATCTCAAAGCATGATATTCAGTACTAAGCTGGACACAGAGGAGTCTATAGTATGTGATTCCATTTATCTGAAGTTCTAGAATAAGCAAAAGACTGTGAGGGAAACCATGGTGGCCCTGGGCGGTGATGAAAATGTTCTTTTTGATTGGAGTAGTAGTTACAGAGCTTATATGTTTGCCCAGACTCATTGAACTGTGTATTTAGAATCTATGTGTTTTACTATGTGTAATTTATGCCTCAATTGAAAAAGTAGCTAGGATAGGAAAGGGGTTGCATTGGCTCTTATAACTGAGCAATCCAGGGAGAGGAATGATTTCAGGTCTGGCTTGATCTAGGGCTCAAATGTTGCTACTAAACACTCCACATTGGTGGAAAAGGCCAATGGGGAAAAATGGAGACATCTTCCTGATGGGTCCTGATTACCCTATGTCAGTTGCTCACTGAGTCAATCGCAGGGGCTAGGGGCCTTCAATTTCCAACTGACTAGGCATGAGGTCAGTGCTCTTCCTCTTGGAAATGAGATGGGGGAGCACTGAGTTACCACTCTTGACTGTCAAGGGCTGTGAGGTGGGAGAGTGGAAGTGGGTGGGACCAGGTCACTATTCCCAAAGGATGCTGAGTGATGCTGGGAATCACTCAGCAGGGAAGCATGGGAACGGTGTTGGGGGTGGGGGTTTACAGCCAAGCTATCCTGGCATCCCACTGTATTCCTGCTGCTGGCTGCTTCCTGGCTCACCTTAGAGTGGCAGCAAGCAGGGACATGGGCTTCAGTCCCGCCCCTGCCTTCCCTGCCCATAGGATCTTGAGTAGCTCACTTAATCTGCAAGCCTCACAACTGTGGGGTCTCAGCTGCTGTCCCAGCGTCCACACCGGCGATCTGAGTCCTGGGACAAGCCATGTGATGAAGCTGAGGCTTCACTTTGCATACTTGTTTTTCTGGTGTTGGCTGTGGGACCATCCTTCCTGCATCTTAACACTGGTGCAAAAGCCTATACCTTAGTCTGGGAAGGGAACCGGCAGACTCTGTGTGGCGGAAAGACTCACTTCACTGTAGGACCATGACCCTTGAGGCCAGGATAGCTCAGCCCCTGCACCTGCCATTCTCAGTTCCCATGCTAAGCAGATGTGATAAGTGCTGCCTGGAACTCTGGCACAACCCCTCCAGTTTGCAGTCACTCAACATGCTGTTACGAACCCACCGAGAAGGGAGGCACGGGTGAGGACTATGGGTCCCCACCAGCAGAGAACCACTGGCTGGGGCCAGTGGATAGCTAGCAGCCTCTAGAGATGCCAGGAGTTCTTTATGGCAGTCTTGCCCAGATTTGCCTCCTGGGGCTCCCTGAAGCTTCCACGTAGTCTTGTGGGTTCCTAGTGTTTCCAGCTGGCCCAGCATTCCTACCTGTCAGTAAGAGGTAATGTCGTTTTGGTTCTAATTACTCAGTCATATCTAATCCTAAGCATTCCTCTGTCTTATCTAGAAACTTGACTCCGCATCTGTGGGCCAGCCAGAAATTGGGTAAAGGATAGTGAGCTGGCATGGCTGCTTATCTTAGCTCTGGGAATGTACATAAAGGAATTCGTTATTAAAGCGTCTCTGTAAAATGGAACACAGCTTGGGTGGAGTGTGTGATTTTGAGTCAGATCAGACCATCCCTTAGCTGTAGTTTTGGAAAGCGTAGAGGAAAGAGGGGGGCCATTATTTTAGAGCTTTAATATTCCATTGGCTTCACGTTAAAAGACATGTCATCTTCTGTCTGCAAAAAGATAGTTTCCTGGTTTTTATTTTAAATCAGAGATCATTGAATGGTTTGAGAGATGTTAGCTATAAGACCAGTCTAACTCAGATTCTGAATATATGTGTAATTTGAACTTGGGGGTGCTGCCTGGGGGCAGGTGGGCGGTGGCCTGCTGACAAGTAAGAATGAGGAATCTTTCTGGAGGGAGGAACATGACTCGTTTGGACTCCTCTGGTCCAAAGGCCACTGATATGAGGAATCCCTGAGAAGATTAGGGCTCTGAATAATTTCTCCCTCCTTCGGGTGGAGGCCATGGGCATGGCTTGGGCAGAGCTAGGGCAGAGTTGAATGGCAGCTGCAGAGAAAGGGCATCTCTAAACGGAGTGCTGCCCAGCAGCCACCCCAGGGGGTACCCGCAGCCCCCCTCTGTGGGCAGAACCTAGAGATAAGCTTCATAAAGGAATGGAGCCCTCACTCAGATCCTAGGGCTTTTTACCTCCCAGAGTGGGAAGCACACTACTAAGTTAAAATGAAACTTTCATTCTGATCTTAAACTTTTCGGAGTGGAACATTGCGGTCCATATACTCTAGGAAATAATGAACAGATGACACAAGACAGTTCACTGAAAAAGCAATTCATGTAATCAATAATATATGAAAAAATGTTTACCAATAATAAATGGGAGAACAGGATGCCTGTTTTTGTGTATCAACTTGGCAAAGATTAAAAATAATACTTTTCAGGGCGTGCTTAGGTGATGCAGTGGGTTAAGTACTGACTCTTGGTTTCATCTCAGGTCGTGATCTCAGGGTTGTGAGATCGAGCCCCAGGTGGAGCTGCATGCTCCGCGTGGAGTCGGCTTGGGTTTCTCTCTCCATCTGCCTCTCACCCCCGCTCTCTTTCTCTAAAATAAATGAAAATAATACTTTTCAATTCAAAAATAGAAAGACAACTCAGTTTAAAATGAGCCAATATCCGAATCTGTATTTCTCTAAGGGAGATACACAAGTGGCCGATAAGCACATGAAACGATGTTAAATATCATGAACCATCCGGGAAATGCAAATCCAAACCATGTAGAGTTCTCACATACACTAGGTTGTCTATTAAAAAAAATAATAATAACTAGTACTGTTGAAGATATGGATAAATTGGAACCCTCACATACTGTTGGTGGGAATGTAAAATCATATAGCCACTTCAGAAAATAGTTTGACAGTTCCTCAAATGGTTAGACCTAGGCTTAACCATATGGCATAACAGTTCCACTCCTCGATGTATAGCCAAGAGAAAGGAAAACAAAAACATCCACATAAAAATGTGTACACAGATAAGCAGCCTTATTCATAATAGCCAAAAAGTGAAAATATTTTCAAATGTGTATCAGCTGATGAATGGATAAATTAATGTGGTACATTCTTTTTTTTTTTTAAGATTTTATTTATTTATTAGACAGACAGAGATCACAAGTAGGCAGAGAGGCAGGCAGAGAGAGAGGAGGAAGCAGGCTCCCCTCGGAGCAGAGAGCCCGACGTGGGGCTCGATCCCAGGACCCTGGGATCATGACCTGAGCCGAAGGCAGAGGCTTTAACCCACTGAGCCACCCAGGTGCCCCAATGTGGTACATTCTTATAATGGGGTATTAGTCAGGGACAAAAAGGATTAGGGTACTGATACATGGATAAACCTTGAAAAATCATGCTGAGTGAAGGAAGCCCATCTCAAAAGAACATATTTTATATAATTCCATTTGTATGAAAATGTCCAGAATAAGCAAATCTATAAAGACAGAAAGTAGATTTGTGGTTGCCTAAGGCTGAGGGGGAAAGGGAGTGCCTTTCTTTCTTGGAGGGTAATTAGGCTGGTGCATTGGAGGTCTTAGAGAAATTTCTAGGTCTGTACCTCTGCCCTGGAATATAAAGAATATAAATATATGGGGCGCCTGGGTGGCTCAGTGGATTAAGCCTCTGCCTTCGGCTCAGGTCATGGTCTCAGGGCCCTGGGATCGAGCCCCATATCGGGCTCTCTGCTCAGCAGGGAGCCTGCTTCCTCCTCTCTCTCTGCCTGCCTCTCTGCCTACTTGTGATCTCTGTCTGTCAACTAAATAAATAAAAAAATCTTAAAAAAATATATAAATATAAAGAATAAAGTAAAAAAAAAAACAAATAAATAAAAGAATAAAGTAGAGGTTTATAAAGATTCATCCTTGTATATATGGATCAAATAATTATATATAATAGCAGATACAGGGGGGCTCCTGGGTGGCTCAGTCAGTTAAGCAGCTGTTGTTGACTCAGTTAACGATCTTGGGGTCCTGGGATCGAGCCCCACATCTAGCTCTCTGCTCAGCGGAGAGCCTGCTTCTCCCTTTGCCGTTCCCGTTTGTCCTCTTTCTCTCTCAAATAAATAAAATCTTTTTTTAAAAAAAGCAGATACTTGGGGGCACCTGGGTGGCTCAGTGGGTTAAAGCCTCTGCCTTCGGCTCAGGTCATGGTCCCAGGGTCCTGGGATCGAGCCCCGCATCAGGCTCTCTGTTAAGCAGGGAGCCTGCTTCCCTCTCTCTCTGCCTGCCTCTCTGCCTACTTGTGATCTCTGTCTGTCAAATTAAAAAATATATATATTAAAAAAAAAAAGCAGATACTTGGAAGCAATCCGAATGTCCAACTTTAAGGAAATGGTCAGTCTTTTTTTTTTTTTTTTT
>RCUC01148392.1:0-13013 GCA_003697995.1 Taxidea taxus jeffersonii | reverse complement strand
CCCATTCTGCCAATAAACACTACTTCTTTCTTTCAAAAATTGAATCTAATTGAATCTCAACCAATTAACTATCTTGCCCAGAGCACTGTGAAGTTTCTAGGGCACCTAGGCCAACCCCCCAAAGTGGGTAAGTTTGCTTTCTTTGAATATGCAAGTTTTAAAATACTATCTTTAGAACACAAGCAGTTTATATATTAAATACTGGTCTCATTTCCCAAGAATCTGTATTAAAAAGAATTCCTGAGTACCTCAAATGACTCTGGCATTTTTCAGATCTAGCTAGCAAGATCCGAGATGTTCTTCTTGACACAAAAAGCATTCAAAACAAAGACCTAGTCCCACAGCTGTAGTTACAACATTATTTTTGCAAAGCCTTGAGGTCTTGGGATGTCTCACTGGGACTTCAAAACTTAAACAGGTATCCAGGCCATTCTAGATACTCCTCCCATTCTTGTCTCTAACTAACTTTTCAGTTACTGTTTTCTCTTAGGGGAAACAAAAGCTGGTGGCTCCTTAGAAAACCACCCTTCATTAGTTATTCATTTGCCTCCTTCTAAGTATAAGGAGCTGCGCCAGCTCTTTGTTCTCTCTGCTTTGCTTCTCCTAAAGAACTTGACTTGAGCCCCATGTCCTCCTTAGAATCTTACCTATTTTGGCAGCTAGAAAGCTGTCATCATTCTAATATCTCATTAAAACTACTTCTTTTTTTTTTTTAAGATTTTATTTATTTATTTGACAGAGACACAGCAAGAGAGAGTGAACCCAAGCAGGAGGAGTGGGAGAGGGAGAAGCAGACTTCCTGCTGAACAGGGAGCCTGATGCAGGTTCTCAATCCCAGAACCCTGGGATCATGACCTGAGCCGAAGGCAGAGACTTTAACCCACTGGGCCACCCAGGCACCCCTAAAACTACCTCTAAAGGGAAGAAAGGCTCAAAACAGTCTCAAAGACAGATAGTTTCTTTCCTTCAATACTTGTTAACTAATTAAGGAAAGTAAAATGCATGTCCAAATCTCAAAAGTTTTATAAAGAAATGGAAGATCTTTTAAAAAGTGCTGTAAATAAGGAGCTCTAAAAGTAAAAACAGACAGTATTGTATTTCAGGTGCAACTAAAATATGGCATTTATTTAATCAAACATTAAATCCACAGTTAAAAAAAAAAAACTCTTGTAATTAAAATCACTGAACACTGCAACATGCTGCTGAAAAAATTTCCTGCAAATCCTCTAGAGGTCTTTAAAAATAGGATAGAATCATCTATCAAGATTAGTTTTAATAAAGCCCTACAAAAGGATAATGGGACTGAATTACATAAACCCCTGAAGGTTTCTTCCAGCTCTAATTTTGCCAAAGCTTCCAATTCTAACTCTTTCAGTTTCCCTAGTGCTAACTGCCACCCTTTACCTCAAATAAAGGCTGACCCTCCTCTCCTCTGAATGGCAAGGGAGGAAAAATCACTGCTTTATGGGTCCTCTTCCTTGTGCAAGCTCTGTGTGTACTATCATCATTAAAAAACAGTAATGTCTACCCCACGGCTGCTGTAAAAAACAGAACCCAATACTGTGACACTTCTCCTAAACTCTCACAAAGCTGCCACACTCCCAGCACTTTTGACACCTGATGGGGGGACAGTTTCCACTCCACCAAGCACTTCTGTGACACCAGCTGGTGTCAATTTAACTCAGTTCTGACACACTCTACTTGGAGATAGTGTCAGATCCTTCAAGTGAAGGGCCTAGTCCCGCAAGACTGCTCCCCCCCACCCCACCCCTGCTTCAGGTGCCTGTGGCCAAGTCCAGGCTGTTCCCTGCCCACGGAACCCATAAGCTATTAACCAGGTTCCCACCACTTCCTCCTCTGGTTGATAATTTGCTATAATGGCTCACAGAATTCAGGAAAACTATTTACTTACTGTTTCCTGGTTTATTATAAAAAGATGATAAAGGATACAGATAAACACCCAGATGGAAAAGGTGCACGGAGGGCAAGGTGTGTGGGAAGGGGCTGCCACTCTCCTAGCATCTCCGCAGGGTCAGCAACCAGGAAGCTCTCTCCACCTAATACTTTGGGGATTTTTTTTCGGGGCTTCGCCACACGGGCATGAACAATCATTAACTTCATTTCCAACCCCTTCCCCCTCTCCAGAGAATGCAGGGTGGGGCTGACAATTCCAAGCCTCTGATCCGGTCTTTCTGGTGAGCAGCCCCCATTCAGGAGCCCAGCCAGAGTCACCTCACTAGAGCGAGAAAGACACTGCTATCACCAGGGAAATTCCAAGGGATTTAGGAACTCTGTGTCAGGAATAAGGTTCAAAGACTAAATATTAGAACAAAAGATGTTCCTAGTATTCCTATCATTTAGGAAATTACACACACTTTAGGAGCTCTGTGCCAGGAACCAGAAGCAAAAACATATATGCATATTTCTTCCCTATCATCTCATAGCTACAATGAAAAAAAAAAAAACCCAGAAAATAACAATTGTTGGTAAGGATGTGTAGA
Organism: Taxidea taxus jeffersonii; assembly: GCA_003697995.1. Taxonomy (NCBI): domain Eukaryota; kingdom Metazoa; phylum Chordata; class Mammalia; order Carnivora; family Mustelidae; genus Taxidea; species Taxidea taxus. The sequence goes on along the minus strand of RCUC01148392.1, from coordinate 10,512 downwards.
AATTGGAAGCCTTGTGCACTGTTGGTGGAAATGTAAAATGTTTTATTTAGCGGCTGTGGAAAACAGTGTGGCATTTCCTCAAAAAATTAAAAATAGAATTAGCATATGATCCAGCAATTCCAAGTCTGCGTATACATCCAAGAGAACTGAAAGCAGAGTCCTGAAGCGATATTTGCACACCCATGTTCAAAGCAGCATTATGCACAATACCTAAGCCCTGAAAGCAACCCAAGCATCCACTGAAATAAACAGCTAAGCAAAATGTGATACGTACATACGATGGAATATTATTCAGTCTTAAAAAAAGAATGAAATTCTCGGTTAAGCATCTGCCTTCAGCTCAGGTCATGATCCCAGAGTTCTGGGATCAAATCCCACATTGGGCTCTCTGCTCAGCCAAAGTCGGCTTCTCCCTCTCTCTCTCTGTCCCTCCCCCTTGTTCATGCTTGCCCATTTTTTTCTCTCTCTCTCAAATAAATAAAATCTTAAAAAAAAAAAGGAAGAAAATTTTGATACACACTGCTACATGGATGAATCAGGAGAACATCATGCTACATGAAATAAGCCAGACACAAAAAAGAAAAATACAGTATGAATTCACTTATATGAGGTACTTACAGCAGTCAATTCATAGAGCAAGAAAGCAGAATGGCAGTTTGCCAAGGACAGAGGAGAGAATGGGGAGTTACTGTTTAATGGGTACAGAGTTTCAGTTTTGCAAGATGAAAGAGTTCTGGAAGTGGACAGTGGTGATGGTTGCACATGATGAATGCATTTAAAGTCACTGACCTGCACACTTAAAAATGGTTAAGACGGTAAATTTTATGTTATGTCTGCTTTACCACTATAAGAAAAAACCGGAGGAAAAAACCCAGAAAACAAAAACAGCAATGTTGGTTGTTTTATATGCCCTCCCTTTTTTAAAGATTTTATTTATTTATTTGACAGAGATCACAAGCAGGCAGAGAGGCTGGCAGAGAAAGGGGGGGAAGCAGGCTCCCCACTGAGCAGAGAACCTGAGTGGGGCTCAATCCCAGGATCCTGGGATCATGACCTGAGCCGAGGCAGAGGCTTTAACCCACTGAGCCACCCAGGCGCTCCTTATATGCCCTTTCTACCACAGGATCTATTTACTCAAACTCTAAACCCAAATCCAACAAAGAGCAAGCACATATAATCTATACCTTCAAACACTGAAACTCTTGAGAGTGTGAAAGAATCCTAGAAGTTCCTAACCTCTCTCCTGTTCATTAAAAGACAAATGGTGGGATATGTGAGAAAATGAATGTATATCCCAGCTTTAAAAACTCTAAATGTAGGGTGCCTGGGTGGCTCAGTTGGTGAAGCAACTGCCTTCAGCTCAGGTCATGATCCCGGAGTCCCCGGATCAAGTCTGCCTGGGGCTCCCAGCTCCATGGGGAGTCTGCTTCTCCCTCTGACCTTCTCCCAGCTCATGCTCTCTCTCACTCTCTCTCTCCCTCAAATAAATAAATAAAATCTTTTAAAAAAATCTCTAAGGGGCGCCTGGGTGGCTCAGTGGGTTAAAGCCTCTGCCTTCGGCTCAGGTCATGATCCTAGGGTCCTGGGATCGAGTCCCGCATCGGGCTCTCTGCTCAGCGGGGAGCCTGCTTTCCCCCCTCTCTCTGCCTGCCTCTCTGCCTACTTGTGATTTCTCTCTGTCAAATAAATAAATAAAATCTTTAAAAAAAAAATCTCTAAATTTATATTTTAGTTAAAAGATGACACACACTTGCACACTTAACATCTTATGTGTATTTTTATGGCATAATTGGCAACATTTCCCCCACAAAATAGGGGAAAATAAATATGGGTTGGTGCACTATCACTGTAATTGAAACAAAACCAATTTAAAGTATTTTAAAGATACTCTTGCTCCCATGAAGTTACCAAAAACCTCTCTTTTACTTAAGAAAACAAAACAAAAACCTAATAGATAATAGTCCTCATATTCATGTACAAAGCTATATCCCTAAAGTCTTTGTTTTAAAGATTTTTATTTATTATTTATTTGACAGAGATCACAAGTAGGCAGAGAGGCAGGCAGAGAGAGAGAGAAAGGAGGAAGCAGGTTCCCTGCTGAGCAGAGAGCCCGATGTGGGGCTCGATCCCAAGACCCTGGGATCATGACCTGAGCTGAAGGCAGAGGCTTAACCCACTGAGCCACCCAGGCGCCCCAAGTCTTTGTTTTAAAAACACTTACGACAAAGAGTTTTCTAGAAGTAATAACTGGAAGCCTAACCATTTTTTCAGGCATTCCAGTAGACCAGTCTTCCAGATGCCACCACAGTGACCTGAGTGGAATTTTTCACTAAAATATACTAGAAAAAGTCAGCCAGATGTTAGAGTCATACACATTTTAAAATTTCACTTTAGCAACTTGATATGTCTTCATCTTACTATTAGTTGCCAACCTCTAAAGAAATATCGTACCTATAAATGCTAGACTATTAGAGACTATGGGAGAAATTTACGATTAGATCAGAACATAACTCCTATGTTAAATGAAAAGAGCTCCTAAACACAAAATACCTCTGAACACCTTTCTCTTGACTTCCATTTCCCTATTAAAAAAATCATAATCCACTCCTTCATCTGCAAAGTATTTTCTGACTCCTACCCGTCAGGTTTCCCTATTACATTCTTTATCAGAGCAAATTTGTCTTATTAGCCTTTTATGTTGCTAAAAACAACAACCCCTTACACAGCCAATAATGAGAGTGTTCTTACACTTCCTCTCTCACTCAATTATTTCTTTAAAAATGAAAATAAATCTTTGGAATCTGTGCATTATGGTGCTTTCAACCTTACAAACTCAGGGGAGGTCAAGGCTCTTTTATGTGTTTTCGCTCCAACTCTCATAGCCTTGCTATGTCAACATGACCCAGAGGAATGATTTTATTTTGTTTCTCACCAAACAGTAACAGGCCTATCTATCCCATCTACTGACTGGGGGAAGGAAAGTGCTACATATCTATACTAAAGACAAATTAAATCACAATAGTCACACTACTGCTGTTCGGAACAGTTGACTTTGCGGCAAAAAAAAACCCAAAAAAACACGTTTTCCATAATATCTAAACAGAATTTATAACTATTAAAGTCAACTGCAAATCTTACAACACTCTTCCAGCAACACTGATCTTTTAATCCTTTTAACCAGCTCGTCTTTAAAAACACATTTCAGGAGAATCTGTCAATCCAGAGAACTGGAAGGCTGTCCCTAATTACTGTCTTCAATGCAAACCTTTTCAAAATATTTCAGAACTCCCTGGACTTGGTTGGGATTCAGCCTTGGTTAACTGGTATGGAGACTCATCACAAGTCACCCCCTGGGTTCAGCAAGCCCCTCGGGTGACAGCACTCTCGCTCACAGGGACCACCTAACTCAACCGGGAGCCCGGGATGGGGTCTCACCACAGACTGAGTAAGACCATAAGGCTAGTGAGGCACCAGCCCGGGTTCACTGCCAGCTGTGTGGTCCAGTGCCTTGCTTGCAGAAGGGGTAGGTATATGGTAGGAAGAGACCTGGGTGTTTATCCGTCTGGTATCACTAACTTTCTTGGCCTCCTGAGGACCCCGAGGATGGTTTTCCTGGGAGGGTTTCAGGACTCTAAGAGGAAGCAATCACCTCGAGGGCATGAGGCGGGAGCCTCGAGAGAAAGAACCAAGAGCCCTCGAGTGGACCCACCCGGGGGGCCCGCGCGTAATTCTGGCCAGATCGGCGGGAGGAAGGTCCTCGGACTCGGAGCAGAGCCCAAACCTCCGGAGGAAGACCTCCGACGCGGAGACACGAGGGAGCGCCCACGCCGCCCTTGAGCCTCCCGCTGGGGCAGGCCCGGCCAGCGCCAGGACACCGCCGCCTGCACACCTGAGCCGCGCCCGGCGCCCGACCCCGCGGACGGTCACCGCGACCTCGCCCCGCCCGACCGCCCCCTCTGCCGGCTCCGCACGGACGCAGCTCGCGGGGTCCCAGCCCGCCACCTCCGGCTCAGCCCGGCCCCACCATACCTGGCCGGCGGCGGCTGCGGCGGCAGCGGCGCTGCTCCTCACGTACCCGTTCCGCACTTCCCCGTTCGCCACGCAGCCGTTCGCCCGCAGCGGGCGACGGCAGCAGCAGCCTCCGGGTCCCGGCCGCATCGTCCCGGCAGCACCAGGCGCAAGGCAGGCTCTGTAGGCGGCGGCCCAGGCGGCGGCCGCTCCAGTCCCGCTCTGCACCCCACCCACCTCCCCGAAACCGGAAATGGCTGCACGCCGCCGCCAATTACCGGCCCGGCCGTCACAGGGGGCGGGGCCCACTCCCGCGGAGGCGGGGCTCGCCCGAGGCCGGGCTGCCGGGGCGAAATGGGGCGGGGCCGGACAGGAGGGACCGGAGCCTGGGGACTGCTGGCCAATCTGGAGGAGGGGGAGGCGGACCCCATGCTGCGGTCGGGCCAGTCACCGGCGACAGCAAAGGCGGCTCGCTGGGTGGGCTCGGCGGCTCCGCGGTCCACGCAGAGGAGGCGGGGCCCAGGAAGAAGTCGGCCAATTAGAATGTGAGGAAAGGAGGAGGGCTGAGCCCTGGTGGGCACAGCGGGTTCCTGGGTTCCCCTGCACAGGTGGCGCCCTCTCGGCCCTTGCCCCCAGGGAAGTTCTGGGATGGGAATCCTAGGCGGTGACAGGGCTCATGAATTTAATCAAGGAATTCCTATGTGGGTATCTATAGAATAGCATTTTTAGCATTCTCTCAACATTCCTCAATACGCCGCGTACATCAACACATTTCTTAATAATTCGGATGCCTCTTTGCCCTTCACATCTGTCCCCAAACAGGGTTTTCTGTACAATTTCCTTTAAAGAGTACTTCCCTGAGAGTCAGGAAACCTGGTCTCATTCCAACTCTGCCAATAACTGGAAGCCAAACCTCCGGTATTTAGCCACTTCGGGAGCCAAATTCTCTAAAATAGAGTCAATACTCCCTGTTTCATAGGCTCACCTATCATGACGCTGGCCCATAGTAGGAGCATCATAAATATTTTTCTGCACCCCTCGAGTTCTATCTTCCCATAGGGCTTAGAAAGGAAATGGGTCTACATCATAACAAGAGACTTCGGTTACCTACAAAAATTTAGTGTCGTAGTTAAGAGTATTGACTCTGGAGGTGCTCTGGCTTTGAATCCTGACTGTGCCACTTACTAGCTGAGTGAGCACTATATGTCTTCCATCTGTTCCGTGGAGGTAATAATAGTTGTCCTGAGGATTTGAGTTAATACATATAGAGTATTTTGTATAAGACCTGGCCACTGAGGGCGCCTGGGTGGCTCAGTTGTTAAGCGCCTGCCTTCAGCTCAAGTCATCATCCCAGAGTCCTGGCATTAAGGCCCCCATGGGGCTCCCTGCTCCACGGGGGGCTTGTTCTCCCTCTCCCTTCCCCCAGCTTGTGTTCCCTTTCTCCCTGTATCTCTCTCTGTCAAAAAAAAATTAATAAAATCTAAAAAACAACAACAACTGGTCATTAGTAAAGATTCATTAAGTGTTGGTTATTTTTTTTAAAGATTTATTTTAGAGAGAGAGAAAGAGAGAGTGTGAGGGGGGAGGGGCAGAGAGAGAGAATCCTCAAGCAGACTCCCCGCTGAGCGTGGAGCTCTACTTGGGGCTCAATCCCAGGACCCTGAGATCATGACCTGAGTCCTAATCAAGAATCAGATGCTCAACCGACTGGGCACCCAGGCACCCCAAGTGTTGGTTATTTTTAATTCCTGAATGGACATATAAGAGCCCCTGCATTCTTCCCCCTACCCCATCTTTAGGAAAGGGATTGACAACTATCAGCTTTTCGTGGTTTAGGAGCTAAACAATCTCACAGCAAGTGGACAGAGCAGATACCTTCTTTGAATCAATCCCAAAGAACATAAATTTGTGATGGAAGTATGAGGCTTAAAGAAAAATGTGTGGCTTGCACCTCACGGCGCTTACATTCTAGTGAAAGAAAAGACAGACAAGTGTTAAGACAAACAGCAACAAAAGGCCTACAAAAGGCTGGAGTTCTGATGAGGATGGCTGGACTGCAGTGACAGGCCTAGACTTTCCATACAGAAAGTTTTTCAGGGTAGGAATCTAGTTGGAAGCAGGGCTAAGGGATTTAACTGAAGCTTAGATAGTAAGCTGAATGAATTTGGAAAAGACTTGGGAAGATGTTGTAAGATGAGCTTAATCTTCAAGGATGAGCAGTATTTGGAGAACTGGGAATGAGAAATAAGGGGAGGGTGTTCCCAGGAGAGGCAACCTTCAGCAGGTCAGGTACGGAGGCTGAAAAGAGCAAAGCCTTCAACTGGAGCCTGAGTGAGGACCAGCAGCTGGATTAGAGGAATCCTGTCAGCCAGTCCCTCTTTCTGGAGGGCGGGACACAGGTCCTTGTCTTGTTCTGCCACTTACTCACCATTTGTGGTCTTGGATGAGTCATGCAACATCAGCCTTGGTCTCCTCACCCATCTTACAAAATTAATACCTGTACTACTTACCTCACAGGGCTTTTGTGACCATCAATGATATAATCCACACATGATCTGATAACCTGGCACAGCATTGCTAAATCACAAAAAAGGATGCCGCAGAAGGCAGCAGGCAACACCCCAGGCTCCCTGCAAACAGGAAACAGCTCCTTCCAGACATATAAGCCAGCTCATCACCATTTTACTGAGTTCATATGCAAAGTCCGGGGCTAGGCACCAGGGTTACAGGTCTTCCTTCAAGATTGCTCAAACCATTCCAACTGTAAAACCTTTCTTGAACGCCAACCTCCTCACAAAATTAGTCTCTTTCTTCACTGTGAACTTTATACACACCTGTGTAAGCAAGAATGTGTCACATTATTTGGGGATTTATTTACTTATTTATTTATTTTTTGAGAGTGAGATTTCAGGGTGGTTCAAAGCAAGAGCTCCACGGTCACACAGAATTGGAGACCCAGCTCTAGCACTTAAAAGCCTTGTGACTTTGGCAAAACCGCTTGACTTCCCTGTGACTCAGTTCCTTCATCTATAAAATGAAACATACCTTAAAGAGCTGTTGTGAGAATAAAAAAAGAAAAGCATTTAGTCCCAGGGCCTGGCACATAATAGTAAGTGCTGGCAATCATTTGTTGACTAAATGAATTATTGGCCAAAGGAAGGAAGGAATGGATACATTGATACCCCTGACTAGACAGAGAGGAATCTCCTTGAGGTCAGGGGATTGTCTGATTCATGTCTGGGTTGCTAGCACCTAGCACAGTGCCTGGCACATAGTAAATACTCAATAAATGTCTGATGAGTAATACATGGGCAAATGAATGAAAATCTGGCCCTGCCTCCAAGGAGCCTTCTATCATATGGTGACTGTGTTAAGATCCTTGTGATTGCAGCTAACATAGGTCAATATTAGAAAACTTCATCAAGAAAGGTAAAATAATTGCAATGCTCCTCAAGGTAGGGAAGTGTGGGAACTCAAAAATCCCAAACCTTGGCAAGAGAAAATTACAGGCCTTCCTCCTAAAACCAACCCACTTGTGAGGCTTAGCTCTCAGCCACCTACTACTTTCACATTCCCTAGGTCAAATCTATAAATTCCCACAAAAGAGAGATCTGATTGCCCCAGCTTAGGGTGAGACATCTAATGCTTGCCCACTCCATGGTGGTCAAAGCATAAGGTCAAGCTGCTGAAGATGAGGAATCAGTTACAGAGAAGGAGGAATTGCTGCAGAGAAGAAAGGACAGCCCTATCATCATCCACTACAAAGAACAAGAACCTGGGAATGAAAAGAGCAAATAACAATCACTTGGAAGGAGTGTGGAAGGAGGAGGCTTCCAATATAGCATTTAAAAAAAAAACAAAAAACTTTTTTTAAGTAAACTCTGTGGCCAATGTGGGGCTTGAACTCAAAACCCTGAGATCAAGAGTTGCCTACTTTACCAACTAAGCCAACCAGGCACCTCCAGTATAGCATTTTTAAAGGCCCAAGCAAGACTGCCTAGGAAGAGAAATGAAGTGAGAGAAAGCATCCTATTCAGCCAGAGGAGCAGGCAGCCTGCACCATCAGGGGTCTTGGTTGCTCCTATACAAGTTAACACTGGCAGACCAACACAAAAGGTGACTATTGGAAAGTTATTAGGAGCTCAGTGACATGGTTGAAGCCTGGAGACCCGGGCTTAGAAAAAGTCCTAAGTAAGAAGATCTTCAGAGGGCTGGGCAGCAGCAAAGGACTTAGGAGGGTTTATGGCAGAAACTGTCTGATAAGTATACAAACACCCAAAGAAATGACCTCCAACCACTTTTACCATCTTGGGTCACTTGCCCAAGAGTTAAAGTCCCAGGAGAGAGTATATGAGTTCAGGTCACATGGATCCATATGGGGAGGGGCTGAAGGGGGGCAAACAGAAGGATAAGTTTCCTTTACCTTTCATGGTAAGAGTTGCTTTCCAGGGACGCCTGGGTGGCTCAGTTGGTTAAGCAGCTGCCTTCGGCTCAGGTCATGATCCCAGCGTCCTGGGATCGAGTCCCACATCAGGCTCCTTGCTCAGCAGTGAGCCTGCTTCTCCCTCTGCCTCTGCCTGCCACTCTGTCTGCCTGTGCTCGCTCCTGTGCTCTCTCTCTATCTGACAAATAAATAAATAAAATCTTTTTTAAAAAAAAAGAGTTGCTTTCCAAAATTCACCGTCCCAAAAAAAGGGTGCAAAATGAAGAGAGGTGATTTCCCAAAAGTAAATTGGGAGCCTCGTAGAAAAAGGGAGTGGAGGGGCGCCTGGGTGGCTCAGTGGGTTAAAGCCTCTGCCTTCAGCTCAGGTCATTAACCCCGGGGTCCTGGGATTGAGCCCAGCGTCGAGCTCTCTGCTCACTGGGGAGCCTGCTTCCTCTTCTCTCTCTGCCTGCCTCTCTGCCTGCTTGTGATCTCTTTCTGTCAAATAAATAAAATCTTAAAAAAAAAAATAATCTGTGATAACACCTGAAACTAATGTAACACTGTGGGTCAATGTTACTCAAATAAAAAGATCTTTAAAAAAAAAGGGGGGGGAGTGGACACTAGGTGGGCAGAAATGATGACCATCAGTTAAGACTGCAGAAGATTCATAAGGGGGAAAGGGCCCTTTCAAGGTACTCCGTTTCAGTACAGAAACTAGGGTTGAATAACAGAGGTAATTATCTGATCCTGACCCTGCAATCATCACTTGGTCTTTCCTTTCCAAACATTTTTTTTAAAAGATTTTATTTATTTATTTGAGACAGAGAGAAAGCACAAGCAGGATGGAAGGGTAGAGGGAGAAGCAGACTCCCCACTGAGCCTCACCTGGGGCTCAATCCCAGGACCCTGGGATTATGACTTGAGCTGAAGGCAGACACCTTACTAACTGAACCACCCAGGCACCCTCCTTTCCAAACTTTTCATGCTCGTTCATTCATTTTTATATTTGGCCAATTATTTGACAGATACTATTTTCTGGGCATCATGCTATTACACCAGGCACTACAAACACAATGATAGGGCCCCTAGCTGGCTTAGTTGGTAGAGCATGTGACTCTTGATCTTAAGAGTCGTTAGTTTGAGCCCCATGTTAGGGAAAGAATTTAATTTTTAAAAAAATACAATAAGGTTAATGGCCATGAATTTTGGGTACAAGGGCTTCCAGCCGCAGCACCAGTCAAGGGTAGCTTCCTACTGGATCACTTCGGTGAACAAAAAAGCTTTAAAGAGAAATTCATTCTCCCTGACAATAAATTAAAAAATGCTTTGTGCAGAAATGAATCAAAAGACTATTTAGAATGCAGAATGGAGAGGCAGCCGATGGCTCACGAACCCCTGAAAAAACTGAATCCCCTGAAAAAATTGAATCCCAATTCAGTTTGATTGATGGAAAACCAGAGGCAAAAACTGCTTTCTAATGGGAAAAAGACAACCTACTGGTGGGTCATCCAGGATTGACCTTGTTACCTGAGGATTTATGGTTCGGTGCTATGACTTAAAAAGGGACTTCCAGAACACCCTCCTTGATGGAAGCATCTCATCCTGATGTTTCCCAGGTTATTTTGAAAAATTATTTTTCCTTTTAGATCTCATTTTCCTCCAAGAATGTTAGGGGTTTTCTTTTAAAGATATATTTTTAAAGCAATCACTACACCCAATGCGGGGCTCAAACTCACAACCCCAAGATTAAGAGTTGTTAGCCCCACTGAGCCAGTCATATGTCCTCCCCCTGCTTTTTTGTAAAGATTTTTTTTAAGAGTGTTAGGTTATAAAAAAAATAAAGAGTGTGCAGCAGAGTTCCTGGAGACCCATGACAGGAAGTGAAAATTTGGAGTCATGCCTGCTTAGTGAGGGGACACATGGACCTCCGTGAAATGGTGACTTCATATGGTAATACACTGCTTGCTTCTCAATACTGACATGCTGAATGTTCACAGCTTCAGCCTCTTATAGAGGCATTATCAGAAAACCATTCCCTAGCAAGATGGTTTCCTTTTTGCACTCATAAATATATACTT
>RCUC01148391.1:0-37594 GCA_003697995.1 Taxidea taxus jeffersonii | reverse complement strand
AAAAAAAAAAACAAAAAACGGTGACTGATGTTAATGAATAAAATGTTTTACATTTATTTGCATATTTCAAATATTTATGCTATTCCTAGCCACTAATTAAATTTGGGACCTCTTGCAGAATAAAACCTCATTGTTTTTTCAAAGTAGCTCAGTGGAAATTTGGATGTATTTATTTAAAGGTCTTAATTATAAAACCAGACTAAAGGTGCTTTAACAACCAGCTTTAAAGGAAAACAATAACAAAAAAATGGTTGACTATTTATTACTGGCACTGTTAGTAATGAATATTTCCAAAGAGAGGAAAGATGTTTAGATACAGTTTATCCTGTGTTTTAATTATTTCTCTGTGATCTTGTCTATCAAGTGCTTTCTTGCAAAGCTCAATGGAAATCCAATTGAAGCTAGGCTTTTAATTCCAATGAATTTTAATAAGGTGGAGACAAAGTAATAAAATTTAATTAAATCAATAACTACTTAATTAGGGAATAAAAAACAACATGTACACACAGAAGAATGCACACGTAAGACATGAAATCTGTTGAAAACAAGAAAGGGTAATATGGTAAAATAAGTAAAGAGCGTTCACAATATAAGAGAGATGGCTTGCTTGTAGAAATTCCAAAGCAGGAAAGACTTTTCCTGTGAATAGGAATTCTCAGAGCATTGCACCATAAAACTTCAAAAGCACCAGCAATATGACTTTCCTCTAAAATGAATTAACAGAAAATTCCCAACCTTTCCTCAGGACACTAAATGATGTCATGACAGTAATACACTGACCTCTAGCTCCTTCTCATCAAATGTCTTCAGCAGATGCTGGGGAATTACTTCATTAAATCCCTTCTGCAGAGCCAGGAATTGAGCTTCAATGCCTCGTAAAAATCTCCAGTTCACATAGAGCCTGTAAACATCGGGCAGGGGTTTCGTATGATCAAATATATTCAGATTTGGTAACTATTGTGAACCTCTACTTTAGCATCATTACACTTCCGGGCACCTAGCATTAAGAATTTAGTCTACAGTCTGGGGCGCCTGGGTGGCTCAGTGTGGTTAAGGGTCCGACTCTTGGTTTCAGCTCAGGTCATGATCTCAGGGTCATGAGATTAAGCCCCATGTCAGGCTCCGCACTCAGGAAAAGAGTCTGCTTGGGATTCTTTTCCTCTTCCTCTCCCTCCTCCTGTGCCCACCTCCAACCACCCCCTGTTCTCTCTCTCAAATAAATAAATAAAATCCTAAAAAAGAATTTAGTCCATAGTCTGGAAGAATCTCAGATCCCTAAGAGTGCTGGACGCTGAGCTGTGAGATGGTTCACTGGAAATTAAAAAGTGGTGACCTTCCACTAACAAAAGCAGATCCAGTGGGTCTGAATCTAGATGAAACTTCTTTCTGAACTTCTAGCATGCATGCCAACAACCAGAAAAAAAGAGCCCATTCAGCCAAAACAGACTATCTTTCTGATTTCACTTCAAAGTATGATCTCAATGTGGTAGGTGTTTAGTTTCTATTTTTGGAGGTAGTATGTAGGGAAGGAGGAGGTAAAGAGACTCTTTCAATCCAGAATGAGAACAGGAAAAGCCAACAGTAAACACTTTTTTATTAAATACTCATTGTTCCCTGGATGCCTTAAAAAAATAAACCTGGAAGGGGGCACCTGGGTGGCTCAGTGGGTCATGCTCTCAGGGTCCTGGGATCAAGCCCCACATCTGGCTCTCTACTTGGTGGGGAGCCTGCTTCCCCCCTCCACCGGCCTGCCTCTCTGCCTATTTGTGATCTCTCTTTCCGTCAAATAAATAAAATCTTAAAAACAAATAAACCTGAAAGATGTAATTTTACCAACAAAAAGTACACCAAACTACATACAACATGTAGCTTTATTTATATTTTTGACTTGGGCTTATAACTGAATTGCCTTTAAAAAAAAAAATCTATCTACTTGGGAAAACTTCTCCATCTCAAAATTCTCAGAGCCATTCACCTTCCAAATATGCCAGTACTTCCTCTTCCAAACGTGGGGAAACCAATCTCTACTCTGAGAAGTTACTTAACATCACATCCTTTGGCAGAACTCATTTTTGTTTGCTTGTTTAAGAGGACAGCAAAATTGTGCATCTCTGCAAAAGTTTTTCCTCTGTAACTTTTTTTTCTTTTTAGGATTTTATTTATTTGAGAGAGAGACGGCCAGAGAGAGAGAGAGCACAAGCAGGGGAAGCAGCAGAGGGAGAGGGAGAAGCAGGCTCCCTAAGCAGGGAGCCTGGGATCAAGACCTGAGCTGAAGGCAGCTGATTTAACCAAGTGAGCCACCCAGACGCCCCTCTGTAACTTTTTTCTGTCAAAACTGTATCCACTAGGAGATACGACTGTGTCCTGAACACATGACTAAGTCCTGGCAAGTGGGGTCCAGGAACTGAGTAGGCCATGCTAGACAGTGCATTCTAGCAACCCACTCCTCCTCGTCCACTTCCAGGCCCAGGCCCGGCACCCCTCATCCCAGCCTAACACTTTCTTTGGTACGCAGACTCCCTGGACATCTTCCAAATACTGTAAGACAACAACACCGACTTTGTTCCCATATAATTCCTAAAACTTGCCTTTTTTAAAAAGACTTTTATTATTTGACAGAGAGAGAGAGAAAGAGAGACAGGCAGGCAGAGAGAGAGGGAGCAGGCTCCCCGCTGAACAAAGTCCAACGGAGACTCGATCCCAGGACCCTGGGATCATGACCTGAGCCGAAGGCAGGTGCTTAACCAACTGAGCCAGCCAGGTGCCCCTAAAACTTGCCTTTAAAAAAAAGTGTTTTTTATTAATTTTTTTTAGCAATCTCCATACCCAATGTGGGTCTCAAACTCATGATCTTGAGATCGAGAATCATATGTTCTTCCAACTGAGCCAGCCGGGTGCCCCTAAAACTTTTTTTAACTCTGACAATATATAGTCTTTCTTTTAAAACATCCATATAATATTCTGTTGAATGTATGTATGCAAATCGTTCTCTAAAAACATTTCATCAGTTTTCAGTTGCTTGTACAAATAGCATTTAACTGAACACCCGTATTTATATTTAACTACATGTGTTTCCACAGAATAGAGTCTTCAAAACAGAGCTGCTGGCTGAAAGGCACACACATTTTCATTCTGATGGCCGTTATCACACTGCTTTCCAAAAAAGCTACCCCAGTGCTCACGCCCATGAAGAGTCTGTGAGAACGATGGGCCGCACCTGTCAACCAGGACAGTTTAACCAGTAAGACTTAGGGACACACCTACACCAAGAAGTACAGCGTGCACATTTCTATGTCCATGTGGTCAAGCCCAGATGCCTACATTTAACTGCCATTTAAAAGAACTTTAGTTACCACAGGCCAAATGATCCAACCTGATACTTCTAAATTCCTCAATCATCAGGGGATGGCAGGAAATCTGCAAAACGTTCCCTAGTGTCTGCCCCTCACGCTCACACGTGCTCGCTCACAGACGCGGGGGTGCCGGGTGCGGGGCGCGGCGGTGGCGGCCGGTTCGGATACAGCCACGGCGCTGCGACCAGCCCCACGCGCCGGGTGGCCTGCTCTCCCTGCCTTCGTGCAGCCCCTCGTCCACACTGAGCCTGGGCTGGCTTGGGACTCACTTTAACAGAAGGAACACAACAGAGGTGATCTGGCCGGTTCCAGGCTTAGTCAGGCCTTCAAAAGGTCTGACAACCTCTGCTTGTGCACTCTGGGAAACCTGCTGCCCCCCAGGAAGACTGGCTATGCAGGGAAGGGAAGGACCGAGCGGAGAATTCGGACAGGCCCCAGATACCGCCTGGGGATAACCAGGGAGCCCAACCAAGAGTGAGAACTGGACCCCAGATGGTGACCCAGGGGCCATTCTAGCCAGCCCCTGGCCATCTGAGCCACCCTCGCGGAGTAGAGGCCACCCTGGCGCCAGACCGCGTTGACACCACATACAGGAGCAGAATGTCTCCCTGCTGTTCTCCATCCGAATTACTGACCCACAGAACCGTGAGAAAAAAATAAAATGGTGGTGGTTTTTAAAGCCACTCAGTTCTGCAGAAGCCTATTTTGTAGCAATAAGTGACACGACCTAAATACGCCAACGTTTTCATGTACGGCCATTCTAGAGCCTTGAAACAATTCTCAGGCGTGAGAACACAGAGGTATTTACCTAACATATTCTTTTTTATTTTCTTCGGTAACAGGGATACTCTTGCCGTTCGGTTTAAGTTCATGCTGAATGATCTCACCGTATGCATTATGTTCGACACAGAAGGTATGGTCCAAAACACCTGTGATATCATTCTCACTAGAAAGGAAAAGAGTGAAAGATATTTAACTGGAAAATCTAAAATACGGATCCTACAGATGTCTTAATTGGTTAAGAGGTAAAACTAGGACACTTCTATGACATGACAAATATAAGATCAGATTCCTTTTGCTAGTCCTTATGCCACCATACCTCCTAGTTCTTGGGCAGAAAGGTCAAAGAGCTTTCACCCTCATAAACACAGGAAACATTTCGCTTTCTGAGTAATGACAAAGCCCCCTGGCCAAACCTGGGCTTTACACAGGGAAAAACTTCAATTGTGTTTGCCTTAAGGTAAGACGCTCTATATGAATGTGGGCACCCCCACGCAACTGAACGCCTGAGTGCCTCATGAGAAAGCTACTTGTGTATTTGGTAAAACTAAGTACGGCCTATGTATATTCACAAACAAATGACCTCTGACAAAATAGAACTGATTCTTAAAGATACCCTTTCCAAAATGTGGTTCCTACAATCACTAGTTTGGCAGGAATTTGCTGCTCTCACACATGCAGGATTGGAAGAGCACTAGTATCATGTTGAGGAAATCATTACATGTGGTTATTTTAAAAACAGAATATACTAGATTTTTTTTCTTTTCCTTTGTAAAGTAGTAGCACTAACTTTCAGGAATCTGAAATATATGGGAAAGCAGCAGAAAGAGCAAAAGCCTTATGTGGTCCTAACACTTAGATAATCTCTCTCAATATTCTCTGTGCATTATTTTTTTGAAAAAGTACATCCGTTTTGAAACATGCACCATTTCTGAGGCTCAGATTCTAACTATAATGAACAGATACAAGACCCAATACGTACAGGATCCACACCAAACTGTTATGAAGATCTGGATCAACTAACTCCATGTCATCCAAAGTAATTGACTTCCCAAGCAACTGCTTATAAAAAGGCAATGTGAAACCACCATCAATATAATGTCCATGAAACACAGCCATTCCCATTATTCGTCCAACAAAGTGGAAATAGGATAAATGTTCCTGAAATTGAGAAAAGTTTATATAAATACAAGTTAGATAATATACAGGGAATTTTTAATAAAAATTAAGCAACAGCCATCTTTTTTATAACTATCACTTTATACTCTACAATTTATTTAAGTGGAAAAGGCCATCGTATCAAAGGTCAATAATCGATAGGGAGAGTTTCTGTAGGGCATGTTCAAAATTCTCTCCATTGCTAAAGTATTACCCCAGGGACAAGGTTCTCCCAGAAGATAAAGTCACTTTGTATTATCTTTAGAAATTATCTTTAGAAATTAAGTCCAAACTTCACTCCCACTGTAGCTTCATGAAACCACTCACAGATCCTGTTCTTTTCCTCTCCTTTCGTCACCTGCTGAGCCCTTTACAATCCTGACTCTGTCCTGGAAAAAAAAAGCTTTCAATACTAAACCTTCCTATTTCCTTGACCTAACCAGAATCTGAACTTCAGAACACCACAGATTTAAGAGCACAGATTTCATGTCTAACTTGGACCAGAGCCCTAATTCTGCCAGTTAGTAGCCACGCATATTTGGGCAAATTACTTCACTCCTCTCGGACTCATCTTCCACATGCGGAAAGATGAGGGTAATCACAGTACTCTGCAAGGAACCAAGTGTGATGATGAAGTCCATGGCGCTGAGCGGGCGCACAGTACGCACTCAACAAACATGAGCTACTATTAATACAGTGGCAGTAATGGACTCCCCAGGCAGGGCCATCACCTAAAAATCTTCCCTTTATAAAACTTCTCTGCAATGAACCTAACATTCCTACCATGTTTGGATATATTTGGTCTTTCATGATAAACTGTTAGTTTATTGGCATTTAAAATATTCTTTCTTCCCTAGTTAATAAGTAATCTTTAAGTTCATCTTTAAACCTCTCTTTTACCTTAAAAAAAGGTTTTTTTTAAAAAGAAAATATTTAGAAAATAGACAAGCAAAACAAAAAATCACCCATAATCTAATACCTAGAGATAACCTCCGTCAGTATCATACCTTAGAGTCTCTCAATGTTTACATATATGTGGATTTACCAAAATTGTATCATCTTATTTTGTAACTTTTGTTACAAAATAACTTTTTTTTCACTTAACGTATCATGAACACTTTATCACTAACTACTATCCCACAGTGTCATTTTAGTGTCTATACAGTATGCCCTTGTATGGAAAGCTAAGAGACATAATATAAAAACCGATTAGTAGCAGCTACTAGCTTTTGTGGAGTGCTCAATAATGCACAGTAGGGTTAACAATGTACATTGCTATGCTAAATACTTATGAGCAGGGTCCCACTTAATTGTCACAGCCCTTCTGAGGTTCAAACGATGCTTATTCTTTTTTTTTTTTTTAAAGATTTTATTTATTTGTCAGAGAGAGTGAGCACAGGCAGACAGAGGCAGAGGGAGAAGCAGGCTCCCTGCCGAGCAAGGAGCCCGATGTGGGACTCGATCCCAGGACGCTGGGATCATGACCTGAGCCGAAGGCAGCCGCTTAACCAATTGAGCCACCCAGGCGTCCCAGACGATGCTTATTCTTATTAACAATGATAAAGTTGAGGCTTAATCATAAAGCTAGTAAGTAACAGGACCAGGATATATGATCTCATGTCTTTCTAATTCCGGAACCTAAGCTCTTAACCATGAACATAATTTTGCTTCACATCATAATCTGTCCAACCCCTCGCTTATGGACAATGATGTTGTTTCCAATTAGGGCTCCTTTAAGTGATACAGTGCGTATCCCGGAGCACAGATTACTGCATCTATCCATAATGAGTTCCTTGAGAAAATTTTCTAAAGGAGGGCTTGCTAGGTAGGTTCTGACTCCGACAGGGACAATGATCCTAAACTACACTGACATTTCAAATGAAAAACATTTCAGGTCCCAAGTTAATTCACCTCTTCATAACCACCAACCTTACCGGATTAACCGAAGAATCAGGATTGATCTGCAATGTATAGATATCATCTCTGGAATACTGGAAGAGGCCGTAGTAAGGATTCAGCATTTCATGGGACAAGAGATACAACCACTCCCTAGAAAGCAAGAGAGAACATAGGAATTTTTTTGTTAATGAATTTTTTTAGCATATTTTTATTAAGCTATGCTATTAATTATTTCAGCAAGGAATTTTTTAAACAAAAGAAAATAAAGCAGCACTAACTAGTTCCCTAAAATGACATTGGAAAACTCTACCATGCCTCAAAAAGCAAATGAACTCTTGTTTTGTTATACTGAAGTCACGTCTCACTCTATTTATGGCAATTTTATGACATTTACGTACCAGAGAGTATAGCGGTATTATCCAGAAGTGCCAATGACTCATTAGACACTATAGCCTAGTGGTCTGTTAGCTACTTAATTACTAAATAAATTTCTAATCCAGGATAAACATAAAATGAAGGGAAGATTTTTTTTTCCCCAAAACATCCGTGTGGTCTATACTATTCTGGTCCATTCCTATCACGGCCCATTTATACTGGTTTATACTGATAAATAGTATAGCAGTGATTTACTCTCACTTTTGGACAAGGTTCTGTTTTGTCGTTGATGTTGGTTAGTAAGGAAATTATCCCATTTCATCATCTTTTGTGTAAACCTTAAAATATATCATAATAAAAGTATAAAGTGATCAGGAACTGCAAGGCATTTGGTATAGGTAGGAACACAAGAGCAAGCCTACATTTGGGGGGTAGGTTTCACAGTAATTGGTTTCAAGTGTACGTCAGTGTTTTAAAAACCACAGAATAAATAGTACTATCACCTGAAACTTAACAAATTCTTTGTTTTTCAAAGTATGAAAGGTAACTTGTTACTCATTTCAGTAAAACAAAATCACTAGCCTAGGATTTAAAGAGATGTAGTTCTAGTCTCAATTCCTGTCATTCTTTCACTAGGAGAGGTATCTATATATGTTCCAGTATTATGGATTAAACAGACTGAGGGGCTCCTGGGTGGCTCAATTGGTTAAGTATTTGCCTTTGGCTCAGGTCATGATCCTAGCATCCTGGGATAGAGCCCTGGCATCACATCGGGCTCCCTGCTCAATGGGGAGTCTACTTCTCCCTCTGCCTCTCCCACTGCTCATGCTCTTGCTCACTGTCTCTGTCTCCAATAAATAAATAAAATTTAAAAAAATTGAATAATGTTTTTAGGAAATGCAGTGAAACACTACTGATAAGTAGGTAAAAATATTTCAAAGTTCTGTAGGTGACTGAGTCTAAATCAAATCACTACCATTTATGTAATACTAGAAAAACTCTAGAGATTAAAAAAGTGAGGAAGGTCTCCACATAAGCAAGCTTGCCAACACACTTAACAAGCTCACCTGACAGGTCTTCTATGCTTTCTTATGCATTATTTTAAAGAAAATCTAAATATTTGTTTTGTTTTACCAAGTACTTAGAACACACAGGTAAGCAGACCCAGCTACTCTGGCGTTCCACTATGCAATAAAGAGCAGAAAAAGCATTTCAT
This sequence comes from Taxidea taxus jeffersonii, assembly GCA_003697995.1. NCBI lineage: Eukaryota > Metazoa > Chordata > Mammalia > Carnivora > Mustelidae > Taxidea > Taxidea taxus. The sequence continues at coordinate 28,813 of RCUC01148391.1, read as the reverse complement.
TGCCACATAACATTTAGTCTGCCCAAACCCTGACAATAGCGAGGTTAAGAAATAAACAACAAGGAAATGACTAGTTTCTTGACTATACATATAATCACAGCATTTAGATTACATCAACAGATAATTAACAAGTCTTTTCAAGAAGCATTCAAATCTAGTTATGAGCAAATTGTAAGAATTCCACAGAAACTCTCAAGCCCTAAGTATGATGTACATGTGATGAATTCTAAAATTCCAAACTAAAGAAATTATCCATTAACCGGTAAAAAGGCCACAGAATAAAAATAAGCCTACAGGTGAAAACCAGTATGCGACTTGGTGGAAACACAAATTTAACTTAGGCTGGATTTAGATGAGGGATAGCAGAATCATTATGATGGTCCTTAGGACATTTCAGTACAGAAGCTATACTGTTTCTACTACATCTACATAAAGTAAATTTTCACTGTATAAAAAAAATGTATGTTTGAAAGTAGCATAAACTTTACAGCTTCTGTTCTGAAACATTTTAAAGACTACTTGATGGGACGCCTGGGTGGCTCAGTTGGTTAGGCGGCTGCCTTCAGCTCAGGTCATGATCCCAGCGTCCTGGGATCCAGTCCCACATCGGGCTCCTTGCTTGTCGGGAAGCCTGCTTCTCCCTCCGCCTCTGCCTGCCACTCTGCCTGTGCTCGCTCGCTCTCTCTCTCTCTAACAAATAAATAAATAAAATCTTAAAAAAAAAAAAGACTACTTGAAATATATACATATGTAAACACACGCTTCCCTACTTACATGCACACACAGACATTACTTTAACAAGGTTAAAAAGCATGACAACGGGAGCAAAGGAAAACAGCATTCAGCCTACAATATATGTCATTAAAATCTCCAGACCGTTCCTAACAATGTAAAGCAGAGGGAATAACACATACTGAAGGAGAGAGATGGAGAGCATGCAGGGCCCATGGGGCCCAACACTGCCCATTTACGGTTGCAGCTAGTTTTCAGAGGCAGTCTCGCTGGGCTGGATAATCCATAGGGAGTTCTCAATTACTCTGTGGTGGCAGTCCTGCTCCAACCTCATCACAAACATATCTATTAGGATATCCACTGTATTGCAAAAATTAGGGAATGTTACACTAGAAAATAAATATCAGTAAGAAGGTTCACCAGAGGAAGTATCTTAAACTTATAAATATAACCATATGTCATTTACTCATGAGCAAGTCTTTACCTGGCAACACCTCCATAGTCAAGGCCTTCTTCTCCACGAAATTTTATCATTAATCGCTTCCACAGATCTTTGGGTCTCATTTTCATGACCTGCCGATAGGATTCCTGAAAAAAAAGTTAACATACTATTGTTACTAGGTGCTTTAAACTTGTTATTTAAACTCTCCCTTGCATTTTACCTACAAAACTATTTATTCAAATAAGATGAAACTTGTTCAACAATCAAATCAATGGATAAACTCCAAGTGTTTGAAACTTTATGGAACTTACAACAGCAAGAACGATATAGTTTAATACTACTGAAATTAATTCATTTGATAAATGTTATATTACGAGCCTAAATACAAAACTCCATATTTAAGTTCTATGAACCACAGCAATGACTACACAACTCACATTACAGAATCTGACAAAAGTACCCAATTTTTAAAAGTTGGTTGACCTAATTCTAGGTCAAAGGCACCAACAGAAAGATGAGAAAAAGAAAGTTCCAAAGAACATAAGTAATCATTTATTTGATCGTCATTAAACCAACTTCTTCATATTATTTTAAAATGTAAAACTGACTGACTTACAAAGTTAGAAGTGTTCCGAGAGAAGAAAGTTCATCCTTTAGGAAAAAGGTTACCAAATCCCCAAACATCAAACCCATGAATCTTCCAATGAGGGGAAAACCCTGCCTGGGACCTCTGCCACAGAAGAACTTTGAAGGTGATAGCAGGGCTATCAAGTCCAAAAATAAAAATATACGAGGAAGGAAGATTTTTAATAAATTAAGGAAGTAGTTCAAAAAGAATTAGTCCAAAGGAGTCCAAAAAGAATTACACAAAAAATTTTGGACTTAAGAGTCACTCATCTTTTGGGAGAATTAGAAAGTAAGGGATGGATAGTATTTGTGGCCTTTTAAAACTCAATAACAGGACAGGGGCACCTGGCTGGTGATGGAGCATGTGTATCTTGATCTTGGGGTTGTGAGGTCAAGCCCCACTCTGGGTGTAAAGTTTACTTAAAAAAAAAAAAAAAAAAGTAGGGGCACCTGAGTGGCTCAGTGGGTTAAAGCCTCTGCCTTCAGCTTAGGTCATGATCCCAGGGTCTCAGGATCGAGCCCCGCATCAGGGTCCCTGCTCAGTGGTGAGCCTGCTTCCCCCCTCCTCCCGCCTGCCTCTCTGTCTATTTGTGATCTCTGTCTGTCAAATAAATAAATAAATAATCTTTTTTTAAAAAGTATATCTAGATACATATCTACATATAAAAATTCATTAACAAATAAGTATTTGCAATGCAGACACCAAGCCGAACCAACTGGAATATTTCACACTCTTCATCTCATTTAAATGTTTACCTTCTAGATTAAATCTCTGATATTATTGCCTTTATTCCCCACAATTAAGAAAGAACTTGATGAAAACTCTCCCATTCTAGAGAGACAGGAATTCCAGAAAGTATTCTTGGAAAACAGTGAACACTGAAATTTAATTTTTCTCTATCTTAAGGCTTGTAAATTTACCTCAAAAATCTCTTCCCTGGAAACCTCAATGCGGCAATGACCAGCCTGAGGCTGTTGTTGGGAAAGTTCCTGCCGCAAAATTTTTAGTTTCTGAACCAGGTCTCGCTTGTACCGTGGGACTGTCAGACACTCTGCATCATCGGGGCATAACGATACCACTTGCTGCTGCTGTTGGTCTTTCAACTGGTTCTGCCGACTAAAAGTAAACAGAAATGCTATTATTTTAAATAAAAGAGACTGCAATTATACATTTTAAAAAGAGCATCGTACTAGAAAGTAAGTCTACCTGTATAATTTTCAGACCTTGTCATATTCTTGGCTTGACATTTTTGAGGACAATAAACTACCTCCAAAGTTTATTTCTCAGAATCCACACGAAATTATAAAATTGAACAATAGAGTTTTCATTCAGCTTTACACAGCTGCTGAGAATAAATTTCTGAAATACCATTCTCCATTTTCTTCTGCATAGCTGACCATCACTCATTTTAAAATTCAGGCATAGGCCAAAAACCCTGTGCCTGTTACCTAGAGTCTGCCTCTCTGGAAGAAACAGCTTGAGCCAGTGGTTTGGCAGGAGCCCCTTTTCTTCTACACGCTACGTCTAGACCACAAGAATGTGGAAGGTCACGTGGAAGTTACTGGCACAGAGAAACGAACACATTACAAACGTGTCTGAAGGCCTTATAAAATGACTACTTTTCTTTTTATTGTGATAACATATACAACACATAAAATTTACCATTTTAACCTTTTTCTAATATAGTCAGTGGCATTAAGTACATTCACACTGTTGTGCTAAAGTGACTTCTAAGTGTGCACATATATGGTTTGCCACAAAGTACACAACAGTAATCTCCCAAGCACAGCAGAAATATAATACTTTTAATACATTGCTTACAGATATTTTTATTCTCCCATCAAAAATATGTAAGTTACACCTAAGAATTTATTTTATTTTTTTTTTTTTAAGATTTTTATTTATTACTTATTTGACATACAGAGATCACAAGTAGGCAGAGACGCAGGCAGAGAGAGAGGAAGGGAAGCAGGCTCACTGCCGAGCAGAGAGCCCGATGCGGGGCTTGATCCCAGGACCCTGGGATCATGACCTGAGCCGAAGGCAGAGGCTTAACCCACTGAGACACCCAGGCGCCCCCTAAGAATTTTTTTTTTTAAAGAATCTGATGATATAATGAACTACTCAATTCCAATAAACTATTAGGAAGTAAAAAATCCAGTAATTCACTATCGATGCCATGCAGAAAACTGAAGCATTTTGTTTTTGGGTTTTAGATTTTATCTATTTCACAGAGGGACAGGAAGAGAAGGAACACAAGCAGGGGGAGTGGGAGAGGGAAAAGCAGGCTTCCTGCTGAGCAGGGAGCCCGACACGGGGCTTGATCCCAGAACCCTGGACTCATGACCTGAGCCAAAGGCAAACGCTTAATAACTGAGCCACCCAGGCGCCCCTTTGCTGAATTTCTGTTGTTTTAAACCACCTACGTGTGGCACTTTGTTACGGCAGCCTTAGGAAACTAATACAGGGGGAAGCCTGACAGGAGGAGGACTTAACAAAGAAGCACAAGGAAATTTGGGAGGATGATGGATATGTTCACTATCTAGATTTTGGTGATGGTTTCACAGGTGTATAATACGTCAAAACTTAAACTGTACACTTTAAATATGCAGTTTATTATAGGTCACTTACACTTCAATAAAGGTGATTAAGAGAGAAAAAAAAAATCCCTCCGGGATGGGTTCAGCTATCCTGGAGCTACTTCTGATGCACTCACAGAAAAAAATAAAAAGCAAAAAGCATCTACCCGGGAAAGCATCCTGTCTCTTCAAGTGTGTATGATGCACCTTTCGTTTATACCCTTTCCTTAACACTCCAGGACAGGTTCCTACTTAAGCACAGTGGGATTAAACTACTCATGTATCAAATAAAACATGACATACTCTTACATAAAATTTCATCCAACAAAAGTAATTTAAAGAGAACAGATATTCTATCACATTACAAAAAGCATCTTCAGTCTTTTCTTACTCAGGCTTGCAATTTAACATGTATTGTTTCAAAAACTTACTTTAAAACTAAATGCAAGTTAGCAGAGAGCCGAGGATCCGTAAACTGTGTTGTTCTGTTGTTATGGTCAACGAAATAAACTCTGCCTGTCGCAGTATTACGGATCTCCCATCCAGGAGGCAATGGACCAAGCTCTTCACAATTGATGTTGCTAAGATCCCTGCAAAAACAAATATAAAATAAAAAATACCTCATTCCTGGGCCAGGCAAGTGTAAATGACACAAAACAATTCCATGAAGTCTGAGAAAATGTATTGTTTCAGAAACTTGAGATGTTCAGCTAGAATCTTTAATTCCCAATGGTTTAACAAACTTGCATATTCAAAACCCAATTCATAAATGGCTCGGGAACTTATCACATAGCCCACATTTTTAGTAAGTTCATTCCTGGGCTTTAATGTAATACAGATTTTAAATTAATATAAAAGTAATCACAGCATTTGCCAACATAAACTGTGCTTCAGTACTTGTCTGACAAAATAGTTTTACAAATATCAGTGACATAAGGAATGAAAAAAATTTCCCTTCAATTATTACTTTCATTACTACACCCTAAGATTTGTGTAAATAAATGTTCACTCCATAATAATTTAAACTCTCCAACAAAGCAACACTGGGAATGTTACTGAATTCAGAGACCCTGAAAATACTCACAGTATATATTTTAAAGGAAAACTGCTCCACTTTGAATTTTGAAAGCTATAAAGCTAGTGAATGAAGAACCTTTTTAAGACACCTAAGGAAGAATGCTATAAAGCTTACTGCTGCAATAAAATAAGCAAAAAGACTTTTAATGGATCAAAGACCACTGTTATTGTATTACACGTTCTTAAAATACTGACAAAGATGTACAGGACCTTGACGAATAAAATAAAAGCATGTCTGATGTAAACTTAAACTGTAACAGATAACTGTAATGATTAATCTCATGTTTTAAAAATCAAACTAGAAAAAGATTTTCCAGAAATAACCTCTTCTTGGTCACGGTGAAGCTTAATGATGGACACATCTTAGCACCCAAAGATTACTGTAGCAATGATTTCACTTTTGCCTTTAGGTGCCCCTCGATGCTCCAGAACAACTGAAGCTTAGAAAATGCACTGCTAGTCTCAAAAGAGGAGAGAGAAAAAAATTCCAAGAATCCTCTTCAAATTATAAACAAAAACAAAAACAAAACAAAACCGCCATGGCTGCAGCTGAAGCCAGAGGCAGGCAGAGGGGCAGAGCTAACACAGAGAAGTTGTTAAGGGGGAAATGCAGCCCCAGGCCAGCAGCAAGTCTGGAAAAGGAAATCTGGAACTTCCCCACTAAGCTGAAAACTCAATGGGAAGATGAAGTGATTCCAGGAATACTTCCTGAATTCCCACTTCGGGTCCACAGAACTCCAACCAATTAAGATCAAACAAACTCTCAAAGATCACCACACACTCCAGAAAAAAAAGTCATGACTGAGAGTGAATGGAAACAATAAACCACAGAATTAGATCCCTAAATATGGTCAGAGATCAAACAGAACCGTCTATGATATGCAATGTTAAAAAAAATCGGGGAGAGGGGAATAATTACGAAGACAAACTATCAATGAGATATTATTAAGGATGAACAGATGGATTCTTTAAATGGAGCTTTCAGGAAGGAAAAGCGATGACTGAAATCAAAGAATGAATAATTCTTTTGATATAATGCAGAATTTGGTTTTATATCATTTTATTTAGAATTTTTTAAATCTATAGTCATATGTGGGAGAGCTCTAAAGAATGGGTTAAAAAAGCAGAAAACTGGCATGCTTTCATGTCCCATTAGGAAATGATTAAAGAAAAATGGAATGTTATACAGCCATAAAAATACAGATCTGTACCATAAGACTACATAGGGTGAAATGTAACGAATAACAAGGCATTAACCACTGTTTTAAAGAAAAATACAAAAGATGGCAAAATGGGACTTCGCAGATAATTCTAAGTTTACTGGATATCTTACAAAATTCAAGTGTCTATTTTATAAATGTCTTTGAACAGTGATGCTATTTTCATATAATCTAAATATTCATGGTCTGCTTTGACAGAAGATCCTCCATACAAAGGCACCTTTACTTAAAGGATCCTCCAAAACAAGATACAATACACTTTTTTATAGGAACAATTCAGAACACAGAGACTAAAGAAAATAATCCAGACTTTAAAATTAAAGTCACTATTCAATACTCAACATAAAATAGTCTTAAACCTTTATAGAAACCCTTTACTCATGATTGAAAAACGGACATGTTTCCTTAGGAATAAGAAACATTACCAATGGTGATGCTAAAATCTCTCTCAATTTCAACTTTTGACGCCAATTTAGATACTATTCTTTCAACAGATAACTCAAGATCAACTTTCTCACTATTGCAAATCACTTGTTTTTTTTTTTAAATCATTTTCTATTTCCTGCAAATGATTTTAAATTATTTTATAGAAAAGGTCATTACTGACCTACAATTTGATAAACAGAATCCAAAACACTTCTTTTCCTAATTTAAATAACAAAACTCTTGTTTCTAAAAGTTAGGCCCTAAGTTTTTTTCAGTGAGCTTATTAATAAACAAAAAATTTCCTCCCCACTGCTTTTTAAACAGTTTACATTATCAAGGAATGACAACCCTGGGGCGCCTGGGTGGCTCAGTGGGTTAAAGCCTCTGCCTTGACTCAGGTCATGATCCCAGGGTCCTGAAATCGAGCCCCGCATCAGGCTCTCTGCTCAGCAGGAAGCCTGCTTCCTCCTCTCTCTCTCTGCCTGCCTCTCTGCCTACCTGTGATCTCTATCTGTCAAATAAAATAAATCTTTAAAAAAAAAAAAAAAAAGAAATGGCAACCCTGGTACAATAATGAATGATCGGCATGTTCCTTGGTTGCCACCCTCAAAAAATTTTAATTAAGCTGTACCACAAAGTAAAGCATTTACATTATAATAGCTTCATTTATAAGTATCAGTTGGCCCTTGAATAATCCAAGCTTAAAGTACGTAGGTCCATTTATATGCAGATTTTTTACAGAACAGTACTTAACTATAAATGTGTTTTCCGTTCCTAAGGATTTCCTTAACCTTTTTTCTGTAGCTTAGTTTACTGTGAGAATACATATGTAATAAATATACAACGTATGTGTTAATTAACCGTTTATGTTATTGGTAGGGCTTCTGGTCAACAGTGGGCTCTTAGCAAAGTTTTGAGGGAGTCAAAAGTTACACAGATATTCAACTGTAGGGGTGGTCGGTGCCCTGAACCCTGCATTGTTCAAGGGTCAACTGTAAATAGAGTATCAAAGCAATCTGAGATCAGCTAGTCACATCTGGTTTTGATTCAAATGCAAGACTCTTGACAAGTAGAGCTCTGAGTATAAGCTTGAGGCAGAAGATCTCTTCACCCTCCATGGTCTTTCTTTTCTTTTTTTTTTTGGCAGGGGGGAAGAACGGTGCACTTAGAATATAAAATGTCTTCGTCTCACAAAGGTATACATCCAGTTTACCAAGTTAAGATTAAGAATTTAGGGCGTCTGGGTGGCTCAGTGGGTTAAAGCCGCTGCCTTCGGCTCAGGTCATGATCCCAGGGTCCTGGGATCGAGCCCCACGTCCGGCTCTCTGCTTGGCAGGGAGCCTGCTTCCCTTTCTCTCTCTGCCTGCCTCTCTGCCTGCTTGTGATCTCTGTCAAATAAATAAATAAAATCTTAAAAAAAAAAAAAAGAATTTAGAGCTCACCCTTTTTTTATAATTTTTTAATAAACATATAATGTAACCCACCACCCTTTCCCGACACCCCTCCCCCCGCCCCCCTCAGTTTGTTTTAGGACATTAAGAGTCTCTTTTCGTTTGTCTCCCTAGCTCACCCTTTTTTGTAGTTTCAACTGAACTTGACAATTTGTTCTGTTTAACAACTCAAAAGAGCTAGTGTTGAAAAACCTATTTGATATTAAAATGCATCAAAAATTATGTTAAGGGACGCCTGGGTGGCTCAGTTGGTTAAGCGGCTGCCTTCGGCTCATGTCATGATCCCAGCGTCCTGGGATCGAGTCCCACATCCGGCTCCTTGCTCAGCAGTGAGCCTGCTTCTCCCTCTGCCTGCCACTCTGTCTGCCTGTGCTCGCTCTGACAAATAAATAAATAAAATCTTTAAAAAAAAAAAATTATGTTAAATAACTAAGCTGATTTATGTGTCATTCCATCTTCTTCAAGTTAAAAGATAGCTGACATTTGGGTTAGTAAATGCATTGGCTTGGGTCATCGCCCTAGGGACCTGGGATGGAGCCCCACGAGCCTGCTTCGAAGCCTGCTTCTCTCTCTCCCTCTCCCCCTGCCTGTGTTCCTCTCACTGTGTCTTTCTCTGTCAAATAAATAAATAAAAATATTTAAAAATAAATAAATAAACAGATAGATAAGGTACAAGTACTGGTATTTTTTTTTAAAGATTTTATTTATTTATTTGACAGATCCCAAGTAGGCAGAGAGGCAGGCAGAGAGAGAGGAGGAAGCAGGCTCCCCGCTGAGCAGAGAGCCCTAATTCAGGGCTCGCCCAGGACCCTGGGATCATGACCTGAGCGGAAGGCAGAGGCTTTAACCCACTGAGCCACCCAGGTGCCCCACAAGTACTGGTATTTAAAAGAAATTTAATTCATGAAGACACCACAACCAAGCGACGTTTATTCCAAGGCTGTAAGACTGATTCAATATTTGAAAAATGATTAATGTAATATCATATTAATGGAATAAAAGAGAAAAATCACATGACAGCACCACCTGATGCAAAAAAAGTGACAAAAGTCCTAAATAAATAAATAAATTTTAATTGTCATTTCTTTTTATATTAAAATGAAACTATTAAGGAATACATAAAAAAACCCACTGAATTCTCTCATATTAGGTTAAAATAAATAAATCTTTTTTATAAAAAGCCTAGCCAAAAATTAAAAGATCTATTTATTACCCTTAAAAAAAGTTGGGGAGGGAAATGTATATTTTGCAACGTTTTTTATGTTCTTCTCTGGGTCAATTTTCAAATTCCTAAAGGACCCATGTTTTCACCCTGATTTTTTTTTCTTAAGGGTGAGAGGACAGAAGGACTGGGGGCTGGTTGGGAGCAGGGCACTGGGGTGACACTGCAGAGAAACAGGAAGGCCTTTCTACTAAATGTCAACTGAAATGACTGTCACAAAGAACCTTTTACATAAACCATGTTAAGGTGAAGATTAAACAATCACAGAAATCCTAGGCAAAACAGGTATCTAGCAGTATGAAGAGTATTTGGATATGTTCTTACCTAGGCACTCTTGGATCATGCCATGTGCTCACACCAGTCTGAGTATGTAAGAAATACACCTGACCTTGTTGTGTTGTCCTCTGTTCTGTAAAATTAAGAAACACTAATAATAAAAACATATTCAGAATGTTCAAATCAAAGACAGCTACGACACTAGGGTATTACATCAATTGTTAAATTCTCCAAATTACCAATCTACTGTATTACCAAAAAATGTTTTATAAATCATACTTTTTCAACTCAATACATTTTCTCCTGGAAACAATCTTATAAATGGTGATGAGGGCAAGAGGCCACCTGTCTGAAAGCCAACCACACTTACAATGTGGCTTAAATACTAAACATGTTGCTATGGAAAACAGAAAACAAGATTGTCACAGTACCAATATTTCAACAAAACAAACAAGAAGAAATGATCTCTTATTTGTCTTAAAGTGGAGCCTGAGGGGGAATAAAAGAAAGCTCAGAGGAAGAGGCTAACCAACTGTAGGGGGATTCTGCAAGGACTTGCAAAAACTTTCAAAGGGTCTGCAGCCTCGTAAGGCTTGTTTGTTATGCCTAATTTTATAACAAAACTTAAGTTTTTTTCTTGAGAGAGGTGTTTCCTCAAGACTACCATTTAAATGCAAACAAAGGAAAAAAAGACGGAATATGTCATTTTAAAGGGGGAGACACTCTACAGTCAAAAACAGACAAAGACGTAAAAATAAGCAAGCTAGAAAGAGGAAGACCAGAGAACAAGCGTGTGTTCTGGGGAGAAAAAGGTCAAAGGCAAAATTAACTCCACAGCCCTGGGAAGAGAGTAAGGAAGCCAGGACAAAAGGGAAAGAATCTGTGGAAAACTTTCTTCAACAGTGGTTTTTAGTCCTAATTGTGTTTTTAAGCAATAGAACCACTTATCTTTAAATAAAATCTAATGAAAAATTCCAACATGTAAAACAACTATTGCTAATATGTATTAGTATAAATTTGTTTATACACCTATAATAAAGTCAATTTAAACTTTAAGCTTCTTAAAATCATAAACACAAAAATGTTTAAAATTGGTGACAGATGAAAGCTGAGATACCTTCAGCCTTGGTACCCACTTTACTCCTAGGTTTTGGTTGTACAAAACTTCTTTTTAATCCAAATCACACGTAATATTGTAAAATATAACCATCCCCACTCCGAACTGCTTGCCTTATAATCTCAATTAAAGAGAAATGACAGAAAATACTTCATTCTAAGGTCTGAACATTAACAGTACCAGGCAAAGTTTACTAAGTGCTTTCTGTGCTGGAAACTGTCAGCCACTTCACATGAAACCATCACTTGAAATCATCACTAATTTCCCCATTCTGTGGAAGATAAAACTGAGGCTCAGAGAAATTAAATACTGTGCCCAGTGTCACACATCTGATGTGCAGCAAAGCCAGGATATAAACCCAGGTCTGTCTGCCTCCCAAGGCCATGCTCTCATCACTGTGCTACTTAGGTACCTGTGCAGCACAGCACAGTTAACAGACAAATTGGTTTCTTTTTTTTTTTAATTAAAGAGTTAAAACATATTTAAACAATAAAGCTAGAATCATGCATTTACAGAACAGTTTAAAACATACTGTAGAGGAAAAATAAAACTCAGGTTAGATCAGGCAATTCCCAGTGTTGGACATTAGGTGTCACCATAAGCCCAGATATGGTTTATCTACAGGCTGCTGGGAGGATAAGGCTATAATTATTTCGGTTAACTTTTAGCAAGAAAGCAGACAGCTGAGTTAATAGTTATCTACAAGGGTATTCACAAGTTGTGATTTAGAAAGTTCTGTACCAACTAGAAGACTCAAGTCATCTTCCACATGAAATTCCACAATTTAGAAAATTATATTAGATTATAATAATTTTACAAACATAAAAGTGACTAAATCAATTTACAATAACCCAAATCATGCGGATAATCCAAAATTATAGACAATACAAAGATATAAATAACTTCAAAGCGTATTTCTGATGGCATTTCTAAATATGTAGGTCTAGAAAATTGCATGGCAGGTCTGACTTCAGATTACCATCATCTGTAACAACAATACCACCTTACCTTTAGAGAGTGCCCATTTGCAAGCAACCTCACATTGTTACATATGCTCTTCCCGAGATATCTCTGAGACAAGGAGAGGCATCATTCATCTCATTTCATTATAAAAGAGCAAAAGGGCTGAGGTTAATCGACTAGCCCAAGTCAAACTGCTGGTTAGGTAGTCTTCTACCACTTCAAAGACTTTTCAGATTGGGAGATTTTACACATTCATTTTCATGTAGAATCCCTAAACCCAGATTAATAGCTTCTTTAAAGCTGATTTTCTGGCTTTCTTAGCAAGCTGAAATCAGTAAGCCACACTTTGTTTTTCCTCTGCTAGTCATACCATAGCCTTCCGGTAGGTCGGGAGGAGTATGTAAATGTGTCCTGCTCATGTAATTTCTATGTCGCTGCGACCGGACTCTCCTCTCAGCCAGTCTGGGGTCTGAAGACTGTCCACATGTTGCACCATTTGTTCCACTAATTGGAGTGTTCTCATCAACAAAGCAGCTAAGAGGTCTGCCGGGACTTGAATATTCAGATGCTGGTCTATTGAAAAGTAACAGGGATAAAAAGTTACTCAACTGAGATATCAAAGGTAGAGTTCTCTAGACAATGTCTGTACTACAGGAATAATCACAAGAAAACTGAATGATCAACACAAATATAATGATTTCAAGAACTCTGAATAAAAGCAAGCGTGACGCCTCTGAACACCAAACAAACTCATGTTACAGGCACACTGTCAGTTATGTATTTAAGTCATTTTATACTGATTTTAATTACATTTTATATGAAATCCACATATATCTGTAGATGTGAGCACTACCTGACTTAGCCTCAGCCTACCTCTCCGACCTGACTTCCCATCTTTCTCCCACTCCACTCTGGCCACACTGACATTCCTCCTATTCCTTGAATTTGCCAAGACTATTTTACCTTTAGGGCTAGAAGGAAGTCCCTCCCACCCCCCATCCTGAATGCCTTTTTCTCCTACTCTCCCTAGGCCAGGCTCCTTTTTGTCATTTAAATCATAGTTTAAGCTTAAAGGTCTGAGAGATCCTTCCTGACCTTCAATTCTAAGGCAGTCACCTTACCTTCTCAGCACAGCAATTATTTGATAATTTTTTATCTGCATCCTTGTCTTTCCTTACTAGTATATTTATTTATTGAGAGAAGAAAGTCCATCTAGTTTGTTTCCCATTATATATATCCCCTGCACCTAGAATAGTGCTTGGCATATATAAGAGTATCTCAGTAAATATTTATTGAATGAATAAAGAAGACTGCGTGACTCTTCAAAGAACTTCCGGTATACTGATAGGTCATCAAAAATATAAAAGGATAATCTAGAGTTAATATTTAAACTAACATTTACAACCACAATCAACTTTATACCTGTGAAAATTAAAGTCAGTTTCATCAGTTAAATGAGTTAGAAGGAAATGGGACTTCACTAAAGCACTGACAAAAGTAGACATTCATTTACGCTCAGATACAGTAAAAATGGGTTCACTTCAATATATCATTGGCAGTTTAATACTAGAAATACAACTCTCAAATAAGCATTTTTTAAAATGGCAACATGAGCTAAGCTTCTACCTGAGAATTGTAACGTAAGAGGGAAACTATGACTTAATGAGTTAAGCAACTAATTCCCAATAAGTAAGAGCAAGTATAACTTAGAGAAGCATTTGATGTTCTGTGTCTGGTGCCAGTCCTGCTCAGGAAAACCGGGGATGGAGGGCAAAACAAACACTGACCAGAGGCAGCAAAAAAATGTTCTTACTTAAACAAAACAAAACAAACAAACAAGAAAAGGAAATTCAGCCACTTATCCTATTCATTTTCAGTTACTTAAAAAAAAAAAGTACTTCCACGGTGCCTGGGTGGTTCAAATGGTTAAACGTCTGACTCTTGATTGTGATTCAAGTCATGATCTCAGGGTCACAAGACTGACCCCCCAGTCTGGCTCCAAGCTGAGCATGGGGCCTGCTTGAGATTTTGTCTCTGTCTTTCCCTCTGCCCCTCCACCCTCTTTGGGGCACATGTAAGCTCTCTCTCTCTCACACACATAAATAAATACAATCTTTTTTTTTTTTTTTTTCTTAAACATCTTATTTACTTGACAGAGAGAGAGAGGGCGCACAAGCAGGGAGGCTGCAGAGGGAGAGGGAGAAGCAGGCTCCCCACCGAGGAGGGAGCCTGGACCTGTGACCTGAGCCAAAGGCAGACGCTTAATCAACTGAGGCACCCAGGCACCCCAGATAAATAAAATCTTTAAAAATGAAAATAAAGGGGCACCTGGGTGGCTCAATGGATGAAAGGCTCTGCCTTCAGCTCAGGTCGTGATCCCAGGATCCTGGGATCAAGCCCTGCATCGGGCTCTCTGCTCAGCGGGGAGCCTGCTTCCCCCTCTCTCTGCCTGCCTCTCTGCCTACTTGTGATCTCTGTCTGTCAAATAAATAAACAAAATCTTAAAAAAAAAAATGAAAATAAAAATTAAAAATGCTTCCTTGGGAGTTTCCAGAAATTATCTTGCATCCCCATGTCTTTATACAATAAGCTCCATAAAGCCCTTCTGCCTTGTTCACTGTTACAGCATAAATGCTGAGCACAGTAACTGGCATATAACCATGTGGTAAACTGAATGATAGCTATTACCACTACTCTCAATACTTTTCATCACCTCCCCCTATCTGATTAAATTCTAACATTCTTAAAGATTTAGTTCAGAAATTCTCCTTCAGAGTTTTCCTTTGCAGGTTCTAACATCCCCTTACCCGGCCCTCTGTATGGTCTCAGAGCATCTGGTTCTTATCTTGATCACAGACCTTACTGGATGCAATATAACATAATCATACCCCAACATGACTGAACAAATAAAGATCCAATATCTGTATTTTGTTACAGCCATTCAATAACTGAATTTAAAAAAAAATTTCAAGAATTTTTTCTTATTCTTGAAAAATAAGAAATAAGAGGACTTCTCAATTTATTGTTAACTCATTTAATAAGTATTTATTAAGTACCATCACTGGCCCTGAGCTACAATAACAGGATGACCTGCTAAACAATCTTTATTGAAAATGACTTTTGGAAATAGCAGTAGTACTTGTTGTAAGACCCACTGACCTTGAGCAGTATAAACCAAGAAAGGAAATCTGGCTAAGCTGACAGATAAACAGAAAGTGGCAATTTCAGGAAGGCAAAAAGCAGAGATGACGGGAAGGCACTTGTATGTTCTTACCGTGTTGGGCGTTCCCATTGCGTAGTTCTTGTTATGTGGTTTAGATACTGAATTCTTCCAGAGGCAGTTCTCCTTTCTTCCCAGCTTAAATAAAAATTGAGAGATAAGGCATCAGGAGGAAGGTAGATACAGAATGTTTTTAGTGTAAAACTGAGCCAGGAAGACATCTGCCATTATAAATCAGGAATGACAACTGAAAAATCAATAGAATACTGGAATTTTTTTCAGCTTATTTTAAAACTGTACAATGTATCTTCTGGAATTCTGAAGCTTCTAAAATGTTTACACTGAAGTGTGGCTAATATTCTCCATCAGCCAAACTCAGAATTCTTCAATAATGTCAACACTCAATTAAATTACACTAATTTCTCCAGAATTTGGGCGGGGAAGCCAAACTAAAAATAAAAATCACACCTAATTTTTAAAATTAACATGAAAGTATATAGAAGGTTTTAAAGCATTTAGCCTACCCAAATTATTTTTATTTATTTGACACAAAGAGAGATCACAAGTAGGCAGAGAGGCAGGCAGAGAGAGGGGATGGGGAAGGAGGCTCCCCGCTGAGCAGAGAACCCGATGTGGGACTGTATCCCAAGACCCTGAGATCATGACCTGAGCCGAAGGCAGAGGCTTAACCCTCTGAGCCACCCAGGCGTCCCTACCCAAATTATTTTTTAAAAAAACAATGGTACTTCCTCCTCAGTAACTTTTTAATGTATGTAAGAACAACAACAAAATATGTATACATATATGTAAAAATATATCGGTACATAACCACAGAAATGTGGTAATGTTAATATTCCACCAAAACCCTCGCAGAGGTTTAGGAGCCATAAAAAATAGGAAATAAAGAGATGCTTAAAGGGTCTTTTGCCCTGTAATAACAAAGCACAAAATGTAGTGATTATCAATTAATATATAAATTACATACATGTGCAACTATATTATAAAATGTAGACCAAACTGGAATTTTTAAAGGCTGTGATATAAAACAAATGGGGAAGAAAGTACTATAAAGTGTAGAATAAGCCTTAAATTTTGTAATCTCTTAATACTGATAAATTATTTCACACCAAACTTCCCCCTCAAAATTACCATAATCTACTTCAGCCATAAGAGTTAATATATATATATCAAGGAGCTACAGTGATTTATAAACAGACTTAAATTATGGCAATTTTTAAGAGTCTAAACAAAATGAGCGAATACCGTGGCTTGAATGTAAAATTTTGGATCAAAAATAATTTAAGTTAAAACCCAACCAATTATATACTTTAAATAACTTACTGTATATAAACTATACCTCACTGGTGTTAATTAAACATATTTTGAAAGTTAAAAATCAAGTCAGAACAGTGTCAACGCTAGTTGCAAAGACAGAACAGTAATAAAAGTATGAGCTTTGGAAGCCAGTAATAAAAGTATGAGCTTAAGTCTGCATCCCAGCTCTACCATTCACCATGCGGCCTTCACGGCAAGTTTACTTAACTCCTCTGAGTCCCAGCGTTTTCAATCTACTAAATGAATGAGGGTGACAACAGTAGCAGCAAGGGTAATAATAGCAGCTAATTATTTACTAAGCACTTAGTATATGCAAAACATTGTGCTAAGTGCTTTACATGAATGATTTCATTTAATCCTCACAATTTATGGCATAAATAGTATTATCACAATCCTCTTCTATAATATAAACCAATGCTTACAGAAGTTAAATAAACTAACTAAATTCACAAAGCTTATAAACAGAAGACTAAGGATTAGAACCCAGACAGTCTAATTCCAGAATCACACACATGAGTTAAATGATCTAATGCATCACAGAAAGTGCTTCTAACAGTACCTGACACACACAGGTTCATAAATGTTTCTTTTCTTTTTTTAACATTTTACTTATTTGACAGAGACAGACACAGGGAGAGAGGGAATACAAGCAGGAAGAGTGGGGGAGGGAGAAGCAGGCTTCCCGCTGATGTGGGGCTTGATCCCAGGACCCTGGGATTACGACCTGAGCTGAAGGCAGACACCTAACGACTGAGCCACCCAGGCACCCAACAATAAATGTTTTATGTTGTTCAAATTTTTACTTCACAAATCTCTATCCCATTCCTCTAAATGGAGTAATGTCTCAGATTCAGCACTTTTATGCCTGGTTTTGAATAATTTAATCAAACAAGAAAGTTGTTCTTTTACTTTTTTGAAAATTTTTAAAATACTTTTTTTAAGATTTTATTTATTTATTTATTTATTTGACAGAGAGAGAGAGACAAAGAGAGGGGAACACAAGCAGGGAGAGAGGGAGAGGGAGAAGCAGGCTTCCCGCTGAGCAGGGAGCCCAATGTGGAGCTCCATCCCAGGACCCTGGGATGGTGACCTGAGCCAAAGGCAGATGCTTAACGACTGAACCAAACAGGTGCCCCCAAATTTAACATATCTAATTAATGGTTTATTTTATAAATTTGTCTTGACAAGATTCCTTGCTATTCTTCAAGTATAAGAAAAATCTAGGGGCGCCTGGGTGGCTCAGTGCGTAAAGCCTCTGCCTTCGGCTTTGGTCATGATCCCAGGGTTCTGGGATCGAGCCCCGCATCGGGCTCTCTGCTCAGCAGGGAGCCTGCTTCCTACTCTCTTTCTGCCTGCCCCTCTGCCTACTTGTGATTTCTGTCTATCAAATAAATAAATAAAATCTTTAAAAAAATAAGAAAAATCTAGATTCTGGAACTGATTGGCGAATTTCTAAAGTTAAGCATATAATAAACACCAATTTATTTGTCATTATTTGAAGGATGTTATCAACATATTTCTCTAATGATCTCAGCTTACCCATCTGGTAAATCATTATCAAATAAACGACTGCAGTCCACAACTTGTCCTCCTGTGCCTATTCGGTCTCTGGACTGAAGACTTACTGTAAGACAACAAAAAAATTACTAAGAGTTGGAAAACTAGAAAGATTTATTACAATTTAAAATATATATCTTTTAAAGACAACTAGCTTATTTAATACTTCAGAATGAACTCTTCAGCTTTTGATAAAATCTGTAATTTCTTTTTCCATTTAGGAGTGACATTAAAATTTTATGATTTTGTACCCTTTATTGTGGTCATGGAGGAGAGTTTAAAACCTTTTCGACCATTGTAACGGGGCAATGCAAGGCCTCTACTATACTCAAAATAGGCATAACACATGAAAGGTTACAGAGGAACTAGAAAAGTTCACATTAATTTGGGTTTAATTCTTAACACACCTTTAAAAAAACAGAGGGGCTTCTGAGTGGCACAGTCAGCTGAGCGTCCAACTCTTGGTTTGGACTGCTTGAGATTCTCTCCCCCTCTCCCTCTGCCCCACCTGCTCTTGCTCTCTAAAGTATTTTTTTAAAGATTTTATTTATTTATTTATGTGAGAGAGAGAGAGAGAGAGAGAGAGAGCAAGCATGAGTATCGAGGAGAGGCAGAGGGAGCAGCAGACTCCCCACTGAGCATGAAGCCTGAGGTGGGACTAGATCCCAGGACACTAGGATCATGACCTGAGCCAAAGGCAGACACTTAAACAACTGAGCCACCCACGTGCCCTCTAAAATAAATCTTAAAAATAAATAAATCTTGAAAAAACAAACAAACAAAAAAAGAAACTGGATTCTGGCAATCAGGCAATACTTAAGATTCCATGAGTTAAAACAGTACATAATCATCTAGTGTGGTGTAAAACTACTACTATAAATTTGGAAGCAAGAGCTGTAAGCTCTAGACCGCGTTCTAACACTTAGTTTGGCAAATGACCTTCAACAAAACACTTAACATTCTTGAAGTTTAGATAATCTAAATAATGAGGAAGTTAGGCTAACTGATATGTCTGTCCCCTTGCTGCTCTAATATTCTTTAATTCTATTTTTGGCAATTCTCCCAAAAGATAAAACAGGAACAGGCAAATGTGACTATAATCCAACTTTTGTTTTTTTATCTTTTGAGATTTTTATTTATTTCTTGACAGAGAAAAAGAGACAGCGAGATAGGGAACACAAGCAGGGGGAGAGGAAGAGGGAGAAGCAGGCTTCTCACTGAGCAGGGAGCCCTATGCGGGGCTCCATCCCAGGACCCTGGTATCATGAGCTGAAGGCAGATGCTTAAAGACTGAGCCACCCAGGTGCCCCAACCCAACTGTTAAAGAATTAACCATTTACTATATAAAGTATGACATCTTAGGACCCTTCATTCTAGGAAGGGTTCCAAAATTCTGAAATCTTCCAGCTCTGCAAAAATTTTGAAAAATCAGAAAGTTCAATACGTTACACCTTTACATGAATTTCATTTATAGGTGACGTTGTAACATACCTCTCCTCAGTGAATGTAAACAAAATGTTATATGGAAACTGCACTAAAAACAGTATAAATCAGTTTTTTTACAGAAAAGCTAAGCAAAATACCCAAATATAATCCCTGCAAAAACTATGTATTTTTTCACTAGCGAGTTTAGGATAATACTAAGTCTCAAAATTAAGGATTTCATAAGCTTCAGCTCCAGACTGCTGTATTACAAAACACCTAAGCAATTTTTAGGTGAGTTTGCGTTTTTAAATGGCCTAATCCTAGCAAAATGTAAAATGAACCATAGAACTATTATGTAAGAACACTGTTTATAACATTAAAACATCAGAAACAATCTAAATATCCAGCAATAACACACAGCTACATTAATTATTTGTCCACCATGGACTGCTATACAACATTAAAATGCATCCATGAACAACAACAAAAGATGTTTAGGACAGATTAAAACAGGTTATTTAAAATTCTGCAGAGTGTAATATCATTTTAAAAAAAGGTATAGGGGCACCTGGGTGGCTCAGTGGGTTAAGCCTCTGCCTTCAGATCAGGTCAAGATCTCTGCCCCACGCCCCCAATCAGGCTTGTATCTCAGCAGGGAGCCTGCTTCCCACCCCCCACCCCCCCCAATCCCCCCTGCTGCTCTGCCTACTTGTGATTTCTCTGTCAAATAAATAAATAAAATCTTTAAAAAAATATAACAATAAATAAAAAATTTTAAAAAGGTATATACAACAAGGTAATGACAAGGATGGCATATTATGCATGCTCCTTATGTTCTCTGCCTATATTCTTATTTGATTTTGTAACAAAAAAAGACAAGCCTCACAAGAGATGCGAAGAATTGAGTAACAGATTCAAAAACAAGGGAGAGAATTTATAACCTTGTGTCAGTTGTCTCAATTTGGGAGATTTTTCTCTATGGTAATACTCCAAAAAATAGGATAAAGCTAAGTGTCCAAAAATGCTTGTAAGTTTCAATGTTACAATAGCAAAAAAAAAATAATAACTTAAAAGTCTAGTAATTAAGTTATGACATATTGATATAATTCAGCCTCTAAAATCACTAACTATAAACACTAATAATGGTTACAGTAAGTGAAAGAAAACAAAAATTTTATATTCAATGAACCAAAATCATAAAAAATACACATATAAATGTATATAAAATTATTAGAAAGCGATATATATTTTTTAAAAGTTAGTATTCTAGTGTACTTTTCTCCAATTCCCAAAGGATGTTACATACATCAATGCATGATTATTGTTAAAAGTCTAATTCAGTAAGAACTAGAACTCATTCTGGTTTTGATTTTTTTTTAATTTATTCCATTTTTAAATGGCAGGACAATAAAGCATAATGTTTGAGTCCAACATATCTCTACTATGATAACCAAATTCACACAAAAGCTTCAAATTTAAACACACACATTTTAAAGAAAAGCTTTCCTTTTTTATATAATATACTCCATAGGTTTATTTCTAATTACTGACAAAGGAAAGTCTGCTGTTTTTATAAATGCCATCTACACCTAGCAGAACTATTTTTTACTACTGGACATTAGTTGGCAAAAATTACATAACATACCAAAGTAAGAACAATCACATTTAAAAGTCTTATATATCACTTCTTGGCCTTTTGGCTGAGATCAAGTGTTAAAAGTCTTTTATATGTTGGGGCGCTCAGGTGGCTCAGTCGTTAAGCGTCTGCCCTCGGCTGGGGTCATGATCCTGGGGTCCTGGTATCGAGCCCTGCATCAGACTTCCTGCTCCACAGGAAGACTTCTTTTCCCTCTCCCACTCCCACTCCCCCTGCTTGTGCTCCTTGTCTCGCTGTATCTCTGTCAAATAAATAAATAAAATCTTAAAAAAAAAAAAAGTCTTATATGCCAGCATTTGAGTTTTTTTACTCCCTTCTCAATCTAAGAATGACAGGAATTCTCAATTAGGCTGTAGTGCAGACAACTCCCTGTGATAACTGTCATAGGGCTTTGTCATGTTGCTACTCTGGCAATTCACTATGAATTCACAATTCATTCCCTTGGGAAATGAAGCCCTTCAAAAGTAACTTCAGTAACTAAAACCTCTCTGATGGGTTCATAGTGCAATCAACTTATCTTAAATTCTGCTCTGTACTTAAGTGGTAAGATTCCAATTATGTTTTCTTCTTTAAGAAGCCTCAAAGGAAAAGGAAAAAAAAAAGAAGCCTCAAAGGAGCCCACCTTGGTGTCCTACCACACTATGTGTCTTGGTTGTTTTTTTTTTTTTTTTTAAGGTTTATTTAGTCATTTGAGAGAGACAGATATAGCACAAGCAGGGGGAGAGGGAGAGGCAGAGGAGGAGGGAGAAGCAGACTCCCGGCAGAGCTGGGAGCCCAATGTGGGGCTCCATTCCAGGACTTGGAGATGACCTGAGTCAAAGGCAGACGTCCAACCATCTGAGCCACCTGAGGAGCCCCACACCTATGTATCTTGATCAAAGATCAATCCATCAATTCTTGAGTCTCAGGAAATTTTGTATAAAGCCCTTCCTCTGGGGCACCTGGGTAGCTCAGTCGTTAGGCATCTGCCTTCAGCTCAGGTCATGATCCCAGAGTCCTGGGATCAACCCACGCATCAGGCTCCCTGCTCCAAAGGAAGCCTGCTTCTCCCTCTCCAACTCCCCCTGCTCGTGTTCCCTCTCTTGCTGTGTCTCTGTCAAATAAATATTTAAAATCTTTAAAACAAAAAACCCTTCCTCTGAGTCAATTTAAGATAGCCCACTGAGTATCTTATGAGTAAGATAGCAACCTCTCCCTTTTCTAGTCAGTATTCTATCATTCCTCATGTTCTTTTTAATTAGCACTGATTATTTTAAAACTGTAAAGTGATTTTTGGTAAATATTTTACTTATTTATTTGACAGAGAGCAAGCGATCACAAGTAGGCAGAGAGGAAGAGAGAGGGAAAGGGGGAAACAGGCTCCCTGCTCAGCAGAGAGCACAATGCAGGGCTCGATCCCAGGACTGAGATCATGATCTGAGCCGAACGCAGAGGCCTAACCCATTGAGCCACCCAGGTGCCCCTTAAAACTGTAAAGTTTAAACGAAGTTCAATAAAATATTCTTACTCAAAAACCAGTTTAAGAACTATTTTTAGAAAAGTTTCAGACCATGTATAAAGTCTGTCTTTAAAAGAATGCCTAAAGGAGCAATAGTTTTTCACAACATGAGGAGCCTCCTTTTCTTTTTTTTTTTTTTTAATATTATTTATAGTTCGAGGGTTTGGTTTTTTAAAATTCTTTAAATTAAGGTAGCCTGGAACCTGGATCCACTGTTTGAAACATTTTATGTGACTCATTTAACTCAAGCCAATACAATGAAGCTATGGCTAGTGCACTTGGATTTAAAAGATATTTAGAATTTCGGTCAGTCTGAATGATGCCAAAATTTCACATGACTTTATAAATTCCACTTACCTACTATCTGTCCTCTAACCGTATCATTGTCATTTGGCCCAAGTTTGCACAGATCCAACCTCTGATCTATTTCAAATCAACAAAAAAAGCAATTAAAAAATAAGCTGGTATCAGAACTTCTAACATCTATAGAGTGATGGTAAAGTCCCATAATCCAATGGCAATCAGGCCTATCATTTAAATAATAATGTTTTAAAGATGAAGCAAATGTTTAAAATTTCTAACTGCATATATAATTAGTATAAATGTCTTGACAAAGTTTTGATAAATTCAGATTTCAAACACTGTAAGGCACTGGTGTACACATTGCCAAGAGGCAAGTACCTTTTCTCCAAAGATTTCAGACCACTTTGTCTGACTCTTGGCTTGTTACTTAATAGTTGTTGTTCTTAAGCAATTTATCCAAGTCTTGATTTTCTCACACATAACTGTAGTACCCACCTCATATTTTTTAAGGATCAAATTAGGTAACTATGTAAAACTTTTAGCACAGTTCCTGGCATATAGTGTTCAATAAATGTTAGTTATTATCACTGTTATTTTTTATCTCACCATTTCAAAGGAGCTCCACTTACACAAAGGAAGCATTAATAAGAAGCTGAGTATAAACTGTAAGAGAAGGATTTGAGTCAGTTCAGCTACTACCTCATTTAGGGGCGAACTCATTTACTCACGCCTCGTCTACAGAACAGGCATCACACTGACCTGTCAGTCATAGTAGGGAACAGTGTCACCCACAACATGTTGCTTTTGATTATAGTACTTAAAACTGAATTCTTGTACAGCTATATGCCATCTATTTAAAGAAGTTATGAATTGATAGGAGGAGGAGATCGTACATTAGTCTTTGTATCTTCCACTCCAAACTGGTAGAACACTGTATCAGGGTGCTCAATAAATGTTTGATAAATGAAATATTATGTCACACCAAAAGGGTCAAGTAAATTAATGCAATGAAACACAGGCAGCAGAAAGAAAAATCTGTGTCCCAAAACTCCAACGCCTGGCTATCCAGCCAAAAACAGACATCTTTCCCTTTGCAAAATAAATGGACACTGATAAATTCACTACATAGAGGACTTCTGCAAAGCAATTTCTCTTCTCTTGTTCAGTCTCTCCAGTGAGTCCTTTTCCCTTTGCCAGCAGGCCCTTGCCCTTGCTTCTTAGGGGACAGGATCCATGCCTTTTTCACCTTTTATCACCAGGGTTGTGAACAGTACTTAGCACATTAAAGGTTCAATAAATGTGGCTAAATTGAAGCAGAGATAAGGTCATACATATGGCCTGTAAGTCTTCAGCTTGCCTGCTGGGATGAGTCATAAAACAGTTCCTTTTTTATGTGCTAGACCTTTACCAAACCCAAAGTCTTCTATTTCCTGCTGGGTCACCCTGTCAACTCAGAGATACAAGAAATTCTCAAGTGCCTTAAAATTCCCCCAACTCAGAACTTCTGGCACAATTTTCTCCCTTTTTAACAGATCAATATTTATATATCTGGACTATGATATAATACTACATTAAAAGGGGTCATCTCTATATATCTAATATTCAAAGCTAAATTCGCTCTATTTTTTAATTAATTTCTTCAGCTAGATTCTTGGTGAATTTTTGTTTGGCGGAGACATCTGGGCTAAAATCCCATGACAATAACTAGCAATATTTTTTATATTATATAAAAAAGAATCCTGTAGAAACAACAAAAAATTTTGCTGAAAAAGACATTTTCATCTGTGTCCCAATGGAAATAATCCCCCAAAAGACATTTGTCACCCGGTTACACGAATTATGCACATGCTAATTAAACCTGTCAATCCAATATGGAAATCATTTCTAATGTCTTGACCTTGGCCTGATCTAAACACCCAGGCTGGTGGAAAACTAAGCTATAATTAAGTAGTTAATACAGCTGTCTTATACTCAATGTTTTACCTTTCCAGAACTTAAAATTTTTTTCACCGTCATGTATCACTCTTATTCACTAATATTTCCCCTTAAACATTCCAATCACCTAAATAAAACTCACTTTATCTCATAAATCCACCAAAACCAGAGAAGAGTACGAAGAAATTTTAAAAAGGCATATATACTTTGACACCTTTCTTTTTACTCTTGGCTATCAAACCTTTCCTAACCCTAATAAATTCACTAGATAGTAAGCAGCAGCTCTGATGCAGTTCAAGTTTCACATATTTTAAATGTTTCATTCTTTTTATAAAGTCCATAAAATAAATTTAACCAAGAATTTCTACCAATGTTTCAAACATACATAGGAAGTTAAGTTTCTAGATCCCTGCCTCCCCCAAAAACCATGTGTGGGGATGTGTGTGTGTGTGCATGCATGTGTGTGTGTGTTACACAAATATATATACTTTTTTTTAATTTTAAAAAGCACTAGTATCTACTCACAACCAGTGTCTTTGAGGCGGTTGATGGCATTGGAAAGAAGTCGAACACAACCAAGAAATCCAGCACCTTGTTTTTTATGGATCTTCTTGTGATTCCACACACTGATCGTAACTGAATCAGACTTTCCAATATACCTAAAACACAGTATGACTGAATGGGTAACTTGGCAACTGCAAGTAGTTAGTGTGAAATTTTTCTTTTGCTTTTATAGTCTAAAGCTACAAATGCTTCAGAGTATGGCTAAATAATGCAAAATATGTTTTGAGTCCAACTGATCCCACAGGATTGAATTTAAATTTTTTAAAAAAATTTAAAAGTAAAATCCAAGAAGAATTTTTAATATCCCCTTCATCATATCTACCACTCTCAGGCCGGGTAACAATTTTGTTAGAAAAATCTATTTTAGTAGCTACTGTCAAATAACACTAAAGGAGTTTCTGGCATTTCTTTCCAAGAACAAAAATGTTACAGGAACTTTTATCAGTCACATTTTAAAAACATTGCAATGGCATGCCCTATCATCTCAGAGTACTCAGTTAGTTTTCAAAGGGCATCGTCAAGGCTGACAGACCAAAAATCTGACATACCTGTTATTTTTAAAATGCTGTAGAACAAAAGCTGATTGTAACGCTTTTTCCCTGCTTCTTTCCTGTATGCAGGCCTTGAGCGAGCAGGACTCTTGCAGATTTCACTTCACTGCCTGCAGACAAGCAGAGCAGGGAAAAGCGTTACTACACTTGTCTGTGCATATACCTGCAAGTATGTAAAAGCTCTACCACAGCCAATTGGTTCACATGGTGCCATCCCATGCAAAAATATAATCAAATAAAGTTAAGTATATCAGTAGAACCCTAACCCTATTTCATTGCCTCTAAGTGATCAAATTTTTGGTCCAGCAACCTTGAGCTTAAAGTGTAATTCGGTAAAGCAGTAACATCAGAAAAATTCACCTAGTATATAAAAAAGCCAAACCACTTAAGTGAGAACTTAAACTTTTAAATGAGAAACAGGGAAGCCACACTTGGACCCAGCTGTACTTAAAGCATGCCTACCCACCCCCCCGACCCGGGACTTTTAATTATACAAACCAGTACATTCCCTTTTTAAAAATTAAGCCATTTTGAGTTTCATTTCTATTGCTTCAAGTGACAAACTCTGGACTAAACTATCCAGGATGCATGCACCAATTTTTAACTAAACCTAACAGACCTAACTTGGCAAGTATCTCCTGCGTGACAGGTCAAAATCCTAGAACCAGAATCAAGTATAAAATAGCTAAACCACCCCAAACCAACATTAAAAGAAAAAAATCACATTAAATCACTTTCCCAACTGGTAAGCCTGATGTACAAGTATGAGAAGATATTGATCAATCCCCTCATGCCTTAACCCATCACTGGAATAAACATCCTGTCAGAGACTGGCTGTAAATGCCCAGAGACCAGAGGAGATTCTGTCAGTTTGTGTCCTTGGACAATCTGAGACAGTGAATCCTCCCCCCGCCGCCACGCCCCGGTATATGAAACTTTTCTATAAAATACACTGCTATTGCACTGAAGTCACTGAAAATCTGGAGTTGCCTATTATATCAGTTAGTCTGCTCTAACCAATACAGAAGGCAAATCATAAAGGGACTTGTCAGCCATCGTATGAACTCTGGCCTTTACTCCAAGTAAGGCTGGAAACCAAAGGAAGATGTGCAGCAGAGGAGTAAGAAGATTTGAAATATGTTTTAACAAGATCATCCTAGCTGCTGTGTTGAGAAAGGCTGCAGAAGCAAGGTTAGAAAAGCAGGGAGTCTAAGAGGTCAGCAAACCAGAGCTTGTGAGACAAATCCAGCAAAAGCCCAGGATACAGTGTGATTTCATCTTCTTCAAGGACAAATTTTTTTTTAAGTTTTAAGGCCATATTATAAATATTTAGAAAGTCTACATCTCCTCATTCACATCACTACTTTTCTAACAAAGTCCTCATTTCTATGTGCTGGATCCAACAATTCCACATACAAATGATGACTCAATAGGGATTCCAGCCCATACCACTGGAGAGCCCCCACCCCCTAAATTCCATGGACCTGGCCACCAGGGAATCTCACTCAAACTACCTATTATTAGCACATTAGTATAATACCAAGCTCTGGGCTGTAACTTGCACAGAACCCCTGAAACACACAAATTTAGGTAGGTACACTCTCTCCCCCAGGTCCAGCATGAAATAGTTACTAAAGAGAAGACCTCTGCCCAAATACCAAAGATTTGTCATTGTCAGTCTCAGGGGGAAATGTAGAGGTTACTTCTGGGCAACAGAGCAATGGAAACCTGAGTAAGGTCAAAGGGGCCACAGTGACCATAGGCTGAATGCAAACAAGCTCATACAGCGTTCCACCACCTCAAAATATCCATAGGCCTTAGCTGACCAATGGGCTACTTACAACCAGCACAGGTACCAGAAAAGGAAAATTCCATATGTTCCCATACTTCCTCACTCCCCACTTAAGGATAGCCACCCCCTGCCCCGCCTCCTTGTGGCCAGTCTCCTTTGCTGTCCTGCCCACTGCTCCCTTGCAGTGTATTCAGTAAACTTCTCTTTTGTTCTGCCTTGGGTGAATCCTCTCACCACTGGCTCCACCAGCCTCTAACCAATTAGGTTCCCGCATACTCCAGTGTTGGAACTAGTCTCCTGGACATCACTGCCTCCCTCTAAGCCATTCTTCACATTACAGTCCAAGTGTCCGCTCCTGGATATAAACCTGATTTTAGCATCTCCCCCACTTAAAACCCTTTCATTGCTCTCCACTGATTTTAGGAGAGGATTCAAATTACTAATAGGCTTTCAAGGACCCTCATGAGCTGGCTCCTGCTTGCCTCTCTTTGCTTGTCCTATACCATACTCCCCTTACATGAACTCGCTAATGCTGCCCCTCCAAACTGCTTTCAAAGCCATGATCTTTTCACCTCTGGTCCTCACACAGACCGCTTTTGCTTAGAGCCCGCCCACTTTTCCTTTTTCAAGTAAGCTCCTACTTAAGGCCTAAGCCTAAATGTCCCTTTTTCTGGTAAGCTGTCCTTAACTCCTAAATTCATATAAAGAAGTTCTGTGTATTTCCAGAGCACCCTATACTTTTGCATTTTCTTATCACACTATTTATAATTTCCTATTTACTTGTGTTGATACACCACTTGGCTGTACACTTGGAGGACTAGGCCTTGTTCACATTGTACCTGC
>RCUC01148390.1:0-25834 GCA_003697995.1 Taxidea taxus jeffersonii | reverse complement strand
GTTCCTTCCATCTTACAACTTTTCCATCTTTAACATGTGTTGTCCAGTATGTGCTGTAACTTTATTAAGAAAGATCCTCTTTATTACTATGTATGATGAAAGAGTAAGTAGAGAACAGCATATATGAGGTTTTGTATTGGTAGGTATTATGTGTCATTTATTATTGATATACAAATTCCACTAGCAGAACTAAATACCCAGTAATACATATTTATAAGAAAAGTTACAAAAGTTATTCTATTCATGTTCCCAGGAGAAGGGGATTTTTCTTCACAGCTAGGCTTTATCTACCACATTTATTAAAGATAATTAATGTTTAAAAATGTGAAGTATCTAGGCAAGTTTCCTAATAATAGTACATGTCTTTCTTTTTAAAGATTTTATTTATTTGAGAGAGGACATAAGAGGGGGGAAGTTCAGAGGGAGAAGCAGACATCTTGGTGAGCAGGGAACCTGATGCAGGACTCAATCCCAGGACTCCAGGATCATGACCTAAGCTGAAGGCAGTCACTTAACCAGCTGAGCCATAGAGGTGTCCAATAGTATATGTCTTTCATTAAGCATAGGCTTAACTCTTTGCATCACTTTGAATAGGTAGTAACACTCTGAGACCATCTGTGACTCTGCCTAGACATATTGTGCCACCCTCCCATCCACCTTCATCTACCTTTTTTTTTTTAAATCCCTGTGTCCATACTCTTTTTTGTAATTTCTCCCCAGAATATAAGCTAAAAACAGTTCTGTTCTTAGATCCCTTTCTGAATTTTTGACTATTATCCAACCCTAGGTCTGGGACTGGGGAAGGCTACAGCATCAATGTATTAGGAATCTCCCTGTCATTGGGGTGCCAGACTGGCTCAGTTGGCAGAGCATGTGACTTTTGATCTCAGGGTCTTGAGTTCAAGTCCAATGTTGGATATGAAGTTACTACTTGTCACTCACATGCATTTCTCCCATCCAACTCTTATCTCCACAATGAGAAAGCCTTATCTATCCCAGACAGGTAGATAATTATTAACTGTTTTCTCATATGTTTGTATGGGTCAAATTCCTTCATATTTTCAATAGGACCTTAATATATTCAAAAATAATAAAAAACAGAAAAAGATAATTTGTCAGTTTTCTTCTGAAACCCGCTTTTCTAGAACAAGGATACGAGACAATTCTAGATTATTAAGACTGGAAAATGAAGACTAAAAGGGAAGCATGAGATTGGCTGAGGGTAGAATTGGGGAATGGGGAAGAGAAAAACAATAACCATCTTTCAAAAGTTATCAGGGAGATCATATGATAGTTGTCTTTCTCCGATTGACTTAAGTGGAGATGCAATGGGGGTGGGGGTTAAGGGGGTAGGAAAAGAATAAATGAAACAAGATGGGATCAGGAGGGAGACAAACCAAAAGAGACTCTTAATGTCATAAAACAAACTGAGGGGGGTGGGGAGGAGGGGTGTTGGGAGAGGGGGGTGGGGTTACATTGTATGTTTAAATAAAAATTTAAAAAAAATAAAATGAAAAAAAAAGTTAATTATTTCCTTTCTGTATTACCCACATGCCCAGTTTTGCATTTGGGCAAAGAAAATTTATGTCTCATTCAGATACCACTTAAAGCTATCCTTCCCTGAAATGTTATAGTTTTTTTTTTTTTCTAGTAAGGTATTAGATCATTTCTTCCTATATTCATAGTGTGTTTGCATATGCTTAAGTTCACCATATGTATGACTGATCAATAGATTTACTAGTTCAGTTAAAAAGCAAATCTGTAAGAAATATTATTACTGGATATGCCCTTCTCTCTTCAATAAGTTGTTGATTTTTAGATAAATTATGATTTTAAAATAATACTTAATAATCATATTCTATGACCTTGCCTTTTTAGGTATAATTATGAGACTTAAAAATTTTTATCAACAAATGCTAAGAAACTTATATTTACCTTTGCTTCTTAGTTTCTGCTAAGTATATTACATCCAAGAAGATTTAATTCAATCTTTAATATAACCATTAAAAACCTTTATCATATCTGAGCTATTATATTTTACTACGTAGGTTAATATGATAGGGAAAAAACAATTATGAATACTATTATAGAAAGTGAGAAAATGCCAAGAAATAATTTCAGGGGAGAAAAATGAATGTTTGTAAATTAAGGTGGGACTGTAAAAGCAACCTACTTATACTTAAAAGTCATAAATATGTACAGTGAACACTCAACCATGTGTAAAGCTATCAGAAATTATATACATGTGTAACTGTGTTCATTTAAGCATTATTTAAAAGTATTAATCCAGAAGCAACCTAAGACACAATGGAATAATCAGCACCTATAAATTATAGATAATCTGTATTAAAATGAATAAAGCCTATAAACTATTGATAAAATAATGAGATACTTAGTACAATATTACTTATATAACCAAACAAACATATAAACAACACTATTTTACCTTGATAGAAATATCACTATCTTGTCTATGTATCTTTGATTGTTTTGATTTGCATGTTCTGATTACTAGTGATGCTGAACATCTCTTTGTATATTGGTCATCTATCTTTTTTGCATTCATAGCCTTACCCTCTCTTTCTGTCATCATTTTCATCTTTTTCTCATGGCTTTTAAGGAATTTGGGTAAAGTCAGAATATAGATATCTCCTTTGAGAAAGGATATTTCAATATCCTATAGGATCTATTCCATCTGTAAATTTTATAAATAGTTTTTGTGAAATGCCATTTGTTTTGCTTTCAAGATCACTGTTGTGTATCTTTAAATAAATTTGAATGGGAAAATTAAATACATCAAAAGAGAGATCTATCCCTCCTATTTAGTTACTGAAGCTTGGTTTTTAGCTTATTTTGTTGCCACCCAGAATAAATTATCCAATTTATCAGCCTCACTTTGGAACTATATACAGCCGAGTAACTAAATTCTAACATGAGATTTAGCAGTAAGTGTTGTATGCTATTTCGTGTAATGATGTTTAAAGGGAACCGATTCACCTTGGAATTCTTTTTATTTTTTTTTTAAGATTTATTTATTTATTTGACAGAGATCACAAGTAGGCTGAGAGGCAGGCAGAGAGAGAGAGAGAGGGGAAACAGACTCCCTGCTGAGCAGAGAGCCCAATGCACGGCTCAATCCTGGACCTTGGGATCATGACCTGAGACAAAGGCAGAGGCTTAACCCACTGAGCCACCCAGGCACCCCTCACCTTGGAACTCTTCAGTTGGACCTTTACCCAATTCTTCTTTTTGCAATATGAAAATACAACTTCGTGGATAGAATTCTAGCAACTGTCCTGAATCATCCATTTACCTTAACAATGAATAAAGGATAAGGATATAGCTGCCTAATGGAAAGGCTAACAAAATAATTTGTAAGTATGGGCATTGAAATTGTCATTGCAGCCAGTAGTACTTATTAAAGTAGGGGTTGCTAGCTTTGTTCATACCCCATTTCAGAGTCCAAGAACAATATCCATCTTGCTCCTAGGTATTTACCTAACTTATTTGAAAACTTATGCTCACACAAAAACCTAATGTTAATGTTTATAGCTGCTTATTTATCACCAAAACAACCAAAATATGCTTTAACAAGTGAACTGATGAACAAACTGTGGTATATCCATAAGGGAATATTATTTAATAATAAAAATAAATGATTTTTCAAGTCACAAAAAGAAATAGGTTAAATGGTTAAATCTCTAATATTGTGAAAGAAGCCAGTCTGAAGAGGCTAGGGACTATATGATTCCAGTTATATGATAACTGAGAAAAATGTAAAACTGTAGAGATGATTAAAAAAAATCAGTGGTTTACAGGTTGTTGGAAGAATTAAATAGGTGAAGCACAAGGGATATTTTTGGACGGTGAAACTCTTCTATATACTTTAAAAGTTGATACATTATACATTTTTCAAAACCCATATCCTTTACAGCACAAAAAGTAAATATTAATGATATGAATTTTAAATCAGTTTAAAAGGTCAGTATTCCAGGATGGAATACAGAATGGGACAAAATGATCTAACTGTATTACAAATGTGTAAAACAACTTCCTTGAAGGGGATGAGGGTATAAATTGGTCTAAGCAACTTTGGAAATGAGTGGATTCTATAAGACAAATGTAAAATAAGTTACATGTATGAAACACTAAACTCTAATTGGTAATTTCCCATAGAGGGATAGATTAATAATTATATATATAAATATACATATATTTATAGTTATATAATATACTAGAATTGAACAAATGATTGAAAAGTGAATGGTAGGAGTCTGGTTTCTCACTATTGGAGTGGGAATTTACACATAAGCAAGGGAAAGAGAGTAGAGTGACCCATAGGCAGTGGATTAGAGTTGAAGGTAGGAGAATGAACTCATATTCAACTTAAATACAGATTTTACATATATGTAAATTATATATTTACATGCATATTTGCAAAATTATAAAATTTATATATGTGAATTATACATACAAGGACAAGTATACACACTTATATTTCCTTGCTGTATCTGCTGAGAGGGCCTACAAGCAACTGTATGGCAGCACCAAAGATCCCACCTAGCACTGAGGACCCAGATTTTAGTTTCTAATACCATACTTCAATAAAAAGAACCATAATCTTAGAAGGAATATCTGAATCTAGAAATAGGGCAGGAAATGTATCATATGAACCTGAAGCTTGTTACGGCACCAGAAAATAATGAAATATTCAGAAGAAAAAGATGGGGCACCTGGGTGGCTCAGTGGGTTAAAGCTTCTGCCTTCGGCTCAGGTCATGATCTCAGGGTCCTGGGATCGAGCCCCACGTCGGGCTCTCTGCTCAGTGGGGAGCCTGCTTCCCCTCTTCTCTCTCTGCCTGCCTCTCTGCCTACTTGTGATCTCTGTCAAATAAATAAATAAAATCTTTAAAAAAAGAAAGAAAAACTTAGAAACATTAAAATCCCTTTCCCCCACAATCATTAAGAGTTTGTCAAAGGATATAGGGGACAGCTAGAAAAGGTCCTACTATCCAAATATGGATCAATTTGATCAAGAAAAAAATTCGCATTAAATTTTAACCATAAAACAAATACCCATGAGTTGCTTTCAGTGAAATTAGTGATTAAGTAAATAAGGTAAAAGAAACAAATCTTTCATGCAGAAGAATCCGAAATTATTTATGTGACTATTCCATCTTCAATGAGGAGAGTAGGGGACTGCACATAGTAACATTATTCCAAAAAGTTAATTATGGAAAGAGGGAAGAATTACTTGACAGTGGAGAAATCTGAGAAACATGTCATGCAGCTCTTCAGTTGTGTAACCAAGGTTAACATCAACAGTGAAAGTTAGATTATTACTGTATACCTTTAATACAGTGAAATGGGATGGAACTGTATTGCTTTGGTCAAGAACATAGAACTCCAATGTAAAAATTAGACACGTCCCAAATGAGAGACACTCTGCAAAATACCTGGCTATTAGTCCAACTAAACAACCAAACTTTTAAGGTTATTAGAAATAAGAAAAATTCTCATCAACTTTCATAGCCAAGAGTAACCTAAAGACAATGACTATCACATGTTGTGTGATATCCTAATGGAATGCTAAAAAGAAAAATAACATTAAATAAAAACTGAGGAAATTTGAATCCTATATAATTTGGATCAACACTGATCCATTAATTCTAATGGATGTACCATTCTAATGTTGATATTAAGGGGGGGAACTGCTATGGGATATATGTCAATTTTCTATATTTGTAATTTTTCTATGATTCTAAAACTTCTCCAAAATATTCTGTGTATATATAGAGGTGTGTGTGTGTGTGTGTGTGTGTGTGTGTGTGTATACATTCACACACACACACACACACACACACACACACACACACTGGGTAGGCCATAAAATATTCAAAGAAAACTCTATTTCTGTTTGTCCTTCACACTTAATAAAACATTTCTGCCATAGATTAATACCCATCTTCTTCCTGAAACAATTATTTTAAATTCCACAATTACAGTTTGACAAATGATCACTTTTTTGGACATGATTATTAACAGTAGATATTATTAGATGGTTCAAATCTTAAGTCTCTTGGTAATGCCTCTTGGTAATTTTTATACTGGACAGGCCATATCAGCAAGAGGAATCACGAGGGCAGGAGGAGCTATCTGCAATTAGGCTGCTTAAATAATTCTTAACCCAGTCAAAATGATATTGTGCAGAAGGTCAACAAATTTTAGGCTCTCCCAGGTATCAGTTTTCCCCCCAAAATTGTTATTATAGATATAGTAGGTGAAAAGACAGACCCCTATCATCATTGTTCACCACACTCACTTGATCAGATTAGTGGTCAATTCAGTAGACCAACAAA
Source organism: Taxidea taxus jeffersonii (assembly GCA_003697995.1). Taxonomy (NCBI): domain Eukaryota; kingdom Metazoa; phylum Chordata; class Mammalia; order Carnivora; family Mustelidae; genus Taxidea; species Taxidea taxus. The sequence goes on along the minus strand of RCUC01148390.1, from coordinate 19,476 downwards.
ATCCAGAAACTCTTGGGATCAAACATAGCCTAAAAATACATAATATTCTTCTAGCAAAAGGCTTTACCAATTTTCTCTCCAGATCTTTGACCAAATGAGGCAGACTATATCATAATTGTGTTTCTTTATATGTCTAAGTATAATTCTCACCCCAACCCCACCATAACAATTTCATTTTTCATGAGGTGGGGCAGGGGATGAGGGATTTGTTCTGTTGACAGGATAATTCAAAATGGGATAGTCCCCGTAAAAACCTCACTCAAACATTAACTTTACTAGCTCACGTTTCTGGTATATTTTGTTTTCTTTCAAATCTGTAGTTTAAAGAATGAATGTTTGTCCCTCTATTTTTTTTTGTACAATTTTTTTTTGTACAATTTTTTTTGTACAATTTTTTTTGTACAATTCCTCTTGGCATCCAGAGTCAGTGTATCTATTGACTCCTTTTCTATTTTCCCCTAAATGTACCTCATTGAGCAATAGAAGCAGAGATAAGGGATTCAGAAAATGAAATTTTCCAGCATGAATTTTAAGGTAATTATGTTTAATATTTGAGGAAATAAAAGCAAGAATTCCATTAGAAATGCATACATAGGAAAATACATTTGCAATACATATAACTGACATACTCCCACAAATAATAAAAGACTGACAGCTGCAAAGAAAAATTGGCATGGGATTTGAATAGCAATTTCACATAGGATTATATCCAAAAGTCATTAATTTGTGGGAAAAAAAGCTCCCAGCTTTATTAGTCATCAGGGAAACGAACATTAAAATAGCAATTAGATACTTCTAAATGCATACTAGAATGTCAAAATTGAAGAGCAACAAATACCAAGTGACAATGGAAAGTGGAGCAGTGGGAACTCTCTTGCAATGCTGATGGATGTATAAATTTTTATATGGAACATACTTTGAAAAAAGCTTTGGCAGTATTTTTCATGGTTAAACAATATGCGCACAGTATGACCCAGCAATTTCACTTCTAAATATATACCCCCAAACATGCATTTGCACAAATGGTATGTATAAGAATACTTACAGAAGTGTGTTCTAAAAGCCAAAACCTGAAAACAACCCACATGATCATGAACAGTAGAACAAATTGATAATTTGAGATCTCCATATAATCCAGCAATAAAATATAAAAAATTTAGCTCTTATTTGGGTTTGACCCACAAATAAAGTGGTATAAGAGGAGCAGGACACAGAAAAGACACACAGTGAAGATTCAGTTTATTTAACAAAATTAAACATGTATGGTGTTATGAATTACTAGTTTTGGGATGAGATAAAGGCTAGTAATTGAAGTCAGTATGATGGGGATTTCTACAATACTGGTAATATTTCAGTGATCTGATCAGTGGTGACACTTCATGCAGAAGAATCGAACTTGAAGAGGAGTCATTTGAAATTAGCCAGTTAGAGGAACAAAAATTAAACACAACAACAAAGAAAACCAATAAAGAGTGAAGGAAGTATATGGGACCTAATATAACTCCATTAAGAAGATAAATGTATAGGAAACACACAAGGTTGGGGGAATGGCAAAAACCTTGTAAAAAGGTATGGATGAAAACTTTCCGGGATGCCTGGGTGGCTCAGTTGGTTAAGCAGCTGCCTTCGGCTCAGGTCATGATTCCCAGCGTCCTGGGATCAAGTCCCACATCGGGCTCCTTGCTTGGCAGGGAGCCTCATTCTCCCTCTGCCTCTGCCTGCCACTCTGTCTGCCTATGCTCACTCTCTCTCTCTCTCTCTCTCTCTCTCTCTAACAAATAAATAAATAAAATCTTAAAAAAAAAAAAAGAAAACTTTCCAAATCTTGGAGGGATATGGACATACAGATTCATGATGATCAAAGGACCCCAAGCGAAATCAGCATAAAGAAGATAATCCAAAGACACATTATAATCAAACTGTCAAAACTCAAAGACAATTTTGATAGCAAGAGAATGGCTGGAAATGGCCACATGTAAGAGAATAGGCATAAGGCTATGAGTGGATATCTATGCAGAATCCTTCAAGTCAGGAGGAAGTAGGATGCCTATTCAAAGTGCTGGGGGAAAAAAATCTGCCAACCAAGATTACTGTATCAGAAAAGCTGTTATTCAGAAATAAAGGAGAGAGAAAGATATTCCTGGACAATGTTAAGGAGTTCATCCCCTCTAGACTTGCCCTACAAGAAATGCTAAATGAAATTCAAGTTGAAATAACGTTAAGTGAAAACATAAAAACATAGGAAAGTAATTAACTCACTGGTAAAGGTAAATATATAGTTAAAATTGAAATGTTCTAATACTGGAATGGTGATGCATAAGTCATTTAATTTAGTATAAACGTTAAGACAAAAGGATGAAAAATAACTACAGCTACAGTAAATCAATACATGGCTATATAAAAGTGTGACATCAATAGCAAAAAAAATGAGGTAGAGGAGTAAAAAGGTAGAATTTTTAAATTCAGTTGAAGTTATCAGCTTAAAATAGACTATTGTGATATTAGATGTTTTATGTAAGCCTCAGACTTCAAAACGAAGGCAATCCTGACATTTTCAACAATATGGATGAACCTGGAGGACATTAGACTAAGTAAAATGAGGCACAGAGAGACACAAACTGCAGGATACATTTTTATGTGATCTAAAGGGGATCTAAAAAAGTGAAACTTCTAGAAACAATAGAATGGTGATTGCAAGGAGGTGGGGAATAGAAGAAGTAAGATGTTGGTGAAAGGACATAAAGTTTTATTTATGCAGGATAACCATGTTCTGGACATCTGTTGTAGAACACAATGACTATAATTAATAATACTGTATTGTGTGCTTAGCTTTGGTGTTAACACCAAAAAAAAATGTGAGGTGTTAATTTTCATTAAAATATTAATTTGCTTAATTGTGATAATTATCTCACAGTATATATCAAGTCCTCACATCTTACATCTTGAACATATAGTTTCTATTTGTCTTTACCTCAGTAGGAGAAATAAAAATAAACTAAGAATCTAAAAATAAAATTGTCCTGATAGTGTATCCAATGCAGGGTAGATTTATTTTCTTTGTCATTTTGTTCTTGTAAAAGTTTAACAAGTCATTTCTTCACTCTTGGTGTTTATTGCTTAATGCAAAATAGCTTAGTAATAGAACAAAGTACCAGATAATAGTTCTAATAAGTGATCAATTTTTTCTCATATTTATCAGATTTTTTAAAGGAGTTAAAACTATATATGACAACTTACTTTAAGAAACTCTTGTAATTTAATTTTCTTCTTTTCTAGAGGTAATCATAAAAATTTTATAGTTTTCCCCAACTAATACATATTTAGTTTAAATATATATATTTTTTATTTTTGAATTTAATGTTTTATAGTTTAAAACATTATATAAATACTTTCTATCTTGCTATTTTCTTTTCTTTTTGCTATTTTCTCTTAATATGAAGATTTTGAGGTTTATTGATACTAAAGCAGGTAACTCATTTATTTTATCATGCATGTAGTATTTTATGCTGTAAATGTACCACAACTTTTTTGTCTGTTTCCCACCTGATGAAATGTGTTTCTTTTAGTATTTTTGTTGTTGTAAAGAATGTTTCAATCTGTGTACTTGTTCTTCTCTCTTTTTGGATGTGTCTGAGAAATTATCCAGCATACTTACCTAGAAATGGGATTCCCATGGTAATTATGAAAAATTTAATATTGTCAAACTAATAATATTTGTGATTAATGTGCATTTCAATAGTGTGAAATGTGTTTCAGTATACTGCATATAATTACTAAGACGATTATTGTTAGAATCTCTAATGTTTTCTAGTATAATGAGTGAAATGGAATTTTCTCATTTTAATTAGCATTATCTACATCACTGTGGTAGTTGAAACTCTTCATGTTTTATAGTCTGCGTGGTTTTCTTCTAATTTCCAGTTTCAAACTCTTCAGCATTTTTCTAACCATTTTTAGTCTTGTTTTTTTTGGTTTTAGAATATGTGTGTGTGTTTGAATAGGATAGAAATTATATATATATGATTTATAAATCATATATAAATAATATAAATTATATATTATAATATATAATTATATATATCATATAAATTATATATATGTACACATATGTATATTGTCAAACTAATATGTACACATATGTGTACAAACTATATATGTACACATATGTATATGTGTACATATATATAATTTTTACAGAGGGAAAATTTGTTGTCTACCCTTAAGAGGAAAGGTGAGTAAAATGTAGTGCATAAACAAGATAAAATACTATGGTTCAGTTATAGCCAATAACCTAGATATGTATTTAGAGATAATGATAGATCTCACCAAAACTTTGTTGATTAGAAAAGGAATGAGATAATAATATATTCACATATGTAAGTTAAAAACAAATAAGCACACAAACTACATTGTATGTTTTCAAGAATGGGAATGAGAGCATGAAGAAGAAAATTATAAAACAACATAGGTCAACAGATGGATTGTCATTAAGCCTATTAGTTGTATTTTCTAATATCTGTTCTAAGAGTCCGCCTCGCTGAGAGAGCCCCAAATTATACCTGAGCACATTGCCATTCAGTATTCAATACAGCATTTCTTTGTAAATGTATTTACCTGTGTAACTAAGTGCTGACACTAAGATGTTAATGGAAGACTTAGGTAGAACCTTAAGAAATTGCAGAATTGATCTACCTGGGAGGAGCCCCTTTTTATACTTAAGCCATTCATTTGTTAGCAATTTGCAAACTGATCATGCCCAAGGGAGTAGCTAATTGGGCTCTGATGCTACCTTGAGGAAGTGATCCTCTAATCTCTTTGTACTTAAGGACCAAATTGGGGTTTGGGAAGAAGTAGCTCTAGGGACAGTATGATGATACTAACTTAGGCACTCACTGATGGAGTTGCCAAAGTGATAATTACACCTGGTCTAATACCCAAACACAGAAAGAATGTGAAAGTATCTGTGCCAGTCAGTAAATAACATTTTAAGTACATTTTTCCTTTAGCACATTCTGTATCTCAAAGATAAAAAACAAACTAATATGAACCTGTTTTTAGAGCAAACATTTTGAAGCAATAAAGCTACAGTGATAAGGGATGGGGCAGGGTCAAAAGGAAAGTAATCTGTAAATTAAGAATCATGACTTGAGTATGTAACACTTCTGTCAGGATAAAGGCTTTAGGATTTTAATATATATTTGCCCAAACAAATCCAGTATCAGATTTTCTCTATTTTTACTTGGCCAAATGAACAAATCTGTAAATAGATCCTGATTAAGACTTAAGACACTTGAATAAAAGAGGCATTTTCTTTTCACTGTTCTTGAAATTAAGCCAAACCAATCTTTACATCCTTCATTATAGAATGGGGCTCAAGTCAAGTCATTTTACCAATGAAATGTGAATCACATTTCTCCATGCAGAACCTGGGACATTTCTAATCTAGTGAGAGTGTCATTGAAATAGACATTTAAAAGAAGGTCATCCAGGTGCATTAATAGTCCTATTTTCCTTTCTGTGCTATTTTAGATTATCATTAATTTTTAAAAATTCACTTTCAACTTGTGCATGACATTTTTTTTTTGCAAGCTGGGATTGCATACATATTCAATTAAATAATTCTTATCTAGTAATTCTAGATAATTCCTCCCCTAAAATAAAACTTTTCTGGTACTTTACATTAGTTACTAGATACTACTTTCTTTCCACTTTCCCTTTCAACTACCAGAATAAAATTACCTACAATCTTTGTTTTCATTTCATAACCGCCCAGTTATTTTCAGCCTCCTGTATAATTTTTCCATTATCTTTAACCCTCGATTGATTCAGCTCTCACCAAAGTTCATCAAAATATCTAGGTTTACCAAACCTAATGGGCTCTAGTGGAACCATTTACCTTTGTACTAACTAAGATAAAATCTTTATATCAGAAATAGAAATGTCATCAAAGGTCATCATTAGAACTTACATAAAGCTCAGAGCTTACTGAAGCTCAGAAATATTCAGATCCAAGGATCATGAGTCCCATTTTTATGATCAATTAAATCTTGAAGAGCTAGGTGCTGAAGTAGAGAAGTATTACAAATTTAGTTCAAGTTTCCAAAGGTACTTACTTTGCTTTAGCCTGGGAAGAAAATATCCAGTGGGGGATCAGAGTAAATCAGATGCAGCAGCTAAGATATGGGTATACTAAATTATTTCTACTTTCTCTGACCTCAGAGATTCAAATCTATCCCATTTATTGATTAGCAACCTTGAAGAGATTCCTAAGTAAGTATAGGAAACAGACAAGGAAGCAAAAAGTTAAGTTGAAGCACTTACACTTTCTAAATGTTGCTCTATCTTGTGGATAATTATTTGTATTTATATATATTAATTTTGTTTTAATTTTTCATATTTTACAATGAGAATTCTTTTTACAGTGTTTTCTAATTTTTTTTTTTTTTTTTGCTCTTATGCAACAACCTACCATCTTCTTGAATAAAATTAAGACTTCAAAGCACTCTGGAATATGAGGACTCTAAGGTAATACAATTTCATAGAAACTAAAAGTAGGATGATGGTTTTTGGGGGTTGGGGCATGTAGGAATGAGGAGTTGTTCAGTGGGTACAGAGTTTGTTTTCAAAATGAAAAAGTTTTGGAGATCTGTGGCACAAAAATGTGAATAATGGGGGCACCTAGGTGGCTCGGTCGGTTAAGCACCCAACTCTTGATTTTAGCTTCAGGTCAAGATCTCACGGTTGTGAGATCCAGCCCTTCATTAGGCTTGGTGCTGAGCCTGTAGCCTGCTTAAGATTCTCATTCTTCCACTTCCTCTGCCCCTCCTTCCCTCTAAAAATGTGGGTAATATTTAACTGAGCATTTAAAATGGTTAAGATGGTTTTTTAAAAAGTGCCTCCTTCAAGGAAAATTTAAATCCAATAAATGGGGAATCCATTGAAAATGTTACCACGATAATTTATAAAAAAGGTATCTGGATATTAAACTAATATTTTGCGAGTAAAATCTGTTTTTTGTAATACATTAAAAAGTCTCTGGAAAGTCAATATTTATCTGGATCTGAAGACTGGAGCCAGAGGGTATAATCAAGAAAAAAAAATATCTGGGGAATAGGCAGAGAGAATGCAGCATCCAAGGAAAAGCTGTTACTATAGAATCTTCCCTACTGCACCTGCATAGAAGACTTTCAGGAGGCAGCCTGTGTGACACAAAGGACCATGTCTCTAATTCACTGGGTCTGGATTCGAATCCTGATCTGCCACTTTTTTTTCTTTATGACTTGGAACACAGTGTTTAATCTAAGGTCAAGAATGAGTTACTATTACCTACCTTAGATGATAGTTTTGCCAATTAGACAAAATACGTCCTTTGTTTCCATCTTCTCAGGACCTAGCCCAGTTGGTAGTATCTGGCAGATGCTTAATAGTTAAACAACGGTGAGTTTCTTTATTCACTAAAATACATGTCCCTACTGCCAAAGCCATTCTCTCTTAAGAATGCAATTTATATATAAATTCTGACACATCTTCTTTCTAACACTGATTGCAATTGTGACTCAATGTATTATTTGATATATTCCTTTCTTTTAAAGTAAAAGTGCTCTGCAAGGGTGGAATCCATATCTGACTTTTGTAACTCTTTCTCCAGTATCTGGCATAGTACCTGGTAGGTAATATGAGAGATCTAAATGAGTAAATACAGAGCCCAGAGCTTGCTCTTGTGAGCTTACTATTTATATGGGGGGAAATCAAAAGCAAGAAATTATGAAACAGGCTGTGGCAGAAATACATTAAATTGAGCTATGATTGTTAGATAAGACTTTCTGGAAGACTTAAGACACAAAGTCTTCAATTATGAGCAGATTTATCCAGGAAATAAAAGTTTGAAAAAGTGTAGTAGACCTGAAGCCTAAACAGAGGGGATGAATCAGTATATAAAGGCTAAGTTTAAGATTTTGACTTTGTCTTTTTAGATTCTGAAAATCCACTAACAAAGTTTAAGCATTTAATATACACAACTACCTATTTAATAGTGTCCCAAGTTAATAATTCCCCAGATTTACTTAAGTGTAAATACCCGTAACATTTAAGGATAAACAAGAATTTGCTAGTTAAACGTTTTTTTAGAAAGAGTGTTATAAAAAAAAGTGTTATGTGAAAGAACGTACAATTAATGAGGCAAATAGACATGAATCAGAAAGCATCAACATGTCTGACATAAGGGAAATTTTAGTAGTATAATTTATGCCTTTTGAAAAATGTATTTTAATGGGAAAAGATAGTGGTCTTTATAATTTTCAGAAAAAAACTCAATATATTTATATATAATTATCTACTACTTATTTTGGCAAATTAGTCTCTGAAAAAAATTACTCTGTTTATAAGCCGTGATAATTTGTCAGGCTTTTCCACAGATAATTTAAACATCCTAATGACCTTGGGATTTATCTTAACAAATCCTACCACCTTCACACAATTGTCTAATTACTACTAGAGATTCCTCAGGGCTCCTTCCCCAAGACAGAAAACAATGAGAATTTTTAAGTCAGGTATGTTCATCAGGCCTATTGGCCTGGAATTTTCTTTTCTTGTACTGTCCTTGTCTGATTTTCAGATTGGGGTAATGCTGGCCTTGTAAAATGAATTTGAAAATATTCCTTTCTCTCTCTCCCTCTCTCTCTTGTTTTGGCAGAATTAAAAGGAATTGACATTCATTCTTTCAGTGTCTGTAGAATTCACCAGTAGAGCCATCAGAGCTTGGACTTTTCTCTATTGAGAGGTTGTTTTTTACCCATTCAGACTCCTTGGAGTAATAGGTCTGTTCATATTTCCTATCTCTTTATGATTTAAGGATAAACAAGAATTTTCTAGTTGAAGGGGAGACGGAGGGGCAGGATAGGTAAATGGCACCTGCCAGCTCTTTTGTTTTTGGAGAACTCTCCTAAAGATCCCTGCACCTCTAGTATGTGTTCTGAAATTAATAAATCTCCGTCCTCTTCCTATACCCCAGAGGTTTTTCAAAGTACTGTTTCTATGCTATATCTCAGCAGCGTTATTTTTTATGCTGTCTCTTTAAGGGAGGGAACTCTTTTCCTATTGCTCACTGGCTTTGCACATTGATTTTTTTTTTTAATTAATTCTTTTCACTGTTCCAAAAATCATTGTTTAGGCACAATAGCCAGTGCTTCATGCAATATGTGCCTTCCATAATACCCACCACCAGGCTTACCCCCCCAAAAACCTCAGTTTGTTTCTCAGAGTCCATAGTCTTTCATGGTTTGTCTCCCTCTCTAATTTCCCCCAACTCACTTCTTTTCTCCATCTCCAAATGTCTTCCGTGTTATTCCTTATGCTCCATAAGTAAGTGAAACCATATGATAATTGACTCTCTCTGCTTGACTTATGTCACTCAGCATAATATCTTCCAGTCCTGTGCATGTTGATACAAAAGTTGGGTATTCATTCTTTCTGATGGAGGCATAATATTTCATATATTATGTATATATGGACCATATCTTCTTTATCCTCATATCTTCATCTGTTGGTTCTTACACAGTTTGGTGACTGTGGCCATTGCTGCTATGAACATTGGGGTACAGGTGGCCCATCTTTTCCCTATATCTGTATCTTTGGGATAAATACCCAGTAGTGCAATTGCAGGGTCATAAGGTAGCTCTATTTTTAATTTCTTAAGGAATATCCACACTGTTTTCCAAAGTGGCTGCACAAACTTGCATTCCCACAAACAGTGTAAAAGGCTTCCCCTTTCTCCACATCCTCTCCAACACTTGTTGTTTACTGTCTTTTTGATTTTGGCCATTCTAACTGGTGTAAAGTGGAATCTCAATGTGGTTTTGATTTGAATCTCCCTGATGGCTAATGATGATGAACATTTTTTCATGTGTCTGTTAGCCATTTGTATGTCTTCTTTGGAGAAGTGTCTGTTCATGTCTTCTGCCCATTTTTTTTTTAAATGTGATTATCTGTTTTGTGTGTGTTGAGTTTGAGCAGTTCTTTATAGATCTTGGATATCAGTCCTTTGTCTGTACTGTCATTTGCGAATATCTTCTCCCATTCCATGGGTTGCCTTTTGTTTTGTTGACTCTTTCCTTTGCTGTGCAGAAGATTTTGATCTTGATGAAGTCCCAAAAGTTAGTTTTCGCTTTTGTTTCCTTTGCCTTTAGAGACATATCTTGAAAGAAGTTGTTGTGGGCAATGTTGAAGAGGTTACTGCCTATATTCTCCTCTAGGATTTTGATAGACTCCTGCCTCACGTTGAGGTTTTTTATCCATTTTGAGTTTATCTCTGTATATGGTGTAAGAGAATGGTCGAGTTTCATTCTTCTACACATCCTGATCAAAATTCCACCAGCATTTTTCAAAGAGCTGGAACAAACAATCCTAACATTTGTATGAAGAGACCCCGAATTGCTAAGGAAATGTTGAAAAAGAACAACAAAATGGGGGGCATCATGTTGCCTGATTTCAAGCTTTATTACAAAGCTGTGATCACCAAGACACAAAAACAGACACATAGACCAGTGGAACAGAGTAGAGAGCCCAGATATGGACCCACAACTCTATGGTCAAATAATCCTCGACAAAGCAGGAAAAAATATACAGTGGAAAAAAGACTCTTCAATAAATGGTGCTGGGAAAACTGTATAGCTACGTGTAGAAAAAAGAAATTTGACCATTCTCTTACACTACACACAAAGATAAACTCGAAATGCCCAATGATTTTTCAAGTTTAAATGGTGGGGCACCTGGGTGGCTCAGTGGGTTAAAGCCTCTGCCTTCGGCTCAGGTCATGATCTCAGGGTCCTGGGATCGAGCCCTGCATCGGGTTCTCTGCTCAGCGGGGAGCCTGCTTCCTCCTTTCTCTCTCTGCCTGCCTCTCCACCTACTTGTGATCTCTGTCAAATAAATAAATAAAATCTTTAAAAAATAATAAAAAAAAATAAGGTTTAAGTGTTAAGCCCCACTGATTGTAAGAACTTGCCAAGTGAAGCCCCTCTGGCTTTCAGAGCTGAATATCATGGGCACTTGTCTTTCCAGTGCAGGTCCCCCATGCCTGGGGTGCATAATGTGGGGGTCTCCTCAGCTCCCTTCCCTGGCCTGCAGTGTCCTTACCTGCCTGGAACAGTCCCACTGAGGGCTGGATCATTTTGGTTCCTAACCACATCTCTGCCCTTCCTTTTCCTTTTTGATGTGGCCTCTTCTCTCTATTTAGCAGTACAAAGTCTGTTCTGCTAGTTGTCATGGTATTTTCTGGGTTATCTCTACTGATGTTGGTTTTATCTAGGTGTGTTCATGGGACAGGTGAGCTTAGGATCCTCCTCGTCCACCGTCTTCCCTGGAAGTTCCCCTTAAATAACCCAGTCTTGGTAGGTTTTATGTTTCTAGGAATTTGTTCCTTTCTTCTAGGTAGTTCAATTTGTTGATATATAACTGTTCACAATAGCCTCATGATCCTTTGTATTTCTGTAATATCAATTGTAATGTCTCCTTCATTTATAATTTCACTTATTGAAGTCCTGTCTCTTTTTCTCGGTAAATCTAGATAAAAATTGTCTTCTATATTTCAAAAAATCAGTTCTTAGTTTCATTCATCTTTTTTTTTTTTTTGTCTTGAGTTTCTCTTTCATTTATTTCTCCTGTGATCTTTGTTATTTCCTTCCTTCTACTAAAATTGGGCTTCCTTTTTTTTTTTTTTTTCCCCTTCCTCTAGTTCCTTAAGTTGTAAGGTTGGGTTGTTTACTTGAGATCTCTCTTTTCTTAATGTAGCAGTTTTTCATCATAACTTTTCCTCTTTTGCTGCATCCCACAAGTTTGGGTATGCCATGGTTCCATTTTCATTGGTCTTAGGTTTATTTCTCTTTTGATTTCTTTAGCCTGTTGGCTGTTTAGGCACATGCTTAAGCTTCACATATTTGTGAAATTTACAGATTTTTGTTTGTAATTGATTTTTAGTTTCATATCATTGTGGTTGGAGAAGATGCTTGATATGATTTCAGCCTTCTGAAATTTATTAGGATGTTTTTTTTTGGCCTGATATATAAGTTATGCTGGGGGATGTTCTGTGTGTGCTTGAGAAGAATGTCTATTCTTCTGCTTTTGAATGGAATGTTCTGTAAATATGTTAGGTCCATCTGGTCCAAGTCCCATATTTCCTTATTAACTTTCTGTCTGTTGTTCAAAGTAGGGATTTGAACTATCTTGCTAGTATTGCATTGCTGTCTATTTCTCCCTTCAGATCTGTTACTGTTTGCTCTATATGTTTAGTTGTATCTATGCTGGGTACTTAACTATCCACAGATGTTATACCTCTTGATGAATTGACCTCTTCATCATTATGCAGTTACTTTTTTTTTTTTTTTCCTGTTGGCTTAAGGTCTATGTTGACTGATACAAGCATAGCCACCTCTCTTTCTTTGGTTTCCTTTTGAATGGAGTATCTTTTTCCTTCTCTTCACTTTCCATACACATGTATCCTTAAAACAGAAGTGAGTCTCTTATAAACAGCACATAATTGTGTCTTCTTATTTTTAATCCGCTTAGCCCTCTGTCATTCATTGGTATAATTCAGTCCATTTACACTTAATTATTGATAGATACAAAGTAATATTGTTATTTTTTTCTTGTAAGTTTTTAATTCCTTTGTTTCTGTTTGCTCTCTGTGATTTGATGGACACCCTACCCCCACACACAGTGCAGGTGCACACACAGGAATGTTTTGATTCCTTTTTCTTTGTCTTTTGTGTATCTACTACAGGGGTTTGCTTTGTGGTCATCATTAGGCATACATAAAATATCTTATAAATACAGCAGTCTCTTTTAAGCTGATAACAATTTAACTTTAAACACACAACAAAATACTTCACTATTACACCCCTGCTTCACATTTTGTTTGTGACATCACAAGTTACATCTTTTTATATTACATATCCATTAACCAATTAGTTATTTTAAAACTTTTATTTTTTGGCATTCATACTAAAATTATAAGAGATTTACCTAAGACTATTGCAACATTTGAGTATATTGAATTTAACTGTGTATCTTCCTTTACCAGTTAGTCATATACTTATATATGTTTTCCTTTTGTTCCCACTTGAAGAATTCCTTCTAGTGATAATTAACTCTTTCAGTTTTTTTTTTTTTTTTTTTTGGACCCCCCCCCCCCCGCTTTTTTTTTTCCTTTAGTTTTGAATGACATATTTGCCATGTAGAGTATTCTTTTCTTTTCCGGCAGCTTTTTTCTTTCTTTGCTTTGAATATATCATATCACTTCTATTTGGTCTTTTGGTCTTCAAACCTGCTGAAAAATCTGCTTATAGTTCAGTGAGGTTTCATTTGCACGTATCAATTTGCTTTCCTCTTCTCTAAGGCTCACTCCATGTCTTTAGCATTTGATAAGTTAATTGTAATGTGTCTCCATGTGGTCTCTTTGAATTTACTTTATTTGGCATTCTCTAGGCTTCCTGGATCTAGATGTTTGTCTCCCCACGTTAGGGGTTTTTCAGCTATTATTTCTTTGAATAAGCTTCTTCTCCTTTCTCAGTCTTCCCTTTGGGGCCCCTGTAATATTATATTGGCCCACTTGATGGTATCGCCTATGTCCTGTAAGCTCTCTTCACTCTTTTTCATTCTTTGATTAGATATATTCTACTGCCCTGTATTTGAGTTTTTGATCTTTTCTTCACTTCATCTAGTCCATTATTGAATCTATTGATTTTTTTTTTTTTTCAGTTCAATTACCGTATTCTTTAGCTCTGGGATTTCTGTTTGTTACTTTTTTCTATTTTCTGTTGAAATTCTCACTTTGCTCATGCATTGTTCTCATAATCGGTGACTATCTTGATGTCTGTTATTCTGAACTCCCTATCAGGTAAATCACTTACCTTTCTTTCACCAAATATTTTATGGAGTTATCATGTAACAAGTTCTCATGTTATTTTGTTTGTAACATATTCCTGTTTTTTTTTTCATGACTGTGTTGGTTTGCACATTAGATAAAACAGCTGCCTTTCCCAGTCTTAACAGCAGAATGGATTCATGTAGAGTATAAACATCATTCAGCCTGGCCCAAGCTATTACTTATCTTACAAACTATTTAGTTGTCCAAGACTCTTCTTTTTTTCTTTCTTTCTTCCCTTTTTTTTTTTTTTTTTTTTGACTCCCAGTAGTGGAAAAGAGTGTGCCAAAACCTGCTAATGTAGGCTAATTAGAATCTGCACCTTCAGACAGCAGCTTGGAAAGTATGTAATTAAGCTCTTTCCAGGAAGAAACAGAGATGGATATTTTTTGCCTGCTCCCTCTGAGCTGAACCCTGGGGAATAGCTGGTTAAGAACAGCTTCTTTTTTTGCTACAATTTTGTGAGACTTGTGAATAGAAGCACCTTGGCTTGTGAGAGCCAGGCAATTCAGGGACCATAGCCCTTGGGTGGCTGCCATAATAGCAGAGGTCCAGTGTGTGCACAAGCTCTTTCCAGGGAGGGCAAATTGGAGTGGGCTGGAGAGAGAAGGAGGGAGAGTGGTCTAGCAGGCTTCCCCAATCTCTAAGGAGGTTCAAAGCCAGGACCTAGATGTCTGCTAAATTAGAAGCCTGGGCCTCTATCAGCAGCTTTTAAAGGATGCAGATTAATTCCTTTCAGGGAAAGACTGGGAGATGGGTTGTTTTTTGCCTGCTCCTTCTGCATAAAGCCCTGGGGAAGTAGGTATGGTGGATGTTCATGAGCTCATGGATAAGGACTGTTTTGTTCTGTTTGCTATACAGTCTTGTGAGTCTCATGGATACAAACCCCACTGACTTTCAAAAATAGGTATTTGGGGGACTTGGCTTTCCAGTGGGAGTCTTAAAGTTTTGGATGCTAAATGTGGGGTCTAGGGGTGCCTGGGTGGCTCAGTGGGTTAAAGCCTCTGCTTTTGGTTCAGGTAATGATCCCAGGGTCCTGGGATTGAGCCCCACAATGGGCTCTCTGCTCAGCAGGGAGCCTGCTTCCCCCTTCCCTCTCTGCCTACTTGTGATCTCTATCAAAGAAATAAATAAAATCATTAAAAAAATAAATGTGGGGTCTAAATATTTTGCTTCTCAGGAAAAAGCTAAAATTTGGGGGTTCCTGCTTGATTATATAGCTCTGTGGCAGGGTTGGGGTTTATGGCAAGAATGTATCTCAGCCTTTCTTATCTGTTTCAGTAGGTATGTTCTCATTCACCCAGTATGAAGAAATCATTCCTCTAGTTTCTGTCTTTTTCAGAGGAAATGGCTCAGCATACAGCTGTATACACAGTGTATCAGTGACAGGAGGAGTGCTTAGGAGGCTCCTATATTTCCATCTTGTCAGCTCCCCCAAGCTTTAGTTCACTAATTAAAAATATGATATATGGAGTACCTGGGTGGCTTAGTCAGTTGAGTAACCAAATTTTGATCTCAGCTCAGGTCTTGATCTCAGGGTCCTGAGTTCAGAGCCCCATAATGGGCTCCATGCTGGGTGTGGAGTCTGCTTAAACAAAAGAAGATATACTTTGTTGTATAGATAAGCCTAAGTTATAGCTTCTTGGATAAGCAGTTTGTCTCTTCTTTTTCAGCTATTACAGATAATTTTCATGTAGACATCATTATATATATTTGCACCATTAACTGACTTTATTTGTAGGATACTTTTCTGGAAATAGAATTGCTGGAAAACTCCATTCAAATTTTGATATATGTAATCAAATTGACAAAGAAAATATTAGTACCTTACGTGCTTCCCTTTATAGTATAGGAGTATTTGTTTTTCAACACTCCTACCAATATTATGTATATATGTTAACATTTATTCTTTAATGAGTCACTCCAAAATATGATGGCTTAATGCAACCATTTATTTAGATCATAGTTTTTTAAGTTAGTGATTTGAGCCAGGCTCCACTGGGCAGTTCTATAGAAACTCTAGTACATAAAGTACTTTTCAGGTCTCTGCTGATGTACGTTTGTTAGCATCCCATCAACCAAGCGAATCACACAGTCAATTCCAGATTTGGCAGAGGGAATTATAGACTTCACATTTTAATGAGAGAAGCTGAAAATTAATAGACTCCACCTTGTGGTAAAAGAACTTGCAAATTCACCTTGCAAATGTATATGAGAGATGGAAAGAATCTGTAGCCATTTGTGCAACCTATCACATTAATTACATTATTAGTAAATAATGTTAAGTTAGAGTCATTATCTAAGGACATTGTATTTAATCTTTACAATGACCCTATGAAGGAATGACAAAACATTATTACCCGTTTTGTAGAGGGATTATTGACGCAGGTAGAAAAATCAGTAATTTATCCTAGGTTATTTAATCTCTTATAAGGGGTCTCTTACCTCCACTTAACCTCAGTCTTCTGTGGCATCTTAGTTTATGAGTTTGTTTTGTGTGGTTTTAAGGCACCAAAATGTTTAGCAATATTTTCTTTCCAAACAGGTATGTATTCATATTTCTTAAAACTTTTCTTTTTCAAATTTATCTCTAACACTAGCCTCAAAAACTCCTGTACTCTAGCTAATAAAGTCTGACTTCAAAAATGGCCTCAAGTTTTAAATCTTCTGAAAAGCTTCCCCTGGATTTCCCTTCTCCACTGCCACCATGTTATTTCTGTCACTTATATCTCTTCTTGCACTCGTCATTTCATGGCTACAAATTATATTTTTTTCTTCATTTATTCTCTATTACAAACTGTGACTTCCTTGAAGGCATTCCTGGCTTTGGAATCCCAATGAAGCACTAGCTGTTTCTTTGTTGTTGCTGAATGAAAGAGACTACTTCCCCTTGAGCAGCTCATTGATAATTTGTGATAACAGGCAAACATTAATCCATGTGGACCTATTAAAATTCTACCTATTATCCTAGGCCCCAAGATGTCCTTTCTTGGTCTTTCTGGAACTTATTTTAGATTAATTTCTTTTACCACTTATTCCCCTGGGATAGTATTTGAACAATTATCATAATACTTACTACTTTTGAATATCTCTATAGACCCCCAATTCTCTAGTACATACATAGCAGACTAAAAAAAACAGAAGAAACAGAACAGGCTATATCCCTCTACCAGAGAGTTTCTTAGCCCTTCTTTATCAATTTCTCAGCAATTCTTAGCAAATTCTCAGCAATTTCCTCTGAAAAGTTATGATCTGTTTATTACTATTCTTATTTTATTCAAAATAATAAAATAGTATAGTTTAGTTTCTCTGTACTAAATCCCCCAATAGATCGTCACCAGATTATTTACCTACAACATACGTTTGTGTTTCTCACTTCATAATATGCACTCGTAGGATTCCTCACTTCTCCTTGGCCTTATTTCTAGCCATAAGTATGCCTAATTCATGTGGACTCCAAGTTCCAAGGATTCTGTGATAGTTGTTGTCTTGTTTGCTTGCTTGTTAAGGAAATGGTTCTTCTCTGGAAACTTTGAGGTGAGTGACTTATATGTCTGCAAATATTCTAGAATTGGGCCTGGTGGTAAAATAGATTGTAAACCCACATCCTCTGCCAGCTGCTCAGGGTTGCAGACCTACCTCATGCGTTTCAGTCTGGATTTCCTCTGCTTCCTTGTAAAGCTAAATTCAAAATAGAGAGCACAGTCCTTTCTTCTCACAGGAGCCCAAGCTCCATGATTTTCCCCCAAGCATTCCAGGAAGCCGAACTAAAGCAGACCTGGACTGAAGAGCTGGTTCAGGTGGCAACCATGAGTCTATCAAGGCTTCCCTGGAGCAGGTCAGTGGGACACGGTTGCTCTGGCCTCTTTGACACGGGAGTTTTCTTTTTCTGCCCAGTACAGACATATTCATAGCTTATCTTAGTGTGCTCCATTTTATTGCCCTTTGTAGATTTTACATCTCATTCTCTCTCTTTCTCTCTCTCTCTTTTAAAAAGATCTTACTTATTTATTTGACAGACAGAGATCACAAGTAGGCAGAGAGGCAGGCAAAGAGAGAGGAGGAAGCAGTCTCCCTGCTGAGCAGAGAGCCCTATGATATGAGCAGAAGGCAGAGGCTTTAACCCACTGAGCCACCCAGGTGCCCCTCTTTTTTTTTTTTTTTTTTAACAAATTTAAGGTTTATGGCTACTCTGTATCAAGCAAGTCCATTGGCACCAGTTTTCTAACAGCGTTTGTTCACTTTTTGTCTCTGTGCCCCATTGTGGTAATTCTCACATTATTTTAAACTTTTGTAGCATTAATATATTTGTTATGGTGATCTGTGATCAGATTATGATTTGCTGAAATCTCAGATGATAGAAAGCATGTTTAATAATACATTATTTTTTATTAAGGTATATGCATTGTATTTTTAGACATAAGGCCATTGTATACTTAATTGACTGCAAGACTGCAATATAGTGTAAACATTTTTAGCCACTGGGAAACCCAAAAAAAATTTTTCCACTTGATTTGCTTTATTGTAATATTCACTTTATTGGGGTGACCTGGAAATGAACCTGCAACTTCTCCAAGGTATGACTGTACTTGCTTGGCAAGTACAGCTTAGAATTAAGTGTTATCATCTAGATGATTAAATCAAGCTTCTAAGATCTGATCTGATCTTTGGGGAACTAAGACACTATCTGGGATGGGTGTTCTGCAAAGTTTATAGGAACTTCCAGAGAAGCTCTGGGGCCTTAGGCTGGTTAAATTGTAGGACCTAATACCACCATCACAAAGCTAATAGGAATGCATTATCTGATATTTGTAAAACAAAATCATGAATATTAAAAAAAATTAAATATCAAACAAGCATGAATAGGGAGTCTCATTTTAAAAAGAAGGGGCTATAACAGCAGTTTAATATGCCAGTGTGTCCAAGATTATAAGAACAGACCATGATGCTTCAGTTAAGGGGTTATAGTTCCATTAAAGCAAGTATTTCAGGGGTGCATGGGTGGCTCAGTGGGTTAAAACCTTTGTCTTCCTCTCAGGGTCCTGGGATCCAGCCTGCATCTGGCTTTCTGCTCAGCAGGGAGCCTGCTTCCCTGCCTCTCTCTGCCTGCCTCTCTGTCTACTTGTGATCTTTATCTTTCAAATGAATAAGTAAAATCTTTAAAAAAAAAAAAAGAATTCAAGTGAATAAATAAAATAAAATAAATAAATAAAATGAGTAAATGAATAAATAAATAAATAAATAAAGTTATAACTAAATGAAAAAATAAAATGAATAAAATGAATAAATAATTTATTCAAATGAATAAATAAAATCTTTTTAAAAAAGCAAGTATTTCATGGGTCAATACGTAACTTAATTATTTTAAGAAACTTTATGTTTCTGAAAGTTTGAAGTTTAAGGCAGAACATGTGAGATATTAAGAAGTAAAGAAAGGCCAAGCTACAAAGCTTATGAAGCAAAGGCATCTATTAATTGGGATTTATATACATGTGAGGAGACAGGCCTGATTAGGAAATAGGTAGAGGTCCGAATAATAGAGCAAGAGACCACTAAGC
>RCUC01148389.1:0-16801 GCA_003697995.1 Taxidea taxus jeffersonii | reverse complement strand
AAAAAAAATCTTAATAATTACTCAGTTAAGGTAAGTGATTTAAAGAAAAACAAAACAGGCCACCTGGGTGGCTCTGTTGGCTAAGCAACTGCCTTCAGCTCAGGTCATGATCCTGGAGTTCCAGGATAGAGTCCCGGGATCAAGTCCCTCATCAGGCTCCCAGCTCGGCAGGGAGTCTGCTTCTCCCTCTGACCCTCTCCCGTCTCATGTTCTCTCTCACTCTTTCCTCTCAAATAAATAAATAAAATCTTTAAAAAAAATGAAAGGAAAAGAAAACAAAATTTTATAGGAGGAAATCTGACACATCATGTAGTTGAACTCCAAACATCCTCTGGTTTCAGCTACATGAGCAAAAGATTCTCAGGATTAGGAGAAAAAGGGAAAATGGCTAGACATGTAAGTGGTCATTATAAATATTAGAAGCCTAAAGTCCAGCTGAAGGGCACACTGTGGTTTACAGAGAGATCTAAACCAGTAAATACATAATTGTGTGAAAGACATCCATTTATTGCATATGTCACATCGTCTCGAATTCTCTTAAAATACAGAACATATTACTGTACCCATTTTAGAGATGAGAAAGATAAGGGTGAAAGAGGATTAACATTGGTGGTGCCTGGGTGGCTCAGTGGGTTAAAGCATCTGCCTTCAGCTCAGGTTATGATCTCAGGGTCCTGGGATCGAGCCCCACATCGGGCTCTCTGCTCAACGGGGAGCCTGCTTCCCCCCGCCCCCTCTCAGCCTGCCTCTCTGCCTACTTATGATCCCTGTCAAATAAATAAATAAATAGAATCTTTAAAAAAAAAAAAAAAGGATTAGCATATAATTTGTAGCGATCATTATTACTGACAAAATTCTAGCCTGGACCTAATGTCAAAGCCTGTGCTCTTAAAATTATACTGCATTTGTAGTTAAAGTAATAATAATGATAATTTACAGTTTTAGAACTATTACATGCCAAGCACTGTGCTATGAGTTTTTAATGCAAGATCATATAAAATCTAAACATGTATAGCTATAGGGCATGCTCTAGAAGTAGATCTTAAACTGCATAATAATAAAGGCATACCTTGTCTTACTGTGCTTCACAAATATTACTTTTTTTTTTTTTCTTCACAAATTGAAGGCTAATGGCAACCCTATGGGCTCCATTTTTTCCATTTGCTCACCTCATTTTGGCAATTCTGGTCACATTCTGGTAATTCTCACAGTATTTCAAACTTTTTATTATTATATTTGCTATGGTGATCTATAATCAGTTATTTTTGATGTTACCATAGTAATTGTTTTGAAGCACCACAAACTGTGCCCACTCAAACTTAATGGCAAACTTAATAAATGCTGTGTGTGTTCTGACTGGTCTACTGACCAGCCATTCCCCAGTCTCTCTCCCTTTCCTCTGGCCTCTCTATTCTGAGATACAACAACATTGAAAGTAGGCCCATTAATAACCCTACAGTGGCCTCTAACTGTTCAAGTGAAAGGAAGAGCCACATGTCTCTCACTTTAAATCAAAAATTAGAAATGATTAAGCTTAGGGAGGAAGACATGTCAACTGCTGAGATAAGCCAAAATCTAGGTCTCTTGACCTAGCAAACAGTTAGCCAAGTTGTGAATGCAGAGGAAAAGTTCTTGAAAGAAATTAAAAGTGCTCCCAGTAAGCAAACAGATGATAAGAAAATGAAGCAGCTTTAATGTTGATATGGAGAAAGTCTGAGTGGTCTGGACAGAAGATCAAATCAGCCACAACATTCCCCCAAGCCAAAGCCTCATCCAGAGCAAGGTCCTGAGTCTCTTCAATTTCATGAAGGCTGAGAGAGGTGACAAAGCTATAGGAAAAAGTCTGAAACTAGCAGAGGTTGGTTCATGAGGTTTAAGGAAAGAAGTCATCTCCATAACATGAAAGTCCAAGATGAAGAAGCACGTGTTGATGTAGAAGCTCAGCAAGATCTCCAGCAGATCTAGCTAACTAAGGTCATTACTGAAAGTAGCCACACTGAACAACGGATTTTCAATGTAGATGAAACATCCTTCTAGTGGAAGAAGATGCCATCTAGGACTTCCATAGCTAAAAAGAACTCAATGCCTAGCTTTAAAGGGCAATTGTTAGGGGCTTGTGAGGGGTTAACACAGCTGGTGACTTTAAGTTGAAGCCAATGCTCACTTACCATTCTGAAACTCCTAGGGCCCTTAAGAATTATGCTAGGGGCGCCTGGGTGGCTCAGTGGGTTAAAGCCTCTGCCTTCAGCTCAGGTCATGATCCCAGGGTCCTGGAATCGAACCCCGCACTGGGCTCTCTGCTCAGTGGAGAGCCTCCTTCCCCACCTCTCTTCTCTGCCTGCCTCTCTGCCTACTTGTGATCTCTCTGTCAAATAGATAAAATCTTTAAAAATAAATAAATAAATAAATAAATAAATAAATAAAAATTTTTAAAAAAGAATTATGCTAAATCTCCCATCTGTGCTCTATACATGGAACTACAAAGCCCAGATGACTGTTCATCTATTTATGACATGGTTTCCTGACTATTTTAAGTCTACTGTTGAACCTATTGCTCGAGAGGAAAAAAAAAAGATTCAAAATATGACTGCTCATTAACAATGCACCTGGTCACCCAAGAGCTCTGATGGAGAGGTACAATGGATTAGTGTTGTTTGTAAGCTTGCTAATACAACATCCATTCTGCAGCCCATGGATCAAGTAGTCATTGCAACTTTTAAGGTTTATTATTTCAGAAATGCATTTCATAAAGCTATAGCTGCCAAAGATAGTGATTCCTCTCTGGTGCATCTGGGCAAAGACAACTGAAAGCCTGCTGGAAAGGACTGACCATGCTAGATACCAGTAAGAACATTCAGGACTCATGAGAAGAGGTCAAAATATCAACATAAACAGGAATTTGGAAGAAGTTAATTCTAACTCCTAGGAATGACTTTGACGGGCTCAAAACTTCAGTGGAGGAAGTAACTGCAAGTGGGGTGGAAACAGCAAGGGAAATAGAATTAGAGGGAGAGCCTGGAGATGTGACTGAATGCTGCAATCTCATAATAAAGCTCGGATGAAAGAAGTCCGAGAAAGACCAGTACCGTCTAATTTCACTCATATATGGAATTTAAGAAATTAAACAATTGAACATTGAAGGGTGGGGGAGAGAAAAGGAGAAAAGAGAGGGAAGCAAACCATAAGAGACTCTTTTTTTTTTTTTTAAGATTTTATTTATTTGACAGACAGAGATCACAAGCAGGCAGAGAGGCAGGCAGAGAGAGAGAAAGGGAAGCAGGCTCCCTGCTGAGCAGAGAGCCCGGTGCGGGGCTCGATCCCAGGACCCTGGAATCATGACCCGAGCCGAAGGCAGAGGCTTTAACCCACTGAGCCACCCAGGCGCCCCATAAGAGACTCTTAACTACAGAGAGCAAACTGAGGGTTGGAGGGGAGATGGGCGGGGAATGGGCTAAATGGGTGATGGGGATTAAGGGGGGCACTTGTGATGAGCACTGGGTGTTACACATAAATTATGTCACTGAATTCTACCCGTGAAACCAATGTTGCACTGTATGTTAACTAGAACTTAAATAAAAACTTGAAATGTTTTAAAAAGTATGAATGTCAAAAACGATGGTTTTAAAAGTGAAAAAAAAAAAACTTGAACAGGTAAGGATTTGCTTGTTATGGATGTGCAAAGTGGTTTTTCTGGAGATATAACCTACTCCTACTCCTGGGGAAGGATCTGTGGAGGTTGTTGAAATGACAACAAAGGATGCAGGATACTACACAAACTTAGTTGATCAAGCAGCAGCGGGGTTTGAGGGAACTGACTCCGATTCTGAAAGGGGTTATAATGTGGGTAAGATGTTCTCAAGCAGCATCACATGCTACAGAGAACTGTTCGTGAAAGGAAGAGCCATTTGATATGGCAAATTTCATTGTTGTCTTATTTTAACAAATTGTCATAGCTGCTCCAAACTTCAGGAGGTACCATCCTGATCAGTCAGCAGCCACCAACACAGAGGCAAGAACTTCCATCAGCAAAACAATTATGACTCCTTGAAAGCTTAGATGATGGCATTTTTTAGCAATAAAGTATTTTTTAATTAAAGTATGTACATTGTTATTTTAGACATAATGTCACTGCACACTTTAACAGACTGAGTATAGTGCAAACAGAACCGGGAAACCGAACAACGGGTTTGCTTTATTGCGATACTTGCTTTGCTGAGTGGTCTCAGGGGCATGTTTATAACGACTGTAAGTCCACTACATTAACTCTCCGTAAGTTTCTTTCTTTCGCTAGATTTCACAACCCTCCTGAAACCTACATGGAGTGGGACAAAAGTTAACTGAGTATCCTAGTACACTGTCTTAAGTTCATTGAGGCTGTACTGCAGAGGTTATTATAAACCTCAAACTCATTAATGCCATATACACTATTTTTTAGAGCATGATCTTTCAGGCTTTTTCATGTGTTCAAAGAGTTATATGTTTCAAGTTATAATAATGTTAAAATAACTATAGACTTCATCAATCATTAATATTATTTAAAACATAATATAGTCAAGAAATATGTATAAAAGTACCATGTAACAAAAAAGATGTCTATATAAATAAATAGAAGTAATGAAATCTTTTAAATGAGCACCAATGCATAAATAATAACATCTGGCATACAAAATTATTGTATTTGAAATAAAAATGATTAATTACATTATTCTACATATGGTTTTAAGGGTTTCCTGTAATCTGACCAACACAGACAGTGTTGGAACACAATTCTCCATGGGTCTCTCATGTTTGTCCATGTCTCATAAGCTGAGCCATTAACCACCCCTTTGTTCCAGACCATCCTTTTAAGGATATTTAAATAGCAAATACTCATGAAAAACAGAGGTAGTGACTCCACCTATAACAGAGGGCAAGTTATTATCTTGTATGATATAATAAGGAAAATATCTTCCTCATAGGTCAGACACATATGCTTGAATCCCACTATAAAAGATTTGGGTTCCATAAACTCAGGCTTTCTTAGCTTTGATGCAAAAGCCATTTCATGTGTACATCCACCTGGGCCTCTCCTGTGCTGTTCCTGGGACTCGGGGAGCAAGAGGAACAAGGGCAATCTTGACACTTACGCTGTGTGTTATATCATAATAATACATCCTTTTGTCCTGACCCAGGCGTCTGACCTATTCTGCCAGCATTTATGAAATTATGGCAGGCTAACTTGTTAGCTTATAAGTAGGGGAAAGTTTCAGACCTTTCACATTTCTCAACACACAGTACATTAAATACTGTGTGTATATATGTGTATATACAAAATACGGAAGTATTATATATTTAATAATGACCAATAATGAGCTTAGAATCTAGTGTGGAAAATTTATAAGCAAACAGGCAGTGAAGACAACAGAATAACTAACATATACTCATTCATTCACTCTTCATTCATTTGGCAAACATGTACCGAGTACATGCTATACATCTGGCACAGGCATAGGGTCTTCTAAGAATGTAGTAAAGTAAAATGGGGGAAAGAAAGCAGAAAAAAAAAATCTCTGTCCTCATGGAGTTAAAATAATGTGAGTGAGAAGGGTAGGGACATTAGGGGAGATAGTGAAAAAACAAAAGAATTAAGTAAACTATATATAATTCATTTGATGGTAATAAGGGAAAGAAGAAAAATAAAGAAATAGAGCATTACAGAGAAGGGTTGAAAATTCATAGATGGTGATCAAGGGAGGTGTCATAGAAAAGCTGGCAACCAGAAATTCCTGGGAGACGCAGGTGAGAAAGCAAGGCATATGACTATGTAGGTAAAGATGACTCAACACAAAGGAACATAAAGGAAAAGAGCATTGAGGCAAGAGCATGCCTCTCATATTCCAGAAATATCAGAGACTATGGTATCTCCAGAAGAGTGAGGGAGGGAGAGGATCAGATGAAATCAGAGCAGTCACTTTAATTTTTTTGGCTTTAATTTTGAGATATTGGAAACAATTGGGATGTTTTAAGCAGAAGAGTGACAAATTCTGATTTAATCACATCCCCATGGCTACTGCACTGAAAGAAGACAAAAGTGGGTGACATCAGCAAGAAAAGAAAAGAATACCTCAAAAATTCAGATAAGAAGGGGCACCTGGATGGCTCAGTGGGGTTAAGCCTCTGCCTTTGGCTCAGCTCATGATCTCAGGGTCCTGGGATCAAGCCCCGAATCGGGCTCTCTGCTCAGCAGGGAGCCTGCTTCCTCCTCTCTCTGTCTGCCTCTCTGCCTATTTGTGATCTCTGTCTGTCAAATAAATAAATAAAATCTTTAAAAAAGAAAAAGATCATCTGAGGCTAGGGATAGGAATGTAGAATATGGATGTTGAAGAAGACAGGAGAAAAATATGCTATTCACTGCTAAGTGGGTGAGGCAATAGAGTGGAGAAATACAACGTGATTCCTGGAAAGCTAAGAACAAAAGTAGGGCAGCGATTATCAATGTACAGCAAGGACAGATGACTCTGCTTTGTTTTCTTCCCCAGCCACATTCAGCTCTGCAGCTAAGGGAGCTGTGTGATTGATCTGAGCTGAGGGGCCTGAGAGCCACAGTTAATCAGTTAGTGCTTTGGTGACTATCAAAGGACAACAAGGCAGTTGAAGGTCAATGTAAGGCAGTCATTCCACTATTAGGCCATGGAATTTAAACTGCGTAAGAAGGGAAGTGAGTACATGAAAGGATGAGGGGCACTGGAGTATTGGTAAAATCAACAGATTGTAGGAATTGGTAATGCTGATATATTGTTGGAACGACAGAAACAGAGGAAAAGATCTAAAAAAAAAAAAATAGGAAGTAGCTAAAAACAGGAAGACAGTCATACATTAGTGGAGGGGTTCTAGTTGTTGCTAAGAAACCACATGTTACTTTTCATGCAAAAGGAGGAATGACTCAGAAGGTAGAACCAAGTGTCCAGACAGCAGAAGAATCCAGATTTTGCGATCAAAGAACTCCAGCTGAAGTGTTCCCAGATGAATTTCAAAACTGCTTTGGACCAGTGACTTTTTTTTTTTAAAACCTTCCATTCTCCCTCCGCTTCTTAATTAAAGTGTCAGGTGTTATCGTGATGCCTGTCTTATGATTGTCTGTTAAGAATGCTAGAGGCAGATAACTTCTATGTTTGGGGTGCCAGGATGGTTCAGTCAGCTGAGCGTCTGCCTTTGGCTCATGTCATGATCCTTGGATCCAGCCCTGCACTGGGCTCTCTGCTCAGCAAAGAGCCTGCTCCTCCCTCTCCTTCTGCCTGCCATTCCCCCTGCTTGTGCGTGTGCTCTCTCTCTCTCTCTCTCTCTGTCAAATGAATAAATAGAATCTTTAAAAAAAATTTTTTTTTTTTTAATTTCACAGGTCAACAGAGGGAAGGAATTATGGCCAGGAGATGTACCACATCTAAACCTGATTAGATAATTTAGGTGATGAGGGTTCTTCATGGCCTCTCCTAAAATAAAATGTGTTTGGGGAACATGTGAGAAAGGTCAGGAGGGGCTCCTCCCAATCCCATCCAGACAGCCATACCCACTATGGCTCCCAAGCCACATTTGACCAGAAGAGCTGGCAAGGACACCCAGAAGCTATGTAACCAGAAATGCTTAAGCCAATAAGCAGAAAAGCAGAGCTATTTCCAGGGCAAAACCAGTACCAGGGGTAAAGGGATGGCCTGCTACACCTAAGTGGGGATTAATTCATAGCCAAAACCGAGGGTAGCTCTTGACCCCTACTGACTGGAAAGACAGAAAAACAGAGAAGCCTGGAACGGTCTCTCCCCATCCCATTCAGAAAAGGGAACTGAGACAGTCCCACCACTACAGATAGCATCTCCTAGGCCCATCTTGACCAGAAGGGCTGGTGAAAATACCTGGAGGGACAAAAAGCTAGCAATGCTGTAGCCAAAAGACAGACAGGCAGATGCAATGATGAGCAGAGGAAAGCCAGTGGCTCTATTTGGCCAGGGAACTTGGGACACAGGTCAGGTTGAGTTAAGACAACATACAAGGAGCTTTACTGCCTTTAAAGGTGCTTCTCCCACTGCTCCCAGGCAAAAAAATTAATTCATAGCCCTGTCATCACTAATATAGCCTTCAGCCCATGCAACCAGGGAAGAGCACACAGGAGGCTGCTGTGTAGGCCATCCAAAAGCTCTGCTTCTAGCTGCACTTGAAAAGAAAGAATAGTCCATGGATTTCTATATCTGCAGAGCAAACCATTGGCTTCACATGACCAAGAAATTCAGTGCACATTCTCGTACTAATTCAGGTACCCTGGGTCCTGTCCTGCTATCCTGCTAGTGAAGGAAAATGAATTCACAGCCCTGTCTATAACTGAATATGGTACCCAGTCCAGAGCATCTAGTAAGCCTGACCAAAAATCCAGGCAACTGGGGGGCCCATCCTCCATATTCTCTTGGCTAGAGAACAAAGCCAGTAGTCCTATCCAACTGTTCTCAGTCAGTGGTACACTTCCTTCCCCATATCCAACCTCAGAGCTTGGAAAGTTGCCTTGCCAAAAAACAGACAATAGCAGGGACCACCTGCCCAAAGTCACATCCCTAGAAACCCAAACTGAGCTGACTGTAGAAGATCTATCTCTGCCAAAACAAATCTATAAAGTCTAGAAGAGCCCAGTTATTCAAATGTTCAGATACCAATGTAAGAAATCAAGGATAACAAAAAACCAAGTAAATATGAAATCACCAAAGGAAACTAATAAAGTTCTAATAACTGACCCTAAGAAGATGAAGTTCTATGAACTGTAAGATTTATAATAATTATCTTAAGTTTAGGGAACTACAAGAACACATAGACAATTAAATGAAATTGAGAAAGTAATACATGAACAAAACAAGAAGTTCCACAAAGAAATAGCAACCAGAAAAAAAAAAAAAGAAGAAGAAGAAGAAGAAGGCAGAAATAAAGAGAAATTCTAGAATTGAAAGAAAAGTAATTTAGCTGAAGTATTCAACAGAGAGTTTCAAAAGTACATTTAGCCATGCAGAGGAAAGAATGAGCGGCCTAAAAAGACATAGGAAATTATCCAGTCAGAAAGCAAAAAGATAAAATGACAAAGAGTGAAAAAATCTTAAGGGACTCACAGGACTCAATGGAAATTCCAGAAGATAATGAAAAAGGAAGAAAAAGTAAATTTAAAGCAATAGTGGCTGAAATTTTCCCAACCCTGGGAAGAGAGATAGACATACAGATCCATGAGACCCAAAGGACCTAAAATAGCCTGAACTTAAACAAGGCTACACCAAGACACATTATAATTAAATTGTCAAACCCAAAAAAAGAATTTTAAAAACAATAAGAAAAAAGAGAAAAGCTACAGACATGAGAACCTGCATAAGACTATAAGCAGATTTCTCAACAGAAACTTTTTAGGCCAAGACAAAATGGGATGACATACTCAAAATACTGAGGAATAATTAAGAGTTTTATAGTAGCAGAGCCGTTCTGTAGAAATGGAGAAATAAAGATTTTTCCAAACAAAAGATGAGAGAGTTCATTACCACTAGACCTGCCTTATAAGAAAGACTAAGGGAATTCTCTCAGCAAAAGAACATAAAACTTATAAAAATATAAAAAGAAAGCCTAGAACTCACCAGTAATGGTATACAGACAAAATTAGATTCTGTAATATGGTGATGATGGTGCATAATTCACTGACAACTCCAGTTTAAAGTTAAAATAACTATACTAAAAACACCATAACTACAATAATTATTAGTTACACATACCAAAAATATGTATGTTACACATACAAAAAATATGTAAAAAATAGTATCAGAAATTACCTAAAATATGAGGAGGAAAAGAAGTAGAAGTGACAATTTTAGGAATTCTATTAAGTAAAGTTGTTATCAGTTAATTCTAACTAGAATCAGTTAATTCTAAGATGTTTTATGTAAGCCTCATTAAAACCACAAGGAAAAAACCTACAGCAATTACACAAAAGAACATGACAAAGAAGGCAAAGCATACTAATACCAAAAAACATTAAAACACAAAAATAAAATATGGAACAATGCACCTACCTATAAAACAAGCAGAAAACAATTTTTTAATGGCAAAAAATAAGCCCTGACCTATCAATAATTACTTTAAATGTAAATGAAATAATTCTTCCATCAAAATAGACAGAATGGCTGAATGGATTATTAAAAAAAAGAAAGAGTATGTATAGCTACACTTGTATCAGACCAAGAGACTTTAAAATTGTAAAAAAGAGACAGAAAAGATCATTATTTAATGATAAAGGGGTCACTACATTACTAAGACATAATAATTGTAGGTATTTATGGAACCGATATCAAAGCATCTGAATAAATGAAGCAAAAACTAGCTGAGATAAAAGAAATAAACACTAATACAATGACAGTTGAAGACTTTAACACCATACTCTCAACAATGGATAGATCATCCAGAGAATCAGTGAGTTAATAGCAGATTTGAATAACACTAGAGACCCAATGGACCCAACAGGCATATACAAAACAGTCTATGCAGCAACAGCAGAATTCATTCTTCTCAAGTGCATACTTCAGAACATTTTCTAGGACAGAATATATGGTAGGCCATAAAACAGGTCTTAGTAAATTTACAAAGACTGAAATCATATCAAGTATCTTCTCTAACCACAATGGTGTGAAAATAGAAATAAAAAATAAGGAAAACAGGAAACGTCTGAATACACAGAAATTAAATAACACATTCCTGAACAACCAGTGAACAACAACAACAACAACAAAATGTGAAGGGAAATAAAAGTTTCTTGAGACAAATGAAAATGGAAACATAACAAAATTAAGGAATGGAGCAAAAGTAGAAAAGTTTAGCAATAAATGCCTACATTAAGGGGCAAGAAAGATCCCAAATAAATAACCTAACTCCATCCTCAAAGTTAACAGAGAAAAAGGAAATAATAAATATTAGAGCAGAAATAAATGAAATGGAGAAATAAAAAACAGTAGAAAAAAATTAACCAAACTAAGGGTTGTTTCTTTGAAAAGGCAAACAAAATTGACAAAATTTTAGCAAGGAAAAAAAAAAAAAGACAAGACTCAAATTACAAAATTATAAATGAAAAAGGAGATATTAAAATGGATACCACCAAAGTACGAAAAAACATAAAAGGCTACCACAAACAACTACATACCAGTAAACTGGACAACCAAGATGAAATGAAAACATTCTCTGAAACATAAAACCTACTGAAACTGAATCAGGAAGAAATAGAAAAATCTGCCTAAACTAATTACTAGTAAGGAGACTGAATCAGTAATAACCATTATAATAATAATAAAAGTCCCAATGAAGAAAAGCCTAGAACCAGATGGCCTCACTGGTGAATTTTCTCAAACTTTTAAGAATTAAAACCCCAATAATCTCAAACTTTTCCAAAAATCCAAAAGCAGGGAATACTCCCAAATAAACCTTATGAAGTCAGCATTATATTGATACCCAAAGCCAGATGAGAACCCTACAAGGAAAGAAAACTACAGGTCAATACCCCTGATGATTATAAATACAAACATTATCAACAAAATACTAGCAAAAAATTCAGCAGTCTATCAAAAGGATCATTCACCATAATCAGTTGGGATTTATCCCTGGGATGAAAGGATGGTTCAAAATATGGAAATGGATCAATGTGATATATCACACTAATAGAATTAAAGAAAAAGAACCCTATAAGCATCTCAAGAGACAAAGAAAAAGCATGTGACAAAATCCAAAAGCCATTCATGATAAAAACGGTTAACAAATTAGGTATGGAAGTAACACATTGCCATATATGACAAGCCCACAGCTAACATCACACTCGATGGTGTAAGGGTGAAAACTTTTCCTCCGAGATCAGGAGCAAGATAAGGTGCCCACTCTCCCCACTCCTACTCAATATAGGACTAAATGTCCTAGCTAGAGCAATCAGTCAACAAACAGAAAGGGCATCAGAATTCAATAGGTAGAAGTAAAATGATATCTATTTGTAGATGACTGTTTCTATACAGAGAAAATCCTAAATACTCAACCAAAAAACTGTTAAAACTAATCAACAAACTCACTAAAACTGCAGGATACAAAATTAAAATACATAACTCAACAGAGTTTCTATGCTCTAACAACAAATTTCCTGAACCGGAAATGAAGTGATCCCATTTACAAGGACATTAAAAACAATAAAATACTTAGGAATAAATTTAACTAAGGAAAGTGAAAGATCTCTAACAACTGTAAGACAATGATGAAAGCAATTAAAGAAGACACAAATAAATGGAAAAAGGTACCCCATCTTTGTGGACTGGAAGAATTAATGTTATTAAAGTGTCAATACTACCAAAAGTCATCTATAGATTCAATACAGTCCCTATTGAGATTTCAGTGTTTTTTTGTTTTGTTTTGTTTTAGCAAAAGTAGAAAAAAACAGCCCTAAAATTTATATGGGACCAAAAAAGACCCCAAATAAGCAAAGAAATCCTGAAAAAGAACAAAGTAGGAGGCACCATTCTTCCTGATTTTAAGCTATACTATAAAGCACTGTCACCAGACCAGGATGGTACTGGTATAGAAGAGACCAATGGAATAAGGAATCCAGAAAAAAAACAAGAATATATGGTGAACTAATATTTGACAAGGGAGCCAAGAGTGATCAATGAAGAACTGCGTCTTCAACAAATGATGCTGGGGCAATTGGATAAAAGACTGAAACTGAACCTGTATCTTACACCACTCACAAAATTTAACTGAAAATTAAATGAAGGCTTAACTATGAGACCTGAAACCATGAAACTCCTAGAAGAAAAACAGGAAAAAGGTCCTTGACATTGATCTTCACAATAACATTTTAGAAATCACACCCAAAGCATAAGAAAAAAAAAATAAAAATAAACAAGTGGGACTACACCAACTAAAAAGCTTCTGCACACCTGAGGAAACCAATAAAGTGAAAAGACAACCTACAGAATGGGAAAAAATACTTACAAACCATGTATCTGATAAGCGGTAATATCCAAACCACATAAGTTCAATGGCAGAAAAACCACCCAATTAAAAAATTAGCTAATAGCTAATAAATATTTCTTTAAAAAAAAGATATGCAGATGGGCAACAGGTACATGAAAAGATGTTCAACACCTCTAGTCATTAGGGAAATGCAAATTAAAACTACAAGTTACCACCTCAGGCCTGTTAGAATGGCCATCATCAAAAAGACAAAAGATAACAAATACTAGCATGGATGTAGAGGAAAGAGAACCCTTGGGCATTGTTGGGAGGACTGTAAACTGGTATAGCCACTGTGAAAACAGAATGAAGGTTCCTCAAAAAATTAAAAACAGAACTAGATATAGTCCATTTCTGGGAATATATCCAAGGGCACTGAAAACACAACTAGAAAAGAGAAATGAAACTCCCTATGCATAGCAGCATTATTTATAAAAGTCAAAACAGGGAAACAACTTAAGTGCCCAATGATGGATGAATGGATAGAGAAGTTGTGGGGGTTAGAGGTACTGACCCTGAACAATGTAGGATTTAGATGTGCTGACCCCCCCCCAATGCAGTTGAAAATCTGCATATAAATTTTGACTCTCCAAAAATTTAAATAGCCTACCATTGACCAGAAGATTTACTGATAGCATAAACAGTCAATAAATACATACTTTGTATATTGTATTCCTACTATTAAACTAGAGAAAAGAAAGCACTATGTGTACCTTAAACTTCATACAGTGATGCATGCCAACTATCTCTCAATGAAATTGGAAAAAAAATAATATGAAAAAGATACAATTTCACTTGCCTTTTCTGAAATATTTGCAGTAACCTATTGTCTCCTTTCCTGAAGGACCCTAGAGGTATGGTATTCCAAGCTGAGAGTCATTAATCCAGTGAGTGGAAAAAAAAGTGGTGTTTTTTTTTTTTCCACTTTGAGTCTTTAGTATTACACGAGAATCTTCTATTTCCTCATAATTCCCAGTTTCTAAAGCAAAATTTCCACAATGATCATGGCCACACCTTCCCACCTTGCAGGGTCTACCCCTATATAGTCCAACTTTCCTCTGTTGCAACTGCCTGGATTCCTAGCTGAGGTCATTCTCTGCTTATATACTAGATCACACCCTCTCTTGGAAATTCAACTGCATCTCTCCAGAAAATGCTCCCCTTTCTTACTTCACACACCATCCCTCCCTTTTCTACTTCATCTATAAGCCTATAAAAATGTGCTGTTCAACTCTATTTACCCTATTTCACAGAACAACCACCAACTCATTTCTCAATTTTCCTTTCTGAAGTCTTAGAAAGAGGCTGATGAGAATTACTATCTTTCCAATTTTTCCTGGGCTCCCTCCAACTTACTCCTCTTATCAATATCCACAACGATGTCTTATATCCAAAGTCAATACTCAGTCCTGGCAATAACAGCCAGGCTGCAGTGCTCTTTTGTTGAACATAAAGATTTTCACATACCATGTATCTCAGGGACATTGTGTCAACTGAGAAAAACCAGACAAGAGTCTATAATCGTATTTGAGCCCAGGCAAAAGGATCACTGTGCACGAGTGCCTGGTGGTTCAGTCAGTTGAGCATCTGACTCTTGGTTTCCACTCAGTCGTAACCTCACGAGGTGTAGGCTCCAGCCCCACATTGGGCTCCACACTCAGTGAGGAGTCAGCTTGAAGATTCTCTCCCTCTGCCCCTCCCCCATTCACATGCACGCACATGTGCTCCTGAGCACTGGCTCTCAAAAAAAAAAAAAAAAAAAAAGATCGCTGTGTAAACTCCAAATCTGTGCAAATGTCCTGGATAACATGAGTTAACTGTTGCATCTTTGATAGTTAACAATATTAGTTCCATATCTCTCACTTTTCAAATAAAATTTACTTAGATACACAATCAAAAAATTATCCTGTTCTTGTAAACACCCAATCCAGAGAATTCCAGCTTCCTTGCATCCTCCTGCAAATCACCCAACACAAGCCCAAACACTGTCCCTAGTTCCTCCTAACACTTTCTTGCTGAGATGGCTCACAGATCCCCATGGTAAGCCATTCTCCTTATTCACCAAGTATCAGTAAACCCAACTTTGTTCCAGGCATTTTATTTGTGGTCTCTGACACACATTAATACTCTCCTATTTCCCCTACAGCAAGCACTGTAATCCTGTTAAGTCAAATCCTGTAAATCCTCTGTTCAAAGTATTCCTGTACCACCCCTCATGCCCATTTAAAAGCCAGTGACCCCTTACAATGACTCCTAAGGTCCTAGATGAATGACTGTGAAGCCTGGATGCTTGTTAAAATCACGAGGGGGCCTGGGTTCCACCTCCCAGTGATTGTAACTTAACTGGACACGGCATCCAGAGTTTTCAAAGCTCTCCAGGTGGCGTCTCCAAAGCAGCCAAGATTGAGGACCACAGCTCTGGATGGGCTGCTTATTCCTTTCACCTCACCTCTAATTATTTTTTTCTCCTGTCTCTCTTCCAGCCCCACTGGCCCACTTGCTATTGCTCAAACTCACCAACTATGCTCCTGTTTCAATTCCTTCTTTGTGCCTAGAACACTTTTACTTAAAGTATCCTCAGGGCTTATTTTCTGACCTTTTTCAAGTCTTTCCTTTAAATCACTTCAGCACGGAGACCTGCTATGATCACTGTATTTAAACTTGCAAAGCCCTCTGCCAGCCACATCACTTCCCCATTACTCTTACCTTGCCTAATTTTTCTTTGGCATAAATGCCCTTCAAAAATATTAAATTTACTCATTTATTACAGGTTCAGTGTCTCCCCAGTTAAGAAGCAAGCTCCAAGAGCACAGGAATGTCTGCCTGTTTGCTTGCTGTGGGATCTCAGACCATGCATAGCATACAGCAGGCACTCAATACATACTTGTTATGAACACTAGGGACCTTCCTTTCTCCAATATGAAATTTTCTTTCTCATTTCCCCCAAATTCTTGGTTCTATAAAAGAGTTAAACCTATTTAGTTGGTATCCTAAAACAATCCTACTAAATAGTCCATCCACTCCTAATATTTTTTTTCCAAAGGCTTATCTTTCCCCACATTTCCTTAATTGTGAGTTTTTCCTTAGGGTTTGGTATTTGACCCTTTACACTTGCTTATTAATATTGACAGATAATAACCTCTCTCCTTTGAAGAGAGGATACTTCATCTTTCATATGTCAGCTAGAATGGAAAACTTTAAGCAGTGCCACCATGTCAAAGTTTTAGTTAAAAACAATGGCTCTTACTCTATACTCCCATCCTGGTAAATCCAGCACAGTACCAAAGCTTTAATCATTTATGTCAATAAATCCAAAAATTGTTTCTCTAATACACTTTTCCCTTATTAGTGTCAAACCTCCAAAAAACGAAAGGAAAAAGAAACCCAGAAAATAATGATCTCCTCCGTCCCTCCTTCTCCCCTTCTCTCACTCTGTAAGTCAAGATAAAAACTAAAGACTATTACTTAAAACATCCCCTTTCCTTTCTCCCAAAATTCAGTCAAGTGTTTCTTTATTCTACTTACTAAGCTTTTATTATGACCTATCTCTACATGTCACTTCTGTTCATGATAATCTCTTACCTTTCTTCTTAAAGCCTCCCAACTGAACCCATTATTTCCATACTTTCCCCCTCAATTCATTCTATGCACTGCAGCCAACGTATAAACATTTAAAGACCTCTAAAATTCAAACCTGATCATGCAACTGCACAAAAATCCTTAAATGGCTTTCCTATTTTCTAGTGTAATAATCTTTACCATGGTTAAGCTA
>RCUC01148388.1:0-23965 GCA_003697995.1 Taxidea taxus jeffersonii | reverse complement strand
AGACTGGGAGCCGTGGTGGAAGGAGCAGGGCCTCCCTCGGGTGGGCAGAGAGGTTAGCCCCGGCGAGTATGGGAGGAAAGACCGGGTCTGAAATATGAAGGAAGACAGAGGAGACCCTGGGAGAAGCCCCCCTGGAGGCCCCCCTGGACGGGGTGGGAACACAAGCCTCGGGCCTTCAGATTCCCCCATCCTGGTCTCTGGAAGGATTGGGAGCCTCGGTGGAAGGAGAGGGCCTCAGTCAGGCGGGCAGAGAGGGCCCAGGCAGTAACCCGAGTCAAGGTATGAACTCTGAAGAGGGCAGAGGAGACCTCACAGGGGGTGGCCATAGTGTCAGCCCAGGAGGATCCCTGGGGGGCATGGGGATGCATAGCGAGACCGGACTTCGGATTCTGGGTCTCAGAGGGTCAGGAGGCCTCGTGTAAGGAGCAGGGCTTCAGTTCAGCGGGGGGAGGGTCCGGGTTCTGTCAGGATTCAAGGGAAGTACCAGAGGGAGGACCGAGGGCCCCCGGACACAGCAGGGAATCAGTCCTGCGAGGCCCCTGAGCAGGAGGAGGACAAGTGGCGTGTCGGGAATTCCACTTCCGGGTTTCAGAGAGGCTTGGGGTTGGGGTGAGAGGCACATCCTCCGGTCAGCGGCAGGGAAGGCTCAGACACTGCTGGAGTCAAGGGGAGGACCCTCAGGGAGAAGTGAGGGGACCCTGGACCCCAGAACAGAGTCATCGAGGGAGGCCCTTGAGCAGCTGTCTGCCTGAGTCACACACACACACAGCCCCCATTTGGCCATGGATCTCAGGGTGTGCGGGGAGGTCAGAGAGGAAAGGTCTTGGGACAGTAGAGGGCATGAGGTCATGCTGCAGTCCATGAGGAATGCCGGCTGAGAGCTGAGGTTTAGAGCCTACAACAGAAGGTGATTTTGTTGCTCTGGGGTTTCTTCTTAGATATCCCCCAAGGAGGGTGGAACAGCTCAAGTGTTTCCTGATTTTCACCCAGGGTCTGGGGTAAGTGGGAGCCTTGGTCTGAGGAGTGGAGCCTCAGGTCAGCAGAGTTGGGAGCCCCAAGACCCCGTGGGAGGACTGAGCAGACCCCTACCCAGGCATAGGGGTTCCAAATGAATGGGTGCCCCGCGGGTCAGTCCTGCGAGGCCGGGCCGGGTGTCGAGAAAAATGAGGATCGTGGTTTCCCCTCTGGGTCTCAGCGGGATCGGGAACTTGGCCTGTAGGGTGCCTCCTGAGGTTAGAAGGGATACTTCCAGGTCCTGCTGAAAGTACACCTGAGCCCTTTCAGGACAGAGAGTGGACTCCCGCCCCAGGACAGAGGGGCCAGCCCGGGATCTGAGCTCCTTATGAATGGGGTGTGGCCCGGGGGAGGGTGTGGACTGCTGCCTCCTCACCCTCCTCTGGGAGCTCTCAGGGAGGCGAGGGCCATGCTGGGAGAGTTTGGAGTCAGGTCATCTGAGGAAGCCCGCCTGGGAGACACCCAGGAGGCCCTGGTCCTGCCAAGAGTCAATGTGGGGACCCCCGAGGCAGGAGTGCGTGGCTCCCACCCCACCTCTTGGGACAAGGAGGGGATGGCCCAGAAATCTGGCCAGTTCTGCCTGGCAGCCCTGGGAACCCTGGCCGGGCCTGTCAGGCTGAGCCCCTCCTCGTCTCCAGATCCCTGGTGTCAGGGAGGGGAGGGCCTGTGCCTGAGGGTCGGTACCTCAGGTCAGCGGAGGAGGCAGGGCCCCTGGCCCTGGCCCTAGCAGGGGTGGAGGCAAGAAATGAGGAGTTGCCTCCCACAGCAGGATCCCCAGGGCCCAGGCCTGCCCTCATACTTCTGTCAGCCACGGGGAGACGGGGGGTCGGTGAGCAGGCTGACTTCTCCTCGCTTTCCCTTCTGGCTCCTCCAAGAGATGAGGCGTTGACACTAGGAGGGTGGCCTCCAGTCAACACAGGGAGTTTTCCCAGGCTTTCCGTGGGGTCAAGGTGTAGACAGGGGTGCAGCCATCGAGCACAGATGGAACCCCACGTTTGGCCATCCCTGGAGATCCGGAACAAGCCCTGTAGACCTATGGCAGGCCTGGCCAGATGTGGGCCCCCTCGCATTCCTTCCATGGAGCCTCAGGGCTGCGTGGTCTTCCTGGGACCCTTGGGCCTCTGGCCCAAGGGGCTGGGGCTTAGGTCCTGGCAGGGGAAAGAAGTCCCCTGAGAGGCCAAGGAGGGGACCGCCCAGCCTGGATGGGTGGGAAACTCAGGGAGTCTGACCCAGCCCTCCTTGTGCACTGGGCCCCTGGTTTGTGCTCAAAGGCCGTACCCTGAGGTGCCTCCTCCTTTTCTCCTCTAGGGGCTTCTGGAAGGGGGCGTTGAGGTCTCGGTCTGAGGCAGAAGTCCGTGAGGTCACAGCGTAGGTGAGTGCCAGTGGTCAAGGTGAGGTACTTGCTCTGAGCCTGGTGCAGGGCCTCGCCCATCCCCAACCTGAGGGGAACACTGGGCACCCACGGCCGATGCGGCCCACTGTCAGCTCTGGGACTTCCGGGCCTCTGCTGGTTGGGCTGTACCCTGCGGAGCCGCCCACATGTGTCTTCAGGTCCTGAGCGCTGGGCTCTGCTGGGCGCATCCTCTGGGTGAGAAGAGAAGGGTGCAGCCCTAGTGGAATCCGTAGGCGCCCCTTGAGGACGCTGAGGGGCTTCCCCGCCCAGGCCGCAGGGGCCCCACCGCCCGGACCTGCGCGTCCTCGGAGAACACAGGCAGGAGAGGCTGCACGTGGAGCAGCCCTCCCTCCCGCTGGGGCCTGAGAGTTTCTGTTCAGAGGGCTGTCTTCAGGGCCACAGAGGGAGCCCTACCTGGTCAGCAGAGAAGGGAGTTCAAAGAATGGCCAGGAGTCAAGGAAAGGAGCCTTTGGGAGGCTGGGGGCTATGAAGGTTCCCCCCACACCAAAGGAAAAGGGGCCTCAGAGAGTGCAGCTTCCCTGTTCTCAGCAGGGCCCTCTGCCAGGGAGGGCCTAGCAGGGATGGCTGGTGTGGCATGGTCCCACCTGTGCCCCACGGTTGGGGCTGGGGGATGTCAGGGAAGTGAGGCCCTTGGTCTGTGGGAAAGGTCAGGGCAGCGGAGGGAGGATCCCAGGATCACCCAGGCGGTAATGTGAGGACCCCGAAGGAGGACGGACCTTACCCTCATTCCCCTTTCAGGGAAGAAAGGACAGCACAGAGTCCAGCTCGGCCTTGCTGTCGGGCCTGGAAGGAACAGTGAGCGGTGGCGCTAAGTGGCGAGCTCACGTGGCCCATGGGAGGAAGGTGGGGAGTCCTCCGGGAGGTGAGGTCCCGGGCTGAGAGGCCCAGGGCCTGAAACTCCGGTTGGGGCTGGGAGGAAGGGCAGGTCCTGGCAAGAAGAAAGAGTAACCTCCTCGGAGACTGAGGGAATCTCCGCCGCGGGACGGGGGACGGGGCCCCCCTGGAGCCCTGTGTGGTCACGCTGGCGGTGGCCTGGGGTTGTGTCCGTGCATCTTGGTACCAGCCGTTGCCCGGAAGGGGGTTCCCTGTGACAGCGAATCTCGCGCACCCACAAAGAGTCCGGGAATTCAGCGCAGCTGCGACACTCTCCATCCGCAGACAGCTTCAGAGTCCACAGAGCAGGAGCTCAGGCCTACGAGAGTCCCACCCTCCAGGGGCCACTGGCCAAGCCCCGGGTTGCTCTGGGCACGTGTGACCAGGGGCTCTGAGGCACAGGCTCCCGGGAGCCCGGCCTCGGCTTCCCTGCCCGGGCTGCAGCAGCTCCAGGCGCTCAGGCACACAAGCCCCTCACTGCACCCCCGCCTGACAGTACAAGGCTATAGCTCAGGAACACCAGACCCGAGAGCCGCGGAGGCCACAGGCGGTGGTCAGGGGTGCGCAGTGTCCGTCCCTCAGGGTGCGCCCCTCACCCCGCACCTCCGTGTCCCCACCTGAAAGCTCTCTGAGCCTGTCCCTCTGGGGTTTCCTGGAGGCTCCCTCACTCAGTCTCCAGCCCCCTCTGCCCTCCCCCGTGGTCAGGGGGTGGGGGGACCGAAAGCTCCCTCCCTCCCGTCACCTGGCCCGTTC
The DNA here is from genome assembly GCA_003697995.1 of Taxidea taxus jeffersonii. Taxonomy (NCBI): domain Eukaryota; kingdom Metazoa; phylum Chordata; class Mammalia; order Carnivora; family Mustelidae; genus Taxidea; species Taxidea taxus. Next base: position 19,911 of record RCUC01148388.1, on the reverse strand, counting down.
TCCTGGCAGCCAGGCCCCCGCCTAGGTGCTGCCCAGAGTCACCTACTGCACATAACAAAAGTCAGCATTGCTCACTCCCCACACCCAGGAATTAGGAGGGTTTGAGAGCAGAGAGCCAGGAAGTGCGGACAAAGAGCAAATCTTTATCTGCTTGTATATCACAGTGTCCAAGGTGCCTTCTCAGGCTCTCTGGGGCTCTCACGGAGGTGAGCACCATGCTCTGAGAGGACACCATCTGGCTATCTGGGGAAGCCCACCTGGGTGTCAGGAGTCCCAGGGAGGACCCCGAGGCAAGAGAGAGTGGACCCCAATTGCCAGAACAAGGAGGGAACCCCAGAGAACCCTGGCCTGCCCGTCCTGTCAGCTCTGGGAACTCTGGGCATGGCCAGTCGGGCTGAGCCCCTTCTTACTCCCAGATGCCTGCTCTCAGGGAGTCATGGGCCTCGGTCTGATGGTCCGGACTCAGGTCAGCTGAGGCAGGATCCCGGGCCCTGGCAGGAGTCAAGGACCCAGCAGCCGCCCCTTCCCAGGGAGCTGGGAGGCCCCGGGTAGGTAGGTGCCGTCAGAGGTGGACATGCTCACTTGCGTCTGTTCGGTCTCGGGGCGCTGTGGTCTTGTTCAGAGACTGGGGTTTCAGGCCAGCAGAGGGGTGGGCCCAGGCCCCGCCAGCACAAAGGTGAGTCCCCTGAGGGAGCGGGGACCTCGCAGAGTCTGACCCGCTCTCCTGTCTGCCCTGGGGGCCCTGGGCTGTATTCCCAGTGTGCACCCTGAGGGGCCTCCCCCTTCCCTCCCCCGGGGGACTCAGGAACTGGGAGGTGAAGCCCTGGGTGTGAGGCACAGAGCAGAGGAGACCCTGGACTTCCGTCCTTCAGTTTTGAAGGGGACAGGCCGCCCGGGAGGAGAGAGCCGCGCAAGGCCCGAGAGTGCCAGTACGGAGAAGTCACCTTTGTCAAGGCGGCTGAGGGTACCTTCCTCACCGAGGCCCTTCACACCCCCCTCTCTCGCAGGCCCTTGGGTCGCTCTGCCCGCTCCTGCCCACACCAGGGGCCCTGCTGCCAGTCACAAGTCATCATGCCTGTGGGCGGGAGAAATGAGCTCTGGAAACTGGAGGAGGCTCCTCAGGACCCCAGAGAGGCCCAGCGCCTGGCGGATGCACAGCTGTATGAGGCTGCGGGCTTTGCGGAGGCCCTGTCTCTCTCCTCCTCGCCGTCCTCCACCTCCTCCTCCTCCTCCTCCTCCTCCAGTTGCTCCTCCTTCTTCTCCTCTTGTTCCTCCCACTTATCCTCCTCTTCCTCCTCCTCTTCCTCCTCTTACTTTGTCCTGTTCCCTAATACCCCGGAGGAGGAGCCCGCTGCAGGAGGCCCCAGTCCTCCCCAGAGCCCTCAGAGGGCCTTCCCTGCCCCCAGTGCCATGGCAGCCTCTCCCTGGAGCCTGTCTGACGATAGCTCCAGCTCCGCCATGGAGGAGGGGCCTGGCACTGGGGGGGAGCCGGGGGCGGCCGAGCCCGTGGACCACGCTGCACTCCACGTGAGGGCGGTCAGCCTGGTGGGGTTTCTGCTCCAAAAGTTTCGCAACAAGGAGCCCACCAGCCGGGCGGAGATGCTGGAGGTCGTCGGCGAGGATGAGCAGGACGCCTTCCCCGGGATCCTGGGCCAGGCGTCCGAGTGCATGCGGCTGGTGTTCGGCGTGGAGGTGAGGGAAGTGGACCCCAGCGAGCACTCCTACGTCCTGGTCACCGTCCTGGGCCTCACCTGCGACGCGATGCTGAGCGGTGAGCAGGGCCTGCCCAAGACCGGCCTCCTGGTGGTGCTCCTGGGGGTGATCCTCCTGGAGGGCGACCGTGCCCCCGAGGAGGAGGTGTGGGAAGCGCTGGGGGTCATGGGGGTGTTTGCCGGCGAGGAGCACGTCATCTATGGGGAGCCCCGGGAGCTGCTGACCAGAGTCTGGGTGCAGGAAGGCTACCTGGAGTACCGGCAGGTGCCCGGCAGTGACCCTGCCCGCTGCGAGTTCCTGTGGGGTCCCAGGGCCCACGCGGAAACCAGCAGGTTGCAAGTGCTGGAGTATTTGCTGCGGGTCAATGGCGGGCTGCCCCCTTCCTCCCTGGCCCCGCCTGAAGAGGCTGTGAGCGATGGGGAAGAGGAGGCCTGAGCCCCAGGGGCGGCTCTGGTGATGTTCCGACTCTGGTGGGGTCGGCAGCTTTTCCTGCGTGGTGCTAGGTATGAAGTGAGGCCGTTTCTTGGTTCTTCCCTGTTTGTGTGTGTGTGTGTGTTGTGCACACAGGTGTAGAGAGGGCCCTGGTATTCTAAGCGGTGCGGGGCCAGGGAGGGTTGGGGGAAAATGCAGGGTAAGGAGTCTTCTTTGGGGGGCACGGCGGGTGGTTCCCTGCGATGCTTCCCATGTGCAGAGCTTGGTGTCCCCGGTGAAGCTCTCCAGTGGGGTTCCTTGGCGTAGGAGGTTTCATCTGATTCAGCGGCTGAGTGTGTGAGTGACCTGCCCCCCACAGCATTTGTCCTTACCCAGTTCAAGAGTTACAAGTTTTGTCATTTCCTGGGAACCGGCGGACACGCTGTCTCCTTGTTTGGGTTCCAGTTCAAAATCAAAACGCATTGGTCGAGGGATGGGTTGAAAAGTTGAAAGAAAGGAGGAGCGAAGTGATGGGGTCAGGAAAGAGAGAAATAAAAGGAAAGTTTGTTCTTGCCTCTGATGCCTTTCTGTCTGTCATTGTGTAAATGCCAGAGGCGCACACACGGGTGCTCCTGCCCTGGCTTGGTTCTTCCAGAAAGGAGGAGAAACGTCCTCTCAGCCCAGCGGGAGCCCTGCTCACTGGTTCCTTGATTCCCAGGCACACGCTGAGCTCTGCTTTCTGGAAGGCCCTGTGGGTGAGCAGGGAGGACACTAGGAGAAGGAGGACACGAGGAGAAGCAGGACATGATTCCTCCTGTCCCAGGTGATGGCCAGTTAGCTGTGGTGTGACCGTGGTCCTCCTTGGAGAAGGGGTGCCTTCGGTGTGGGAGCAACTCTGGAATGGGGAATTGCCCTGAGAGTACACACTGGATCCTGGAGTAGCCCGAGCACTCTCTTGGGACAGGAAGGAAGGGTGTTTGCTGCCTTCCACCTGCATCAGAAACTTTGAGCACAAGAAAGACTTTTGTGGCCTTTCCAACCTTGGGTCTGTGGAGAAATCGAAGCCCTTGTACACTCCTGTGGGAACGGAACCTGCTGGCAGCTGCTGTGGGAAAGCATGCGACAGGGCCACAAAAAAGCAGAAATGGGTATTTCTGTATGGGCCAGCAATCCCAATTCTGAGTGTACAGTCAAGGACTTGAAAGCTGGGTCTCAAAACTCCTTTTCTGGCCCGTGGTCAGAGCAGCAGGATCCAGAAAGTGTGGAATGTAGGTGTGATCTCATGATTCATAAGGAAGATACAGGGTTGGTCATTCAATGAGCAAAAGACATATTTCATTTCTATTTGGTCTTGGTCCAAGCCCTGCCTCTGAGCTCCCCAAACCCTCATAATTCCAAAGTGATGAAGGGGACTTTTGTTATGTGCAGTAGGTGACTCTGGGCAGCACCTAGGCGGGGGCCTGGTTGCCAGGAGAACGGGCCAGGTGACGGGAGGGAGGGAGCTTTCGGTCCCCCCACCCCCTGACCACGGGGGAGGGCAGAGGGGGCTGGAGACTGAGTGAGGGAGCCTCCAGGAAACCCCAGAGGGACAGGCTCAGAGAGCTTTCAGGTGGGGACACGGAGGTGCGGGGTGAGGGGCGCACCCTGAGGGACGGACACTGCGCACCCCTGACCACCGCCTGTGGCCTCCGCGGCTCTCGGGTCTGGTGTTCCTGAGCTATAGCCTTGTACTGTCAGGCGGGGGTGCAGTGAGGGGCTTGTGTGCCTGAGCGCCTGGAGCTGCTGCAGCCCGTGCAGGGAAGCCGAGGCCGGGCTCCCGGGAGCCTGTGCCTCAGAGCCCCTGGTCACAAGCGCCCCTAGCAACCCGGAACTTAGGACTGGTAGGAGTGGGGCTGGGCCGCCTGGTGGGCCGGAGCCTTGACCCCGTGGGACGTGCCGCGGTCTCAGGGTGGAGAAAGGCAGAAGTGAGGTGACTTGTGGCTGCGCTGCTGGAGGTCCCCCCCCCCCCCTCCCCGGGCCGTGTCACACTGCTGTCTGGCTGCTCCCAGGTTTAGAATTCGGTTTGGAGTATCCGCCGCCCTCTGGCAGCTCGGGGGGCAGCACAGGAGCGTTTCTCAGGAGGGGCCAAGGCTTCCAGGAGCACCTCTGGAACCCCAGGATCACAGAGCCCTACCCCCGCCCCACACGCCTTGGGTGTGGGGCATGTCTTTCCTCCAGATATACAAATCAGTGTGTCGTTCAGTGATCAAACTGCGTTGTTTCCTTCACCCCCTCTTCTCTCCCAGGCCCTTGTCTGGAGGCTCCTGTGTGACGGGCACGAAAGCATTATCACAGACCAGCGTTGTCATAGAAGGGAACGAGAAAGGCTCGTCACTGTCCAGGGGTGGTGGGGATGACGTCCTGAATTTCCAACAGTTTTTGTGATGGGTGTGCATCGCTTCTCCCGTGATGGGGAGAGGAAAGAGCAAAGCCTTCCCGGGAAGGCTGGCTGAACACCCTCACAGCCTGGTGGGTGCAGCAGGGGAAACGGGAGGGACCCAGGCAAGCCGTGTTTGTTGCAGACTGCAACCAGCCAGGCTAGGCCTGTTGATGAGGCCAAGGCAGAGGGGGCTGTGCTGGATCAGTACAGGGTGTGTGGAGGCCTCAGGGTCCCAGAGATGGGCCTTCCGGGGCCGTGCGGCCTCCCGTGGGGGCCCCGAGTTAGGAGTGCTCTCACTGGTCTGTGTCCGAGGTGCCACGCCCAGAGGCAGCAATGACTCAGTTGGCTGCAGGAGAGAACCGGCCCTCTATCCTGAACATCTGCGAGGGACCCTCATGGTCTGCGACCGCACCAAGATATCTGGACAGATCTGGGCCTCGCAGAGGGCTGTCCCACATCTGTAAGGATCCCAGAGCTCAAGACCTGTCCCTGGAGCTTTGCCTGCTGTCCGCTCAGCACAGCCCCTGCTGAGGCTGCACAGGCCCGCCCCCAGTGCACGCGGTCAGGTTCGGCTTGGCGTTCCAGCCTGCCCACAAGGCTTTGTGAGTCCAGGGTCTGACAGAGGCAGTGGCTTTCCTGCGCCAAGTCAAGGCACGGCCGGCCGGATAGCCGCTGCCCAAGTCCCTGGGCCGAGCAGAGGCCTTTTTTGCTCCGCGGTCCTTTGAGACCCCCTAGCTGACTGCTGGAAATCCTGCACCTCATCTTAGATCCATAGCAGCCTCTAAGGGTCAGACCTGTAATCTCCCAGGAGCTCAGGAACAAACCGTAGGGGCCTCCAGGGACTGGGGTCTGGCCCAGGAAGAGCACGAGGGTAGGAGAGGCTGCAGCACATAGCAGGCTGTCCTGGGTGGCCTGTGCACAGAGTCGTATTACAGGGGCGCCCCTCACAGCGTGAGACTGCCCAGGGCCTTATGGTCGGGGGGGCCCGATGCAGGGTGGAGTGCTACATGCTCAGCGAGTCCCGGCTCCCCCAAATACATCTGTGGAAATCCTGAGCACCGAAGATGATGGCTTTGGAGGTGGGGCCTGGGGGAGGTGTTTAGGTCCTGAAGGTGGAAGCCTCGTGCGTGGGAGTAGCACCTGGGAAAAGAGGCCCCAGAAGGTTCCCCAGCCCCTTCCACCATGATCGGATGCGGCGAGAAGGTGGCCGCTGCGAACCAGGAGGAGAGTTCTCACTCCTCCTTGCTGGCCCCTTGCTGACCCTTGCTGGCACCTTGTGCTTCCAGCCTCCAGCCCCGGAGAGCGAGCGATGTCCCGCATTCCTGGGCCACTCTGGCCACAGGGTTTTGCCGCAGTGGCCCCATGGGCTAATGGACAAAGGCCGGGGAAGGGACTGCTTGGGCGGGGGGCTCAGCTCAGCAGCTCGGGGACTGGCTTGGGGTGTGAGAACCACAAAGCTCTATCTCCTGTATTCTTAGCAGACGGGGTGAGGTCTGCCGGGGTGTGGCCGGCAGGCTGGCTCCAAATGGCCACCTGCTCCTCTGAGCTACACTTGGAGGAGCTGCCAACACGAAAGAAAATCGGAGCTGGGTGCTGGGGGCTGTTTGAGCCCATGGCGGTAGTCCGCTCTGGTGAAATCCACCGCCTAGGGGCCCGTGCACACAGGACCTATGGCTCATTTCGGGAACACAGCCTGAAACCTGCTTTTCCAGGCTCTAGAAGTCTCTGTCTCTCTGCAGGCTGCCTCTCCCTCCCACACGGGCCTCCTTTACCCAGAGGCTCCAGTAGGCAGGAAGCACCGGGAGATGGGTTCTGCTCCCAGGCATCAGAGTTCACAGCAGAGAGACACCGGTGGAGTGACTTTAACGCCAGGAGTCCCAATGGGAGAAGGTCCCTGAGGGGGATGTGTCTGATACTGCCGAAAAGGAAGCCAGTGGAAATCGGGGAGAGTCCGGGCCCCCGGGTACGGCGAGGGATGGAGGACGGCTGGGAACCAAGCTTGGATATGGATCCTTTATTTTTTTTTAAAGATTTTATTTATTTATTTGACACAGGGAGAGATCACAAGTAGGCAGAGAGGCAGACAGAGAGAGAGGGGGGGAAGCAGACTCTTTGCTGAGCAGAGAGTCCGATGTGGGGCTCAGTCCCGGGACCCCGAGATCACGACCTGAGCTGAGGGCAGTGGCTTAACCCACTGAGCCACCCAGGTGCCCCAACATGTGGGTCTTTAGAATGGCACATTTTACACCATGGCCCTGTGGATATGCTTCCCTGTGTCCCCTGAGCCTTGGACAAGGACAGCAATGTGACAGCACCAGACCAGACAGCCTCCTTTGCTGCTTGTCCCCACAGCGGACCGGTGGCTTCGTGGCTTCGTGGCTTCGTGGCAGACAGAAGGGCCCGGTTCCACTTCCTCAGGTGAAGCCTGGGCTCGACTCCACCTTCCACGGCCTCGGCTGGGCCTTTCCCGACACCTGCCCGAGGGACTGTGGTCCAGAGTAAATGGCCCAGACACCAGGGAGTGCTGGGCATGGCCACTATGAGGCAGGTGTCCTCCCCGAGGGCTCCTACTGCCCTCTTCCAAATCACAGCTTTTGTCCAGCTGCTGCTGGGGGGCACAGAATGATCGGGAACGTGGTTCACATGGTGGTCACTGCTGTCTTTCAGGACCTCCTTCCTTGTCTGGAAGGGGAGACAGGAGCTCCTCAACTGGGATTGTGTGTGGGAGCTGGGCTGGACATGGGAGCCCCAGGAGGGGGGCCTTGAGGGGGCTCAGGCAGCAGAGGAAGGCCTTCTGCAGGCAGCAGCCATGGAGCAGGAACAAAGGAGGGGGCAGCAAGGCACCAGAGCGAAGATTAAGAACAGAGTTGTCCCGGGGGCTAGAGAACACGCATGCCCCAAGCTACTGTCCCATCCTCTCATCTGTGGCGAAGAGGACTTTTCATTTAGCTTTTGTCCCACCCCACACCCAGACTCTCCTCTATTTTCAGATACTGCGTAAAGGCTTCCTCCGGTCATGTCTAGCTAAACAGGTCGAAACCTTCCTTGGGAGGGAGTCTGTATAGAGTAGGTCCTTTGAAAAGTAACCCCAGAGCCAACACCATCACTCAGTGGATCGGTCATCAAGGTAATGATGAGGGAGGAGAGGAACACTGGAGTCGGGTAGGGGTGGGCTCGGGGCAAGGGGGGCAGGGCTGGCATGAGAGTGGGCCCGTGAAATGCTTTGTTTCAGCAGAACAGAATATATGCTGAACCCCAACGTCAAGTCATTAAAAGGGGAAGTGCCAAAGGAGATCTAGCTGGGAAGCGGGAGGCCAGAAATCTGGGAGAGCTGGAGCCACAGCACTCTGCTGAGGAAAAGAGAGCGGGCGTCCGAGGCAGCCTCAAGGGAGGCTGAGTCCACCCGTGCTAGGAGCTTTGCCAAGGGCGAACACAAGTGTCCCCAACGCGGGAGAGTTTCTCCAGGGAACAAACGGGAACGGAGGACAATCCCATGGTGATCTGGAGAGGGACGAGATCTGGGGACAAGCAGAGCTCAACAGGAGACCCTCAAGCAGGGCAGAGGTGGCGGCCATTCATGGACGGGGCTGGCACTGCGGGTAACAGTGTGTCGGAGGCGCTGTGGGTGAGGCCGAGCTTGAGGAACAAGAGGGACGCGCTCACCCTGCCGAGCTCAGCCCTACTCTGGGACAACTGGATCCAGGGGCGGGAAAAAAGGACTCTCTGTTCAGGCCCATCTGAGCAGGACCAACTAACCAGCAGAAGCAGGTGGAAGAGACCAAAGCAGGAAGGGGGGGGGGGCGGGGAGAAGAGGGGGGCTACCAACTGAGACGAGGCCAACCAGACCGCTAGGGACTGCCATCTTCTGAGAGATACAGTTCCCCAAGGGCCCATCTGACCGGGACAGATTTGGTGATAGTCAAGCCAGGACTAAGCAGGCCTGGCCCTTGAGCTAAGCCAAGAGGCCAACAACAGGTCTCCCCTGTCCTCAGGAAGTGGGAGTGGACCTAGAACCATGGTTTCTCTACTCATCCAGCGCCTGGCCCCGGGAAACAGTGTGCCTGGCTGTAGCCAGGAGCCTTTCTGGAGAACTCAAACCATGCTTCTGTATACTCGTAGAAAAGAGAGAAGCTGGGGGCCTGTACCCATCTCTCCCCCACACTTGGCCAGGGCTCCCTCTCCAGACCAGCTTGGAGTCACCTTTGTGACATCACATGACAGATAAGGAGGGTGATGACCCGGGCACCCGGTTGCCCCACTACAAAATTCTAGAATTTCGTGAACAGTATATATTGGGCACCTTGTCTCGGCTGAAGGCATTTCTGACTCGAGAGTCTGGCAAGACGGCCTCGGGGTGAAAATGCTCTTGATCTAGACCAGCTCCATGGCTAGTCAGAGTACGGACGACATGTACCAAGTCATGCTGGCTCCTCCTGGTGATGGGGAGTCAGCAGGAGAGGTCCCATCCAGTTCCTCCCTGGACCTCAATTTGGATTCCAGGGAGAATTTGGAGAAGCATGAGGACCCAGCCGTGAGGCGAGATCCAGGCCCCCAAGACAACCCACAGCCACCGGCCCCAAACCACGGTGCCTACAACGTGGGAGAAAACATTTTCGGGCTCTCCTTCCCAAGAAAGCTCTGGAGGATCGTGGAAGACAACACCTTCACGTCCGTGTGCTGGAATGACGACGGCGACACTGTGATCATCGACGAAGACCTTTTCCAGAGGGAGATTCTCCACCGGAGGGGCCCAGAGAGAATCTTTGAAACTGACAGCTTGAAGGGCTTCATCCGCCTAATGAACCTGTACGGGTTCAGCAAAATACGCGCAAACAACCCTTCGGTTCAGGCCCCAGGGAACAGGAAGACGATGGTAAAGTAGAAAGTCCTTGCGTTTCCCATGTTTTCTGTCCTGACGCCTTCCTAGTAGGCCCAGATGAATGATCTAATGAAAGGGTTTCTTATTAATATTTCGATTAACATATTTATCTATGCCTAAACAGAGGCCAGGGAACGTCACACAGTTATGTGAACACCTTATCCTATGCATTCTGCGTCGTCCATGAGCTCAGGGTCTAGGCCATAGCGAACCTCGCAGGCAGCCTCTTTTCTCCCTAGTAGAACTAGACCATTAAGACTGCCCTGGGCGGGGGGAGGGCAGGGAGTAGCTGTGGCGATGGTAGTGGCAGAGGTGGGGACGGTGGGGGGGTGGGGGGAGGGGGCGAGAGTGGCGCTGGCAGTGGTGGCGGCGGCGGCAGCGATGGAGGCAGTAGTTGCAGCGATGCTGGCGGTGGTGGGGGTGGGGGCAGTGATGGCAGTAGGGACAGCGGTGGCCGTGGTGGTGGTGACGGCGGGGGCAGCAGGGGACACGGCTCTTGCCTTCCAGAATGTCTAAAATGACGCATCTTATTTCAGCTCTACCGCAACTCCAGCTTTCAACGAGACAGGCCAGTGCTGCTGGAGAATATTCAGAGAAACGGTGACCTGAGAACTGTCGCCAGGTGGCCGGGGAGTGGCTCAACACCGTCAAAGAGAAAGAAGCCCGTAGTACCTACAAGACGGTCCCCACGAATCCATCACAAGGAATCCACCAAGGAGGACAAGGCAGCCCCCAAAGAAGGCCCAAATGTTCCGGGACCCAGTGGCACCTTCTCTGGTATCTGTTCCCTGAGCAGCGCGGGGGGATATGCCACGGAGAATCCTGCCTCCAGGGAGCAGGGCGGCCCATGTGGGGAGGGCACCTCCAGGAATGACACAGTGGCGCCCCCGGCTACCGCCGGGAGGGAGGGCGCGGGGGAGCTGCCCACCACCCCCCCACTCTACCGAGATTACGGGTCCGTGATGTCTCTGTACAACACCTGCTATTCCATCCTGCTGGCTGCCCTTTCGGTCATGTCCCCAAACGAGGTCCCCAGTGAGAACGAAAACGAGGAGGAGGAGGGCTCCTCAGATTACAGGTGTGCCCTCTGTGAACATTTCAAGGACAATCCAGGTCCCTAAGCTCACAGGCCACTGGTGACAGGTAAAAATCACTACTGTGTAACCGTGAATCTGTTTTTGGCTTTACTAAAGAAAAGCAAAAGTCCGCAGGAGTGAATAAACAATCGAACGACAACGGCGAGTCTGTGTTCTTTCTAACTTGCGATACTACACACGCCTCATCGGATCACCCTGAGGAGGCTAGGAATCCTGGCCCGGGACAGGTTTTGGCCCCGGTGGGTCCCCTTTTCTCTGAAGCAGCAGCACTTGCACACAGCCCGGGAGATGGCTACGAGTGTTGAAGCAGGCCCGGGAAGATCTGGTCCAGAGCCTTGCAGGCCGGTCAGGAGAAGACAGCAGGCCTCACCCCTGACCTTGGTGGTGTCCCCTTTACAGCATTCATGTAGCTTGAAACAGGAGGGGCTTTCCTCACGGGTCCCCTCGTGATGCCAGCAAATTTCTGATCAGCAGCCGAGTGGGAGTGCCAGTGCCAGAGGCCTTCCAAAGAGGCCCACTGCAAAGCAGGGACGTAGGACCCCGTTAAGTCTCGCTCAGAGGAGAAAGACCTTTCCAGTCAATGGCCAGAGGGGGGGCAAGGATGGCCCGTCACCCTCAGAGATAAGAACCACTAGAAACGTTGCAAGAAACACAGAAAAAGCAACAACAAAAGGTTTGCCACAAAAGAAACAACACCACTTAATCACTTTTCCATCAGGGCTGTACGTAGGATCCTCTTCTTGCGCACGAAGTAGCCGTGCCATGTGTGTAACAGGCATATTCATGGGCCAAGGGACGCTTTTACAACAGAGCAAGCGGCATCTGCGAGGACAGACGGGTGCTCTGTTTCTCAGTCCGATGTCCTCGTCACCGTGAATGGGGCCGCGCGTGGCTGGCCACTCCCGGGCCTGCCTTCCCACAACAGCCCCTGGATGCTGTTCAAGCACTCTCTGACTTTTGACCAGAACCGAGAAGGGGGGAGACACTAACCGGTTCTCTTAAAACCTATTTCTTTGTACACTCCAAATTAGTCCAGGTGCAAAGGCCTTTATGGCAGCTTTCCCTTTCTCCTGAAGGTCAGGGTCCTTGAGGCTGTCGAGGAGCCACGAGGGGCAGCTCCCAAGGAAAGTCCGGCTGAGCCGTCCCTGCACGAGAGTGCAGAAATCGGGGACCACGAACAGCACGCAGCCACAGCGGCCTCCGCAGCGGGGTCAGGCCAGACCACGCTGCTGTCCCCGTCTTGACGCTCAGCTCGCGGGGCAGGACGCAGCGGGCTCCTCCCTAAGCTTGCCCACTCCTCAGGCCTCCTGCCCGGAGGGGATCAGGTGCTCTGGGATGTCTACCTGGAAGATGTCCTTTCCGCCTCTCCTGGGGATGGGCTCCAGCAACCACCTGGGGTTCGAAAGCACGGTGAGGTACTTCTGCTTCAGGCTGGTCAGGACAGCTTGATTTTCCAGTTCCACGACCTCCTCCGAAGCTAAGTCTTCTGGGCACAGCAAGGTTTCCCCAACGTCAACAAGCCCTGTGCGCAAAGAGAAGCTCTCGGTGGTCTTTCCTCCCAGAAACCGAGGCCCTGCCTGTTGGAGAACACAGCTATGGAAAGCCCCAAGCACCAGAGACTAAGAGAGTCTCACCGAGGGGACACGGAATATGCTGGGCCCCTCTGGCGGAGCATCTGCAACATGGCCAAACTCTGTTCAGGGGATTCTGGGTGAGGCCAAGGGAGGGAGGGAAAGGAAGTGGAGGGCCTTGTCCTCAATGACCATACCCAAGTATTGGCAGGTCCCTGCCCAACTGCTCAGGGCAGCAGGCAGAGATCAGAAGGGCTCCAGACGCCAGGGGGAACAGTCCGTCAGGTCCCCAAGCACTTGGGCAGGTGGCCATTGCATCAGGGGACCTGACCCCTCAAGGGGACTTATCCAGGATGCAGGGACCGTGGGGGGGGGGGCAGCGTCCGCAAAGCCAGGCGACAGCCCGACTCCGGAGGCTACCCCAAACCACCCCAGGTCCTGCGGTCTCTGCCTCCCAGGGCCTCTGCCACGTGTACGTGCGTGCACACACAGACACACGCACCCGTGCACAGATACAGGGGTGTACACATGCACACCCGCAGGCAAATGCCACGTGGAGCCTGGGAACCTGTCCCTGCCTCCAAGATCAGAACGGAACTGAGGCCCAGAGTGGATGCAGGCTTCCCCTGAGGTGGCGGGTCCTCGGCGACCCCCCGCCCCCGAGCCCGGGGTCCCGGCTGCCCCTGCGAAGGGTGTGTTGCTTAAAGAAACCATGGCCCAGGCACCCAGCAGTTCTACAGAGAACAGGCCACCGAACCCGGAGCCAGACGCTGGGGGGCAGCCCTCGGAGGTGTCCCGGCAGCCTCCGGACTACGGTCACTTGCCTGCTATCACACCGCGGCCATACTTCTCCCCTTCCCGAAGCAAGGCCTGAATCTGAGCGGGGCTCATCCCAAACCTCTCGGCCAGCAGCTTCCTCCACGCGCCGTCTTCCCAGTCCCTGTGGGCAATGTGGATGGCGATGGTACAGTGCCGGTGGCCACTCAGCAGAGGACGCCAACGCGTCTCCACGGTCTTGACCCCATTCAAGACAAAACCCGCATAAGGCTGCCGGAAGGAGAGGCAGCCGAACTTCATCTCCCTACAGCCCCGGGGCCTCACCTGGCCTGCGGAAACACGGAACCACGAACGTCAATGAGCATCACGCCCGGCGCTGCCAGCTCATGACCCGCCGGCAAGACCGCTCCCCAGTGTCCCACGGGTCGCCCAGAGACCCCACTGACCTGCTGGGGCAGCAGAGGGCCTTGGCTCCTTCCTTCTACCACTACACGGCCAGCTGACGGGCCCAAAGGAAGGGGCCGGTGATCAAGATGACCTGCCCAGCGGACGGAGTCTCTGGCGAGCTCACGGAGGAGGGTGGAGACAGCTAGACAAAAGGCCAGGACAGCATGTGGTCAGTGCCACAACAGAGGTCTCTGAGCCCCAGGAGAGCACACGCGGGGAGGCCCCTGGGTTTGATGACGCAGTGAGCTGGCTCCAACGCCCCCCAGCACGGCAGGGCCAGTCCCAGGCTTCGCCGCTTCTCCTGCCCACCCACTCACCCCAACACTCTCTGGCGCTGGCCCTGCCCCCGCTGAGACACTGCAGACCCCCAGGCTCCCAGGTCCTCTCCTGGGGCTGCTGAGCACAAATCCTTGGCGCCCAGCCTCTCCTCAGCACTGGGGGGTGGGGCGCCCCACGAGCTCAGAAGGCCCTGGCAGGTGGCTCCCCCCAACCCTTCTGGGTGCCACCCTCCTCCGACCCCTTCGTGCCGCACCTCTCTGCGCTATCAGCACACACCCCCAACCCCTGCCTGAGCCTAGAGAAAGGAAATACAAGATCAGCAGCGGCTGGGCCCGGGGCGCACGCGCTGTCTCCATGCCGGGCTCTGGGGATGGGCACGCGCCACGCATCATAGGATCCACTCCTCAAATAACCCGAAGAGCGGCGCTACAGCACCCCACTCCGCATCTGAGAAGAAGGCGCCGAGGAACAGAGAGATGGCCCGTGACCGCAAGGGGATCTGAGCGCACGTGCCCCTGTCCTTGCACGTGGCTTGGGGGGCGGGCCCCCTCCTCACGGGAGGACCGAGCTGTGCAGCGGGAAGAGCAGGGCCCCAGGCCTGAACGCTGGCTAGGTCCCGGTACCTCCCGGAGCGTCAGTCTCCAACGTGGCTGTGAGGACGGGGTCAAGGTGCCAAGGGCACCTAGCCCAGGACACGCCACCTAACAGGGCAGTTACAGACGGCGGCTGCCCGTCATCACCATCATCGGGCCCGGGGCTCTACACTGAGCCCATGAGCGCCGCCTACTCTGGTTCGTCTCTGCTCCCAGTTCGAGAAGTACACAAACCTGGCCTCAGCGACGTCCTCCTGTCGCACAAAACACATCTGCTGTCAGAGACAAGGCCCGGGATCCCCAGAGCCACCTCACGTTCACCCCTCCCCAGCCCACTGTCCTCCTGCCCGCATCCAGACCGCATCCAGACCCGCTGCCTTCCGTGGGTCTCTCCATCCGACCGCCCCGCCCGCTGCCCTGGGCTGTGCTCCGGGAGCCAGCACTGCGGCTCACTCAGGGACCCGGCTCTCTCTGCTCTGGCTCAGGCAGCCTCACTCCCTCCCCATGAGGAGACCTTCCCAGAGAGCTACAGGGGTGCAGCCCTGCCCCAAGGACAAAGCCTCTCCCCAACCCGCCCCCTCCCCCCAGCCCACACAGGCCTGGGGCTCCTGAGGCCTTTTCTGAATCCCCGCACGGCACAGGTCCCCAGGAGGGCAGTCTACACCCGCAGCCTCTGCTCCCTGCCACGCACCACCCCTGCCTTCCAGGAACACACGGGTCAGCACGGGCACCAGTGACCCGCCTCGTGCCTGTTCTGTCCTCATCTCCGGCGTGGCCCGCCCCCCGGGTGCCCTCAACCGCCCCTTCCCTTCCTCTGAGACTGGCACACTGCAGGCTCGCCTGCTCCGTCCCCCTTCACACAGGCCTCTCCCGCCTCGTCTGCACCGTGCAGAGCCAGCAGCCCCAGGTCCCCAGCCACCGCCACCCCCAAGCCCACTTCCCTCCCAGCTCTGCAGGTGGTTTCACCATCAACGTGCTCTTCCAGTCCCCGACCCGGCAGCTGCCCGGGCTCCCTTTCCTGCACCAGGCACTCACGTCCACGGGCGCCGCTGCGCACACCTCCTCAGAGCCCGAGCCCTCTCCATCGTCGCCACGGCCACCATCCTAGTCCAAGCGTGCCCGGTCCCGCTGCCTTCGGGCGGTCTCCCGCTCATGCTCGGCACGCCAGTGTCTGCACCGCGGACAGAGCGGTTCTGGTACAGGAGCGACCCGTCCTGTCACACAGCCCTGCCAGAACCTTCGAGGGGCCGCCGGTCCCGTGCAGGACAGACCCACGCTTCTCGCCAGGGCCTAAAGGCCCCACGTGATCTTCACCCCAACCCCTGCCGTCTGCTCCCTTCTCCCCTCTACTCACCACGCTGCAGCCACACAGGCCTTCCTCGCACCCCTGGAGCAGGCCAAGCCCGTCCCTCCCTCGGGGCCTTTACACGTCCTCATGGCTCGCCTCGCGTCCCCGCCAAATTCGCATGTTGGAAGCCTCAATCCCCAGTACCTCAGAACGTGACCTTCCATATAAAGAAAAGGTCTTTACAGACCCTTCAGGTTCAGGGGAGCTCCGCTGGGCAGACCCTCACCCAGCATGGCTGGTGTCCTTATAAAAAGGTGAAGTTCAGGGGCAGGCGTGTGAGAGGCAGGCAGCGATCTACCAGCTAGGGGATGCCAAAGATGGCCAGGAAACCACCAGAAGCTGCGGGGGAGGGACGGAGCACATTCTCTCCCAGCTCTCAGGAGAGGCGAATACAGCTGACGCCTGGAGCTCGGACTTGCAGCCCCAGAACCGGGCCACCACTCCTTTCTGCTCTTCGAGCCACCCAGTCTGTGGGCGTGTGCTCCCACCACCGTGGCAAACTCATTCAGAGGTAGGTGTAAGCTCTGTCCTGGGCCTCTCCCCAGGGTGCACAGTGATTTCTCCACCTGGGCCGCGTCCAGCACACTCCTCCGTGCCTGTACATCGTCATCTAGCTTCCTTCTCACTGCCTGTGTGGCTTCCCGTTGTTGGCTGTCCCTCCCTCTGCTGACTCTTCCCTTACTGATGGAGACTCACAGGCTGCCGTGCACTTTCTGCCACTACAGAGGACGTCACAAAGGACACTGGCCGGCAGAGGACCTGTTCAGAAGGTGGCTAGGGTCACAGCACGCACACCTGAGATGCTGATATACAGGCCAGCAGACCACCTTCCTCAAAGCCTCCCCTGTGTACGCTCCACCAACCACGGGCAAGGGTTCCACGTCCTCCCTCCACTGTTGGTCCTCAGCATCGTGACCCTGCTCCGGCTCAGCCAACCCGGCAGGCGACAGAGGGTCGCCCTGTTCATTGGGCCCGGATTATTCACGAGGGAGGCTGGATGTCCCCCTGTGGCCTGGCCCTTTCTCTTTCTTCTACGAGGGTCGAGAACCGGACTGCGGGTTTGCCTCGTGTCTGCCATTCAGTTTCGTGGCCAACCCTTTTGTCATCGGGGCCACACCACCACAAGGAGAATGGAACAGTGTGGACGGAACCCCTCGAGGGCTGGCACTGTAAGGAAAGGTGCCGTCCTGCCCCACCCTGCAGAGTACCTGCTTTGTGGTCTGAGCAGGAAACGCTGTGCCACTCGTCTGGCCTTCTTCACCTGCAGAAGGACTGGGGTGGGTGGCGAGAAGACAAAGTCATTAGGTAGAAAAGGACAATGTTGGCGAATGTGCCAGAACAGGTTTTCTACTCAGCAGGGCCGGGGGACCACTGGGACTCAGGAGGGCCCATGGCATGGGAAACACCTCGCTCAAGGTTTGGTTCTGCTCATCACGTTGACGCCCCAGCCAGCAGCAGCAGAGAAGATCATCTCCTGGAAGCGGATCGTGTCCTTCCAGCCTAGCAGACCCCTTATCCAACAGGAGAAAGATGACCCCACCCCCTCCCACTGTCTCAGGGTAAGGATCTGGGGACTCTACAATCCCGTTCCCCTCAAGAAAATCCTGAGCAGGCCCCAGTGGGAGGAGTGCCACAGGCAACCAGCTTAACACCGCACAGCTGCACAGCCCGGGAACCTCAGGTGGGTCACAGCCCAGGGGCCAAGGGAGGCAGGGAGGGACACAGTGAGGGCGGACTGGTGCTGGACGACCAGCTTGCTCCTGCTTCGATGCGCACAGGCCCGTCGCTGGTACGGGCACTTGGAAGGATGGCGGGCATTGTGACAGTGGCGGGAGGAGGGGACACGGAAGGGTGGCCTGGGCAGCTCTGTGCATGCTCCCAGACCCGCCTGCCCAGGCCCAGAGGTACGGTCCCGCGGAGGGCCCAGCAGGCCTCAGCAGCACGGGCTTCTGGGTTCCCTTGCTGGCGGTTGGGTCCGGGCACGGAGGCGCGGGCACCCTCCGCTGACCCTGCCGCGACCACGGGGGGGGGGGGGGGGGCGGCCGCTCGCGAGGGACCCGCCGACGCCACCAGCGCCAGGACCACCGCCTCCCACGCGCCGGCGAGGAGACGACGCGGGCCGCGGAGGGAGGACAGAGTGCTCCGCCCGCATCGCGGCTCTCAGGCCGTCGCCGCGGCCCCCCTGAGGCCATCGGCGTGGCCCGGCCCCGGGGACCGCTGACAGGTGACAGGCGCCGGCGGTCCCTCACCTGACAGGCTCGCTCGGGCGCCGGCGCCCCTTCAGGGCGGCGCGTTTGCAGGCTGGAACCCACGTACGCACACGGAGGGGCCGAACAGGCCCGTGCGCACGCGCGTAGGCCCGCAGCCAAGCAGTTACGTCCACACGCACTCACGTGCGCACGCACAGAGCCGCGCCAGCCCCGGCCGCTAGGAGACGTGTGTGCACTCGGCGACTGGCGGGGGACGCTCCCGCTCGGTGGGGAGGCCGACGGCGGCGGCTGGAGCGGAACCGGAAGTTAGAAAAGAAATGGGGGCGCGGCGAGAAGGGGCGGGGGGGGCGCGCTGGGGGACGGGCCAGTGGGGCGGGGCTACGGGAGGCGGGGCTGGGAGAGGAGTACGGGCGGGCGACCCGTGGGAGGGAGCTCGGGGAGGGCTGGGAGACCCCTTTCGGGGAGTAGCTGGGCCGCACCTGCAAGAGGAGTGGGCTCCGGCTGTGAGAAGGAGTTGGGGGGAGCTAGGGCACTGAGCGGGAAGGAGCGGGACTGAGCGGGGGGGAATTTGGCGGAGGAGGACCTGTGCGAAGAGCGCGGTGGGCCTGAGGAGGTGTAGCCCGCGGAGGTGCGGGGGGCATCTGGGGAGCGCTGGCGAAGCGGAGCGGGGGGAGGCGCCACAGGAGAAGCCGGGGGACCACTGGGGATGGAGACCTGGGGAGTAGCGGGGCGGAGCTGAGTGGAGGAGCTGGAGACGGGCGGGTGGAGCTGGGGAAAGTGGGATGGCTGAGCTGGGGTGCCGCGGGATTACGTTGGGGAGGTGGACTTGGACGTGGAGCCTTGGGAGGAGTTGGGGGACCACTGTGGGTGAGGACCTCCCGGGTTGTAGGGCAGGGAGGGGGACCCCGGAACGGCGAAACTGGGGGAAGATCGGGGCGTGGCTGGTGGAACGCTTGGGGGAAGAGCTGCGGTCGAGCGGGGCGGAGCTGGGAAGGGGCAGGGAGGGACGGCGGAAAGGTTCGGGAAGGGGCGGCCAGAGGGGGGTGGGGCTGGGGGAAAACTGGGAGGAGGAGCTGTGGAGGGGCCAGGCGGGGTTGAGGCGGAGCAGAGCCGTGTCGGAGAATGCTGGGAGGAGGAGCTGGGGACGAGCGGGGCAGGGCTGGTGGGTAGCTGCCGGGAGCAGGCTGGGGCTGGGGAGGGGTAGCGCAAGTTGCGGGAGCGCTGGGAGGAGGAGCCGCGGCAGGGCTAGGGTGGAGTGTGGCGGGCCTGGGGACCCCGGACCGCAGGTGCTGGGGGAGGAGCGGGGCGAGCTGGGGAGGAGCTGGGTGGGACTGGTGGTAGAGCTGGCAGGAGGAGCTGCAGGGGAGTGAGGCGGGGTTGGGGAAGTGCTGGGGCGGAGAGCTGGGAGGCGGGGCCGGGGCGGAGCAGGGCGGGACTGGCGGATAGTTGGGAGGCGGGGCCGGGGCGGAGCAGGGCGGGACTGCGCGGGTGTCTGGGAGGCGGAGCCGGGGCGGTGCTGGGGCGTGACTGGCGGGGCTTTGGGGAGGCGGAGCCGGGGCGGAGCTGGCAGTTGCGGGGAGTGGGCCCCAGGGAAGGGCTCGGGGGCGGGCGAGGCCGCTCAGTGGCAGAGGCCAGGCCGTTCCCTTCTGCCTCAGGGGACGTAGGCGTCCGGGTGGCACCGCACCGGTAGGCAACAAAGCGGCGGCCCCAGGGTCCTCAGCGACCTCAGGTGACCCTCAGAATGGCCCCCGGGGAACACGGAGGCGGGGAGAGGGCGGCGCCTGTAGGTTGAGTCCTGCACCTGGACTCTGAAGGCCCTGGGAGGCTCTCCTTCCTAGCCACCCTGGGAAGGCCAGCGGGGTCCTGAGGGGCGGTCTTTAGGTGAACGTTTTTTGCAGGTGAGAAGGGAAATGCCTCCTGTTTCCTGCTGCCCGTCAGACCTGACGTGTGCCAGGCAAAGCCAACTTCCCTGTGGGAGCTGTTTCCTGTCCTCTACCTCTCAGTCAGGGGCTGGACACACTTCAGTGTCACTGAGCTTTGCTCCTGGGGTCCCCTTACCCTCACCCTGCTTCCGCATTTGCTTGGTGACCAAGTCCTGTGTCCCTGCCTCCCACATGTCTGATCAGGATAATTTCTCCTCTTCCTGCCCCCACTGCTACCTCCTGAG
>RCUC01148387.1:0-59592 GCA_003697995.1 Taxidea taxus jeffersonii | reverse complement strand
TTTGCAGGGGACCGAGAAAATCTCCAGCAGCGAGTGTTTATAGGGGACCAAGAAAATCCCCACAAGCCGTTGTCTTTTTGTTGTCTTTGTCTTGTCTTTTTGTTGTCTGTTGTGTTTGTTGTGTTTGAAAGAGTGGGGTGAGCAGAGAGTAAGGGGACTCTGACTTTCATCTCTCCATTCCTCCTAATAGATGTGGGGCTTCTCCCTCACTCATTTCGTGTGTTAATGGCTATAACTGGAACCAACTGTGGTTGGTCTAACTCGGGACAGAGACGTTAAGGAATATTCCCAAGCAGCCGCCAAAACTCCCTTTTTTCCGGAGAAGGTAACTTAACTGATTCATAAATTTGCTTAACTGATTCATAAATTTGCCTTCTAAGAATTCTGTTGTAACAGTATACAATTGGTTAATATTTAGTCTTCACTAGAGATTGAGGTGTTTCTAAGAAAATGTAAATGGTTTTCTCTTTGCCTGCCCAGAGTTGTAAATGAGATCTCTTTGACTCATAAGGCTTTTCCTTGATATGCTAAGTTATTCAGGGAATACTGCTAAACCCATGATAAGCCTCGGGTTACATTGGGGTAAATGCTGTAACTACTCTAGAGGTTCTATACATTACCCAAAGTTTGAATGTTTTGATAAGGGCCATCACTTGATATTAACCATATCTATTCTGAGTTTTTGTCACTTGTAATTGTTTTAAATTCTTTTGTAAAATGAATTCCGCCTTAAAGGAAATTCATATGGGAAACTTTCAGTAAATACAGTTCTTTGGTATGTTCAAATCCTGGAACTGAAATGGGTAAGAATTTCCAGAAGTAAGAGCTGCATTCGGACTAAAGCAGAATTAGCAACATGGGACTAGATGAACTGAAAGATTGTAATGTTGTATCTCTTAATGTTTTGTCTTATTTTAAACATTACTGGTTCTGTAATGTTTGCTCTCCCAGACTAGGGAAACTTTTTCTGAAGTTATCTGTAACTTACAGAGATGTAAAAGTACTCATTTGTAAACAAATTAAGGCATTCAACTCTTTCTCTCTATCTGAACCCTCTGAAACCAAAAGGTCTCAGCAAGTTCTTTCTTCCTTGGCAATCAGTCATTTGCATCAGTTCAGTAAGAATCTGTTCTCCTTGTAACAGGACACCACTGGAAAACGCTGGTTATTTTACCAAGGCTTTGGCTGGAATGTCATATTTGAAAAGACTCAGATAGGACCAGGCAGCTTAAAGGAACTAAGGTTGACTTTATAAAACCTGGAGCTGAAAAGCCCTTTGGACCTGTGGGCCTGATACCTTGCTTACGGAGTTCCCAGCAGCCTCTCCAGGTGAGTAAGGGATGTTACTTCCTGGAAGGTGCAGGTTGCTCGATACTTTGGATCCTCAGGAATAGGTATTTGCCCAAATCGGCAGGTTTTGCAGGTGTGTCTGATGGCAAGTACGTGGCTTGGCTTCTGGCCCAGAGAGGCTACTAAAAGTTCGACCTAGAGATTCCTTATAAAAAGTTCCAGCAAAGCAGATTCTAAAAGATCTATATGATCACTCACTGTTCTTGCTGCGCTTATGTAAATAATTAGGCCAAGTTTGTTAAAACTGGACTTGTTTTTCAAATAAATTAGTCCTGATTTGGCTATCTCTGGAAATGAGGGTTATTTTAGAGAGAAAAAATTATGTCTTAATAACACACCTTTATGGATGTTAAATTCTGGATTTGGTTATCTTTAAATGTTTGTTTACCTAAGCTAGGCAACTTGAGATAAACTTCAGAGAAGTTGCACGATAGCTCGTTTAGACGATCTTACCTTTGCCAGTCAGACAGCCCCGGATATAAGGAGGAAACTTCAGAAAATTGAAGGATTTGAAGGGAAGAATCTGACTGAGTTAGTGGGAATAGCAGAAAAAGTGTTTAACAACAGGGATGCCCAAGAAGATGAAAACAGATAAAAAAAAATAGTTAAGGTTTTGACGTTACATGGGGAAGGACATTACGGGGGAAAGAGATCAATGGAAAGGGAAATGGAAAGGGAATCTAAGGCAGGAAGCCTTAGATTCAGATCAGTGTGCATACTGCAGGGAAAAGGACATTGGGCCAAGGAATGCCCCAAAAGAGGACAGCAGTGCTGGCCACTAAGGGGCCATGGTTCAGAGCCACTGTGCAGGTGTTTGTGGCAGCAGTAGATGAATACCTCCTTTACGAGCCAGTCTCAGGACCAGAGGAGACAAAGCGGGGGAGTCTTCTCCAAGTCCTATAGGTCGAGCTTTCCGAGGTCTATGCAGAAGGGAAGCCCCTGGTTTGGCCAAGGGACAGCCTCCAGTGGTGGTACAGTTAAAAAGCGACAGCCAGGGCTGTTCACATCCAGCAGTGCTCCCTTCCCTGGGAAGCAAAGGAAGGGAGGGCCAAGGGAGTTTGACTCAGGCTCTGGGGCCTTGGCAAAGGTCAGTAGCCTATCTCAGCAAGAAGCTAGATCCAGTAGCGGCTGGTCCCCCTGCCCCACCTCTGCATAATTGCTGCCATGGCCCTCCTGGTCAAGGATGCAAGTAAATTGACTTTGGGTCAAAATCTCATCTTGACCACCACCCACACTAGTCCGCTTTCTCCGGATTCCACCAGACCGGTGG
The DNA here is from genome assembly GCA_003697995.1 of Taxidea taxus jeffersonii. Taxonomy (NCBI): domain Eukaryota; kingdom Metazoa; phylum Chordata; class Mammalia; order Carnivora; family Mustelidae; genus Taxidea; species Taxidea taxus. The sequence continues at coordinate 56,972 of RCUC01148387.1, read as the reverse complement.
ATGACAAATGCCCGAGTGACAGGGTATCAGGCCCTCCTCCTCAACGAAAAGTGACTTTCCGGCCCCTGGCAGTGTTAAATCCAGCCATGTTGCTACCAGAGGAACTGGCTGATCACCCACAAGACTGGGGTGAGGTCCTAAACCAGGTAGCAGGAATAAGGCCGGATCTTAGAGACATTCCCCTCCCGGATGCGGAGATGACTCTTCACAGACGGCAGTATAACTACATTGTTGGTGGAAAGTGGTATGTGGGGACTGTAGTGGTTTCTCCTGAGCTGAGCAGGGACTCTAGATGGCGGCCCTGCCAGATGGAATCTCGGCACAAAGTAGAGTTGATTGTACTCCCCAAGCACTGCAGATGGCCAAGGTCACTGCAGGCCCTGCAGTCTCCCCAAGGCACTGCAGATGGCCAAAGTCACCGCAGGCGCTGCAGTCTGTCTAGCCTACGCAGGGATCCGAACTGCCCACACTGAGACGGAGATGGAGGTGGAACCACATCCTTACCAACCCGGGGACTTGGTGTGGATACGTCCGCCACCAAGTGGGAAACCTGGAGCCTCCCTGGAAGGGACCGTTGGCTGTCATCCTGACCACCCCCACGGCGGTAGAAGTTGAGCGCGTTGCGTCGGGGCCTGAAATCGCACAGGTCACTTCAAACGAGCCAAGGACAAAGACGCCCCCCCAGAGATGGAAGCCGCTGCTGGTGGACCCTGCCAATCCTGGACTAAAGCTAAGACTCAAAAACAATGAGTTCATTGAATTCATTGTTGCTCCTATTGTTAAATTATAAGTGGGACTTATAGATAATTAGGACTTGACATACTATTTCTAGAAAAAGGAGGGCTCTGCGTAGCCCTAGGAGAGAAATGCTGTTTCTGGGTAAATCACACTGGAGTCATTAAAACAGGCTGGCAGCTAAGAAAAGGGGGGCATAGAACTGGCTAAAAGTCAAAGATTTGACTAATCTCCAAAGAAAAGGGGGTAATGTAAGGGCCTACTTAGCCAAAACGGCTCCATTTCGGTTGAATAACCATTGTGGTGTTTATGCAGGAAAACTTAAACTGTCCCTGCCCCCCTTCCGCAAGGCGCCGCCGCTCCCCACAAGGGACTTACTTAAAAACAAGTCCCGGAAACCAGTCCCAGGTAACAAAGCCCAGATACAAGGGCAGGTCAGGCCAGGTGGAGGTATCCAAGCCGTGGGGCACATACTGTCTCCCTAGCTACCAAGGTGTGTGGACCCCGCCCTTTGGGCGCCAATTCTGACCGCGGTGATAGGGTAGTTCAAATGCCTACTATAGGGTAAGTTGTAACTCAGTTGGTCACTTATGTGTGACCTAGCCTGACTGTGCAGTTTTCTCTGTGTCACTGGTCACCTGCGCGTGGCCAGGCCCAACCACATGGCCTTTGCCCTTAAAAGCCCGTCTGTAAGGCAGGGAGAGGTCGCCTCTTTGTAAGAGACAGCCCTGGCCGGTCAGTTTGATTCTTGATGCTTGGCGCCAAATAAAGCTTTGCTTGACCTTCGCTTTGTATCAGTCTCGCTCCTTTGATTACGGACCCAACAGTGGCTGCTGACGTGCCGTTGGCCTGTCCCCACTCAGGGCCGTGATGAGCGGTGACCGCGGGCACCAGGACGATTGTGCCCTGTCCGCGATGTGCGGGCACCCCCAGCGCCCACTCTCCTGGGAAAGTCCCCACTCCTCCCTGGAGCCAGGGGCGGGGTGCGGGGGTGCGGCTGGGCTTCATTTCCTCCTCTCTCTCCTCCCTACCTGGGAGGTTCATGTACACTTCTAAACGCTTCCTGTTTCCTAAGTCGATCATTTAGGAGTAGTGGTAACAAAGAGGAAGCCACGTAGGGCTGTGTTGACAAGTGGGACAGGCAGCGGGATGGACAGCACCCCCTCCCGCCGCCCCCTCCTGGCTGGCGATGTCATGCCTTCTCCGAGCCGGGGGTCCTCACGGGGCTGCCTCGCGGTCACAGGGACACAGGACAGAGGAGGGCCCGCTGGGCGTCAGACCCGGGGACAGGATGGCTACGATGGTTAGCATCAGAGAAACAAAGCCGTTTTCATTTTGGAAAAATGACAAGAGCAGACGGACACACAGCCCCGCGTTCTTTGTAGAGCCCGGCATCACGCTGAGGTCACACAGAGCTTCCCCCCGGCCCCGGGGACTGCATGTCCTGCTCCCCCCCACCCCAGCGTGGGCTGCTCCTCACAAGTCTGGGCTGCTCCAGGGACAGCCCTGTCCGGGGTCAGAGTCAAGGTCAAGTGTCAGGAACTGGGTGAAGATTTGGAGCCGCCCCGTAGCTCAGGGTCTAATGGGGCAGCAGTGGGTACCCAGAGATCGTCCTTCCTGCTCACCGGCTCTCGGGAGCTGAGCTGGGTTCCCCAAAGACCACGGGCTGGAACTCAGGGTGTGACTGTGCTTGCTGGGGCCTTTACAGGGGTGATTAAGGTAAAGGAACATATGGGTGGCCTTTAGCAGAGAGGACTGGTGTCCCTACAAGAGGAGGGAAGAGGATGCAGACACACAGGGACGATTGTGTGAGGACCAGGGAGGGAGGCCTGGGGAGACAGCCCCCCGCCCACGCCTGATGTGGACTCCAGCATCCAGAGCCAGGTGAGGGAAGAAGGATGCACCTGTGGTTGTCACCCCCACCACGCCCAGCTGGTGGCTTGTCACTCTGGAAACTATCACATCTATGTAATGTTTCCCTTCTAGGCTCAGCCTGAGGCTCAGGAAACTGCCCCTACTTTGGTCCCCAAAATAGCCGATGCTTTCCCTTTTCTTCTGTTCCTCTCTCTTCCTCCTCAAGTGGGCCCCTGTGGCCACATTGTCACTGGGACAGTGAGTTTTCTGTGTCCAGCTGACAGGGCCCTGGGATGCCTGGAGAGCCAACACACGAGTCCCAGGGTCAAGGAGGGCGTCTTCTGCAGAGATGAGTGTCTGAGTTAGTGACCTGAGTCCAGCAGGGGCCCTGCCCAGTGTGGACGGGCCTCACCTGATCTGGGGAGGGTGTGCACATCCCCTCCCTCTGCCTGAGCCCAGACCCCCACCTTGTCCCCTTGGACCCGGGTCTCCAAGGCCAGATCAGGCAACTGCTCAGCCTCCAGAGCTCTGTGAGCCAGTTCTGGTCATGCATGTCCTCCGACTTAAATCTGCGTGTCTCCTCTGGGCTCGCTTTCTCCCCAGAACCCTGACTGATACATTCATGAGGCCCCGTCCCCTCGGGTGAAACGTGGGCTGCACCCCGCAGGGGAGCACAGCAGGTCTCTGCAGCCCCACGGACTGGTGCAAATCAGCTGGCTCCGTGGGGTCTTGCAGGAGGTCTGCACACCTCTGGAAACCTCTATTTTCCTCTGTCGGCAGGAGGCCTGGCTGTGCTCCCTGCAAGGCTGTCCCATGCATGGAACCCCGGGAGTGCTGAGCCCCGCACACGGTGCACACCAGCCCTGAGCACTGCTCTTTGCCCCCGACGCAGCGGGATCACCTCGCAAGAAGGGAAGCAGCAGTTCCACCCGTACCAGCCCGACTCGGGGTGTGTACCCCTAGAGGAAACAGCCCAGCGGGCAAGACGAGAAGGCACTGGACTTGGGGCTGGTGTGTGCAGCGGAGCCAGACATTTTGCTGATGTTCAGTAAAATTCCAAGTAAGTTATTCAGAGAGTTTTCAAAGTCCAAGGTTACAGGAAAATAAAGGCAAATGGCCCATTTTATTGTTTCACATCAGCAGCCATTGCATGGTGAATGGGCACCTCAGTGTGGGAGCGGCTGGACGAACTCTCCTGCGACCACATCTGTCCCAGCTGAGGGAGCAGCACCCTTTCCTCTGCCTTGTCTTGCCCGCGGGGCACTGGTCAGGGAGGCCACAGGCCCATCTCGGGGCACAGGCGGTTGCACACGGCCTTGCCGCCAGATCCCTGCTCCTCCTGGGGGCCCTCCAAGGTCTGTGACCCCACGTGGCCGGTGAGCCTGTGACGGTGCCATTGGAGTGTGCTGCTCCTGCTTCAAGCCCTCCTTGGCCTTCTGTGGCCCCCAGCCCCCCAGGATCTGGCCCATTAGTCCTCTGACCTCACCCCCTTCTGCCCTTCCTTGTGAACCCTCCAGCTGTGCACTCCTGCCTCCTGGGTTTGCCTGGAGCACAGAGGTTCCCTTCCTCCTGAGCCCTTGGCACCTGTGCTCCCGTCTACCTGAGCCCTGTTAGCCCCATACCTCCTTTCCTTCGGTCTTATGTAAGTGCCCCTTACACCCCACCCCACCCCACCCCCCATTCTGAGTCCCCTGGCGCCTCTTCCCATCTGACAGCAATGTCAGCCTCAGGAAGGAGCTGGTTTGGGGCTGGGTAACCCTTTCTGCTCCCTCGGTGTCCAAGACTGGGAGGGGAGGGGGCACCTGTGCTGGCTTCTCCCCTCTAACCCTGAGTTCTGTGAGGCCTTCTCAGGTCCAGATGGCTTCATCTCTCAAACACGCGTGAAAATGTATAAATGTCCTGCTCTGGGGGTCACCCCTACAGGCAGCGGGCTGCCTTCTCTTCTGACACAAACAAGAACCAGGAGAGAAGGGAACAGGTGGGAACATAGCCTCCTGCAATGAGGGGGCAGTGATTACTTTGGACTCCATTGTATTTATGATATCTCATCACTGGGAGGGGCAGCAACTAGATAGGATAAGGGATGCCCCTCCCCGGCTTCTCCAGACCTCAGAGGAACCCACATGGCACACATTTTCAAAGCAGTCAGCACATGGAAGGGCAGCTACTAGTGGGAGAGGATACAAAGAAGCACTGGGCTGGCCACACAGGCCCCCCCATAATTCCAGACACATAAAGGGTCATAACATTTGCAGTAAATGAAGAAAAGCATCAGCTGCCACCTTCGTAAGAGGTTGCCCGTCCAACATGGGATCGAAGAAGGAAGACTGCAGGTGAAAAATGGCTTTGAAACCACTGACGTTGAGAGAAGACGTCCCGTGCAGACCAGTGTTGCACACAACGTCACACGCGTGCCAGCCACCCACCATCACACAGGGCTTAGAGCCAGCCTCGCACCCCGGACCCCCGGCCCACCGTGTCCCTCCACAGACGTCTGGCTTGGAATTCACACTCCGTGTGCAAATCAAAATAACAAGAACATTTAGGATTGACATAGAGGAGGAACCTGAAAATGTACAATGGAAAAATTTGGCCAGAAAACCAATAGTGACAAATATAATCAAGGAAAGATAGTATCTCATGGATTTAAAGACGCTGGTTAGGAAAACAAAACCGAAAGAAATTCAATGAGTCAGGAACTGAAATCCAAGACACGGAAGCACAATGGAAGTGGTAATAAAAGAGAAAAACGAGATGAAAATAGATCACTGGACTTCGGCAAGGAACGGCAGAGGGCAGAAGAAGTGTGCGACACTGAGAAGTCCATACTGGAAGCATCTCCAAGATGAATAGCTACAGCTGGGGTGGGGGGTGGGGGTGGGGTGGAAAACTTGAGCAAAACGGAACAATTTGTCTCAGTGTTTACATATGAGAAAGAATCTGAGTTCTGCATGAGGCAAGGACGCTTTCCAATATCCACATAACCGTTAGCCCTGACGAGGAGGACGTGAGGTCCAGGATAGGCAGATCCTGTCCACCGATTCCCTCACAGATTCAGGGAAAATGCCGAGCTGTCTCAAGACCTCTCCACAGGAGCCTTCAATGTGGGAAGAGTGCGACGCAACCTCTGCAAAGATCTCAGTGAAAGAAACAGTCACACGTGGTTTTATACCCAGCTAAAGGGTTATTTGAGTCAAAAGCAAAGAACAGATCTTTTCTCAAATCTGAAATCTCTCCCCAACTTTCCTAAAGACCAAAGCTAGCCAGTGAGGAGCTGAATGAAGAAGCCATGACACGGTGAGCTGGTGATGGGCCCCTTAGGGACCCTCTTACACCTGGTAGTAAGACTGAGACAAGTGTGCAGATGATGGTTATGGGATCGGCAGTAAGGGGTCGAGCTCCAGTGACGTAGCCATGGTAACACAACCAAAGAAGTAGCGGGGCATGGGGAAGGCAACCGGAGACCGAGTGAAGAGTGATCTCACATCATCCTCAGCTCAGGAGACCACAGGGGCCACATGAAGCTCATAAATCAAGTGTCAGAAGTATGATGCAATTGTATGGGCAGCTACTGATAACTTCTACAACAAATCAGAGTAACTGCGTGGCCGGCGAGGCTGGCGATCTCACGCTTACCCCTCAGGCTCTTGAGCCCACTAGGTTGCAGTTGAATTTAGGCACCAGGGAGGTCCAATGAGAGATCAAAGGAGTGGAGAAGAGTGGGTTCAGGGGGCTCATTCCCTACATTTCCTTGCTTCAGTTCTTGAGCTGCTGCATCCCTTGGCAGACGGCTGCTGTCCCTCTCAGAGTGGTCTATCGCCCATCACTTATTGCTCCCAGATTCCAGGAAACTGTCCCTGTTCTGGTCCCTTTGGATGCAGTGCTGGCTCTTCCAGCGTGAAGTCATGCACACCTACACAGAGATCCTGCTTCCAAGAGAAAGAAGGGAGAGGGAAATATATATATATATATATATATATATATATATATAACTGATTATGACAATATCATGATGCAAGAAATACAGACATCTGACCTACCTGCAACATAAGGAGGCAAATGTTGAAAGCCAAGAGAAGGACACAGGCTTGGAAGCTAATGAGACAAAGGCGATCTTGATGCACTACGTGAAAAAAAAAAAAAATGACCAGAGGTGAAGGGGGCATCTTCACAATGAAAGTGTGAAATTCATCAGGAAACATTAAAAAGTCCCAAAAAGAACACACGTGCATATCTCCACATTTTATAATGTCAAGGAGAGATAGGAAAACCCAGCACTGTGCTGGGGGATTTTAAGAGAGCTTTCACAATAAATCAAGATGTAAACATATTTATCGGTGAATATAGAAAAGATTGAAACAGCACAATTAACAAATGGATCCACGAAAATACAGATGGCAGAACTGTGCGCCTCAACATTTCAGGATATGCGCTCTACTTACCCACACGCAGAACACTCATGGAAATTAACCCGTATGTAGACTATAAGTCAAATCTCAACCCATTCCAAAGCCAAAACATTTTTTTCTACCTTGAACCAATATATTCTGTGAACATAATTACATTGCAACCAGTGACAAGGTAACTTAAAAGCCCAAACGTTTAGAACATCTCAACAAGCTGGGGCCCATCCACACCCTGATGTACCACTCAGCAATGGAGGGGGACAAAGGACCGTCCCTGCGTCTGCCCACCTGAGTCTCCAGGGAACGGTGTGCGGCAAAACATGCATCCTCCATCCGCAAAGATGGCCTTCCCTGTGAGTCCACTGATGTGACACTTTAAAAGGACAAAGCTTTGGAAGTGTAGGGAGTGTGTGCCAGGGGGAGGAGGGGGAGGGCAGGTGAGAGGGATCTGGGTGTGGATAGAAAGAGCCGTGGGCGCCATGGGTGCGGGAGCTGCCTGGTGGCTGGTCCGCTCCGTTGGATGGGTGAGGTCCTATGCCGCGAGCCGGTACCATTGCACAGAGCAGAACGCACACACGCACACGCGAGTACAATGAAAGTGGGGGGACCCGAGTGAGATCGGTGGATTGTATCACTTACTTGTTACACAGTGCTACAGTTTCCCATGATGTTTTTGGTGGAGAAAACAAGGCAACATGTACACGAGATTGCTCTGTATCATTTTTTTGCACTGCACGTGAATCTCCCATTATCTCAATAAAAATGTCAATAAAAATTTCTCTCTATGAAAAAAAATTAAACAAACTTATTTTTGATTACTTATTGTCTAAAGAGTAAGTAGTGATCAAAATTACATAACACATGTCTCTCAATAGTAAGGAAGCGCCATGTACCCAAGTATGCTGGATGCCGCTGGGGCAAAACTAGAGGAAACTTTATAGTCTGAAATACTCATATTGGGAACAAGAAAGATTGCGAATTGAGAGTTAGGAATTTAGGAAAAATAATGAAAAACAATGGTGTGAATACCAAAAACTAAGAATAAAGGCAATTTTAAAAGTGTGGAAATTAACAAAATCAAAGTCAAACTAAAAACAGTGAAGGACCTCAAGATCTGAAATCTAGACTTTTGAGGGAAAAAGAAAGATCAAAATTGACAACCTCCATGAAATGTATTTTTAAAAACCCCACACCTCAAAAAGCAAGAAGACCGTGCGTGTTCAGAGAAACAAACGACTGTTAGGAAGGCAAGAGAGGATCATACCTGTAGAGGTGGTGTGGTGCTGTTATTTCTGTAAAGATAAGACAATTTTCAGATTAAGATGGTAGATCACACATTCCATCTTTTTGCAACATCCCCCAAACTCCACAAATACTGTAAACTTCTTTTTAAATCTGAAAATCTTTTCAAAAAATCTTAACAGATGGGAAGAAAAGGAAAAAATTTTTTGAAGCTGAGAAACAGACCAATGAATAATAACTCAGTGAGGGAGGCTGAGAAGTCTGAATCCCAAGCAGCGGCCAGGAATGCTGAGAACCAAACTGATTTTCTGAGAGAATTCAAAAGGGAGGCAGGGGGAAGGGTGGAGGGAGGGGGAGGGGAGGGGAGAGGAGGTAGGGAGGGGGAGGGGAGGGAAGTGGAAGAAAGGAGGGGAGGGCAGTTGAGAGAAAGGAAGGGAAAGAAATGAGGGAGGATGGAGGGGAGGGGAGGGAGGGGAGGAGGAAGGGAGGGAAGACCCCCTCCCCTCCAGGCCCTGACTGCTCCAGCACCACCTCTGCCTGGGACCTGGGAGCAGAAAGGGGGCTGGAGGACCCTGTCTGGAATCTGGCCCGGTTTCCGGCTCTCCACTCCCGCGTCGTCGCCGTCATCATTGTCACAGCTTCTCCTGCTCCCCGCTGGTGTCGGGAGGTGTGTTTTCTCTACACAGCACACCTGAGAGGTATAAAAACTGTGCAAAAATGAAAATAAACAAATAAACCTCAAGGAACCAAACCTGGCAGAGACACCTTTCCTTTTTGGCAAAATTGGGAAGACAGTTTTCTGGGGAATAAGAGTGACCCAAGAGGACAAAAGGAAAGAACTGACACTAGGCAGGGATCTTCCAGCGGGAAGCCCATCCCGCCCCCTTGTAGTGAGATTCCGAGTCAGTGATTTCATCTGTCTAAGATATTCCAAAGGATATCCTAGACCGGGAGCCACTGGTCACGTGTAGGGAAGGTCTCCCACATGGAGGGGAGAGGACAAAGCGGGCAGAAACACACCATGGAGGTGCTTTCCAGAGGGCAGATTCTCAGGAAAGTCAACCAGTACCCCCAGAGAAATGAGGAGACCGCCAGGGCTGTCTGCACAAGGGGAGCAGACACCGACAGCAACGGCAACGCCGCTACCGGGAGTTGAGAACACGGCAGTCAAAATTGAAAACCCCATAGAAATCTGCAAGACAAAGCTGAGACGACCTCATACAACTTAGCAGAGACAAGAACAGATGAAATGAAGAAATGACATTTGAAGACCAGTCCAGAAGGTCCAACACCCAAATAATAGAGGTTACAGAAGAGATTAAGTCGTCCAACATGTTTTCCAGAACGTGCTCTCGGAAATGGATGTGAAAGCCTCGCTGAAGAGGCAGGTTCACCCCCAGGCTCATCTTTGTGAGATTTTGAAACAGAGTACAAAGACGTGCTGCTTCAGTCAAGGTCGGATAAAAGATGGGGAATCGGAATGGCTTGGGGTTCCTCAGAGCAACCCAGAAACCGAGACAATGAAGCTTTACCTTCAGAAGTCAGAAGGGAAATGGTTTCCACCAGAATTTCTTTACCCAGTCAAATGCTTAAATATGTTTTGAGATTCAATAATAAAATACCTAGACTGTGTGGATGAAGTTGCGAGTTATTGCGGATGGGTGGGGGTCTCAAAACAGTGCTTGAGGGGCTCCTTCTCGGGAGGTGCCCCACAAGCCAAAGGGCAGACCCACAGAGGAGGCACGTGGGCTCCAGGACACAGGGGATCCAGCGTGGGAGGACGGTGGCCGCCAGCTTGGGGGGCTGGTGGAGGATCACCCTGTGGGGACAGCTGCTCATCGGATGCAGACGTTACCCACCCCAGCTGGAGCAAGCCCCACAACACAGGTGTTTTACCATTAACCCAGAACCTTCACCATCACTGTGCCTTCCCTTTAGCCCAGCGCCATAGTCCTGGGGTGTCTGTCAAGGCTCTTCTCTGTGGCCCCCTTGGCTGTGTGCTCTCCTCTCCAGCTCTCTCCATTCTGGGTCAGAAGGACTGGCATCTCACCCCACGGTCTGCCTTGACCGGGTCCTGGGACCTGGAGGACATGGCCATTCCCGCCCGCATTCCTCCAAGATGTGCAGCTTCCGGTCTGATACCACAGTCCCTCCAGGTGCCTCAGCCACGACGGGCCCTTGGGTTCCAGCCTCATGAATGACCTACTCCTAGAATCCTGCAGAAGCTTCGGATCAACACCCCAAGACCCCAAACCAGGCTTCCACCTGGACATTCTTTTCCACTGGTTTCCTTGAGTCCCTTTACCTACGCAGGAGTGGTACTACTCTTTGCCCATAAAGCCCGTTTTGTCTTTAATACTCACATCTTAAACTAAACAATATAATGTTTATGGATACGTTGCTAGACCACAAAACTATAAAGAAACATAAGAAAATGATTTCCACAGAGTTAGAGCCATGATACCCGGGGACTCGGCATGGCACTTCCGAAGGACGGTGGGGATCTGATTCCTAACACCGATCGGGAGGGATGAGTGTGCCACGTTTTACTGCTCTCCAGACCCTCCCTGTGCGGTGCGGGAGGGACGATAAGTGTCACAGGAGCGAGGGTAAGGAAGGGAGACTCTATAAACACATTTGCACTGATAAGTGTGCAAACTTGAATAAGCTAAAACAATTGCTGGGGAAGTATAATCTCCAAAAAGTGACCCAAAAGAAATGGCAAGCCCACGTAGACCTATAATCATTAGAGAAACCGGGCGAGCATTTTAAAGGCCACCCACACTGCATTTTCAATTTAAGAAGAGGCACAGATGGTTTTACGGGTGACTTCTACGAAATAGTCAATGAACAGTTCATTCCAATTTCATAAAGAATTTTCCAGACAATAAAAAATGAAAGAACTCATTTTATGAGGTGAGTATAATCTTGATCCCAAGCCAGGCAAGGACAGTATAAGAAAACCAAAACAAAAAACAAAAAAACCACAACCCTGTAGGTCAGTGTAACTTACGAGGATAGATTTTTAAAAATCAATCAGAATATTCACAACTCAAATGCAGTAACCCCTTAAAAATTACTCATGACCAAATTGAGTTTTCTTAGGAGTAAGAGGAATGCAGAACTGGACGATTATTGGAAAAGACGCAGGAAAGCGCATTTTTCACAATTTAACCCCATTCTTGACAAAAGCTCTGAGAAAACTATCAAGTCTCTTAACTTGATGTAAGTTGTCTATAAAAATCGACAGCAAATGTCAGGATACGACTTGTAGACACATTCTCTTTAAAATCTGGGCAAACTAAGAATCATCTGGGGGAGTAAGACAAGAAAAATCAATAAAAGATATAAAATCTCAACATAAAAACATGGACATTGTTGCCAGACAATGTCAGCGTCTCAACAGATACGTTATTCAAATTAATAAAAGTGGCCCCAAACGCTTTGTGTATGAATAAAAGGAATAAAGCCTTGGGGCGTAAAAGTCTACAGTGAGAAAATCTGAATAAATGAAGAGATCTGTGATGTTAATTTATGTAAAGTCTCAAATCCTTAAAGATGTCAGTTTCCCTCCTTAATCCGTATGCTCAATGCCTTTCTCATCAAAATTCTGCAAGATCTTTGGTGGAACTAGAGCCTCAAGATTCACACATGCTGCTCGGATCCGTGCCGTGTGTGTGTGGGTGCCTGGGTCATGCCCCGGAAGGGTGCAAAGTGAGATGTTAAGAGCCGACCCAAGGAACCCGCAGAGCTATGCAAACGACAGGAAATAAACCTCTGCACGGAATACTATTTGTAATAGAGAGGATCACAACATAAAGATAAAAGTTCTAACATGATGACATAACACGGCGACATTTATCACGCTTACTCTTAGTAAAAGAGCTCCCAAATGTGTAGAGAAACGAGCAGACCTCATGGGAGAAGTCTGTCCTACTCCGTCATGCTGGGGGGATTTCACGCCCCCTTTTTAAAGACCAGGCTGAGAAAAGACAGAAGGACCAGATTTGGCTTAGGGAACCAACACGTGAAGAATAAATGTTTTTTCCAAGCACACATCAAAAAATCACAAAAACCAATCACGCACGAGGCCATGAAGAGGACCGGGTTACCTAAGTAGATCTATCCAGAAGGCACAGCCGGGGCCCGGACCGCTGCACAGTTGGGAAAATATAAAAGCAAAAAGGTAATTTAAAAACCACCCGTAACTTCAGAAGTGGAAAGACCATTGCTAAGAAGCTTCTGCATGAGGTCTGTAGCAACAACTAAAGTGGAAGACGATCGAGAGCTGATCTGTGATACAAACAGCACCCGTCAGGACGCGCGGAGCTAATGCCTCTGGTGCGGCAGCGGGAGCCCCGCAGACAGGTCCTCCTGCTAAGATGCACGAGGATCCCAGGCAAACGCAAGATGTAGCCAGCTGAGGATGCTCAGAGTGAGCGGGAAGCAGGGGGTGGTGCAGGGACCTCAAAGCACGGAGAGGTCACTGACCTGTGGAGACCTTCTGGGCATGTGGACACGGCCGTGGACCAGCGACAGCTTGCAGCTGCAGCTCTTTCTGGCCTGGGAACTGGGGAGAAAGTCTGGGGAACTTCCGCCAGGGATGGGTAGGGAGCCAGAGCAGAGGAAAGAGAGCCGGAGAAGGGGCCCCTAATCTGTGCATGACCCACGTGCTTCCGAGCAAACATGGCGTGTGTCATAAGCACACAAAGGCAGCGGAGGCCATGCGAGTTTCAGAGGACACAGACTGGGTCAGCATTGCCTGAGCTGAGGACAGACCTTGAGCAAATGATAAAAGGGTCCATTGTTCAGAAGAGACAAAAATTAGAAATCTGTATGATAATAGCAGAGACTTTGGGGATTGAAACAAACATTCATGTAAAACCGAATGGAAACATACAGACCCCACGATCAAGGAGACTTCCACCCCATCTCAGAGATTTGTGAAACAGCTCCACACGGGAGCAGCGAAGACAGGCAGGATTCAAATAAGGAAATCGAACATGTTTTTCTGATCAGTTTTACCGACATTCAACAATAAATATCAGGGTTAAAGGGAACACGAGCACTTTCGTATCCATAGCACAGGATGTGAACGTGTGTCTTCCAGCAAATTCGAGAGAACTTGGCAGAAAATCACCAACCACCTTGGTCCACTCAGTATTCAGAAAGCACTAAGCCAACATTTACAAAATAGACATTTATTTCAAATTAATATAGTACATCCACCAAGATAGAGCACGTGAGGGCCAGAAAACAGGCACCTCCATGTATTTTTAAGGGGACAGAAATCACCGGGACACTCTCCGTCGCCCCGATGCCGTGTCTTAGATGACAACTATGCCAACATATCTTAAAAATCCCCAGGAACTTAGAAATTAAACAACACGTTTCCGAAGCATGTGAACCAGAAAGAAATAACCATGGAGATTGGAAAAATGTTTTGAACAGCACAATCATGAAAATTCAAAAGGTCAAAATGAGGGTAATGCCTCAAAACCAACGCTGGGAGGGACGCTCACAGCGTCGTTAAGCGCTTATGTTAGAAAAGCAGAAAAGCCCAAAATGAAACCTGTAAATGTGGACCTCAGGCGTCTAGAAAACAAGAGCAGAGCAAACCTATGAAGGAGGAGGGGACCATGACAAAGGCGATGTGAACAGAAAGCAGGCAGGAGTGAGGGCAAGGAGGCTGTGGACACCTTCTTGGCTGTGGCTGAGCGAGGGGCCGGGTCCCCTCCAGGTTCCCAGACCCAGGTCCTAACCCCAGGTCGGCGGTACCCAGAGATGGAGCCTTTGGGAAGCACGTGGGCTGGGACGCGGCCACAAGGGTGGAGCCTGGTCCCGGGGGGTCAGTGCCTGCATCAGAGGAGACACGGCCGTCTCTGCCCACCGTGTGGGACACAGCGACCGGGAGGTCACCGGGAGGCAGGAGGAGGCTGCTGGCACCTTCGTCTTGGACTTTCCAGCCCGCTGACCCGGGAGAAATGAATCCCTCTGGTTTGGGGCACCCTGTCCGCGGCATTTTGTCGTCGCAGCTGGGCGAAGAAGCGGCTGCAAGGGAGCGTGTCCCCGGCAGGACGGGGGTCGAGGGTGCTCTTAACCCGTCAATCACGTCGTTGGTCACAAGGCGGGACACCGGCTGCCGAGAACCCCGCTCTGGGCTTCACTGCTTCCCTCCTCTGTTGTTTTTCCTTTTCACCGACGCGTCTGATCTCGGTGGTGTTTCTTTGTTCTTCTCACGCCGGTTTACCCTGCTCCTCTTCCCAGCTGCGGAAGGCGGGAGCTTCCATCACTGCAGACTTTCCGCTGCTTCTAATAGAGACTTTCAAAGCTGTGTACTTTCTCGAAGCATTAGCCCCCTTTCATAGGTTTTAGTGGTTTGTGCTTCGGTTACTACTGAAAGACAAATATTTAAATTAATTCAACTTAATTTATAACATTTATATTTTCTTCTTGTCTTTTTCCCCCCTTAACCCATGGGTTGGTTAGAAGGCATTTCCGAGTATTCGAGAATTTGCCAGACGTCATTTCCTCATCGATTTCTAACGGACTCCTGGGCAGTCACAGGGTCAGAGAACACAAAGCGCGACGTTCATTCTTGGGCATGCTTTGAGACTGGCTTTGTGTTCTCATATTTGGCCTTGGTTCATCTTCTTGTGTCTTGAAGACCGTGTGCAAAGTTAATGATCTCTTTATTCCAGAGTTGCTGAGACCCAACAAAGACTGCTCAGACATAGTCCAACCCTTCCGAGTGCGGCTTGGCAGTTTGGGAAGACAGGCCCCCTGCGGTCACGCGCCCCTGCTGTTCCCGGGTGCTCGCTCCCGGGGCGCGGGAGGTTCTGTGGGCTTCCATCAGACAGCGGCCGCGGTGTGCCGTCTGTCCGCTGCACCGTTGCTGATAGAGGAGCAGGGAGAGCTCCCCGGGAAACACCCCCCGTCGGTTTCCTTCCCATTCCGTGGGCTCTTGTTTCATGTGCGTTTATGTATCCCCACGTATGTCCACGGTGGACACGTGTTGTCACTCTTACTTCCCTGCTCCGTGGACACTGTTACTGTGTCACTATGTAACGCCCCTGCTGTCTGCCGTCGCCGCCGGTCCACTCCAGATTTCTTCTCCTTTCCTTTTTCTTTTTCTTTCTAGAGACGGAGAGAGAGAAGCTGGAGAGGGCGCCCGGAGGAAGGGCAGGGGGATGGAGAGAGTCCTGTGCGGAGTCCAAGCCCAGCGCAGAGCCGGGTTCGGGACCGGAGATTGTGAGCTGAGCCGAAAGCAAGGGGAGGAGGCTCAAGGGCCTGAGCCGCCCAGGCGCCCCCCACGCAGGCTTCTCACTCGGGGCGCCCCGCTCCGTCCCCGCCCTCTCGCCGCCCGCGGAGCTGCCGAGCGCGTGCTCTGTCCCCACTCCCTGACCCCGTCCGATCGCGCTCCTTGACGGGGGGGGGGTTTTCTGCTTGTTCTGGACGTAACTGCCGCCTGCCGCGAGTCCGTCGAGTCCGTGCTCCCCCCGTGATTTCTTTTCTCTGGTCTCATCTCGTTTTTCTTTCTACGTTTTTCCTTTCCTGCCTTCCTGGGCGGTCACCAGATATTTCCAGCATTGCACTTCCTTCCACTTTCCGCCTTTTACGTAAAGTATCTTGGCGCTGCTTTCTAGCGGTGACCGGGGATTACGTCGTGCTATCACAATCAGTTTAGGGTCCACATTAAATTCTCTATTTCTGAAAACCATGGGGACCTTGGGACAGAATATTTTCTATCTCTACCATTCATTGCTTGGGCTAAATGCCGATATAACACAATAAATAGAGCCTCTTTATGCTTACAGCCGACGGCACGGTGACAACACAATGTCTCAGGCAGCCGTGTCTCCTACAGAAAGCAGGCGATGGCGCACACACGTTCTCATTTATACGTGCGTCACGCTTCGGGAGTCCATGCAATGATGCACCCCGGCCAGTGACCATTCTCAGCGTTGTTTTACTGGAAATGTCTTGATTTCACGTGCTCTTTAGAAGGGTCATTTTGGGGGATATAGAGCTTTTGGTTGGCAGACTCTGGCCTCCACACTGTGCAAGCATCTGCTCCGTGGCTGTGGGTCGCATCGCTCATGGCAGCCCGTCCCAACTGCGGCAGGCGTCCCCCTTCTCCTGTGCTCTCGGGACCTCCTCTCGTCTCCATCTTTTGGGGGTTGGACTAGCGCATTCTTGGGGGTGGTTTCTAATGTTTATGCTGCTTTGGGTGGTGGGTCTGGGTGGGTGTAGATGTCCACGCTTTCCTCAAATGTGCGAAATCTTGGCCATCACTTCTTCCCATGCTTTTGCTACACCGAATTTTCGCTTCTGTCTAGGGCTCTGACTCCACCTATGCTGGACTGGTTGAGGTCGATCCAAAGCTCTCAGAAGTGGTTACAATTTTCTTTGACCATTTTTCTGTCTCTCAGATTGGATCACGTTTATTGCTTTATCTTCGGGTTCTCTGCTTCTCTCGTCTTTTCTACAATCTGCCGTGGGGCCCATCAGGTAAAATTTCCCATTTATTTTCTGATACTGTATTTTTTACCTCGAGAGCTACCATTCCACTTAAAAAAAATTCCACTTCTCTGCTGAAGTTCTCTACCTCTTCACTCATTAATACCGCATTTCCCTTTACTCATTTAGACATATTTGTAAGACCTACGTTGAAATCTTTGCTGAATGCACCATCAGGGCTGGCTTGCGGCTGGTCTCCTGGCCTGATTTTTTTCCCCTAAACACAGGATCACACTTAACTGCTCCTTAAAATCTTGGCGGCAAGATCATTCTATTTGATATGTTGTGGACACTCTGAATGCCTGTGTTTTTTTGGGGGGGGGGTTATTGGTTTTTGTTAGAGAAGGCCATTATCTTGGAGCATGAAATGCATCTTCTGGAAATATGTAGCAGCCCATGTCTCTGCTTAGGGCTGTTGCTGGTTTTCGTTTCCAGCCGCGCTTTTCTTTTAGACCCTGACCCCTGTGCGCGTCCTCCCCCTGCGTGGGGATCCTACCCCCGAGCATTTGGATAGGGTTTATACCTGGATCCGCGGGCTCGCCCACTCTCATGGTCTCTTGCACTGAGACTAGCCTCAACCTTCACTTTCTCCGGCCACCTTGCGCCCTTCCCTGGACACCTCAAGCCAGAACGTCCTCCCTGGGCTGCCTGGAAGGTGCTGATCAGGGACGCCCTTGATCAAAGACGCAGAACTCTTGTGCCCATTGCCAGAGTCATTTCCCCTCCGCCTTCTGCCCAGGTGCTGCTCTGCCGGGGATTTGGGCCAAGTTCACACAGATTTTGGATCTTGACCCACCTGTGCCCCGTTGTAGGCACGCAACATCTAGACAGCTGTGCCTGGCCCGCGGCTCTGCACTCCGAACCCTGCTGCCTCAAGCCAGCAGGGCTGGACTCCTCTACCAACACAGCTGGGGTTTGGGGGAGCAGCCCTGGGCAAGAAAGACACAAGGTTGTCGTTCTTGCCCGACACAGTAGCGTCCTTGCAAAAGCAGATCCCGCTCAACTTCCTATGTTTATCATCTACCCAGAGCCTTGAAGAACTGGGTTCCCACCGTGTGACAGTTACCCCAGGAAGGACCCATCGCCTGGTCCTTCTTCTACCAGCATCCCTGCCTTCCATCACCCTCCAGATCTTCCTGAACCTCCCGGACCCTTCCTGGACCACTTCCTGGGCTGCCCATCCTTTGGAGGAAGAGAGCACGGGAGGTGGGAGCACGGGTGTGACGATTGCTCTCATCCCTCCCTGGGAGGAGGAAGGGCCAGGAAATTGAGGCCACAGCCGCCCAAGGGGTCCAGGTTCTCTGGCAGAGCCGGGGCTGGGGCTGGGGTCCCAATGCCCCCAGACCCCTTCTGCTGTCATTATGAGCACAGGGCCCAGATCCGGGGAGTGGGGCCGCCAGGTCCCCAGAGGCCCAATTCCTGGGAAAACACACTCATCTCACCTCCCAGCAATGTGACCAGCGCCACAGGTGCCCCTCATCCTTCTCACAAGCCGCTGCCTTTTCTGGAGCTCAGGCCCAGGGACGTGGACAGCAAGAATGTATTTCTGAGGTGTCTCCGCAGTGGCCAGCACCCCGGAAGCCAAAGGCTGCGGTTTATGTGTCCATAAAATGATAAAATGATGCCGGTGACTTTGCTGAAAGAATCTGAGATCTGCTCTCAGCAAACACCAAAGACGGCATGTTTTATGCCCCAGCAGGATCACTCAGCATATATGAGCAAATGAAAAAAAGATTGTTATAAAGGAAAGCATTTTTCAGCCTCATCTCTGCCCTTGATCACCTTGTCCACCTACTGCAATGTTTGTCCTGGCCCAGAGGGCGCGGGGTCAGCCCGACACCAAGCAGGTAGACGGAGCTTCCCATACTGCGGATCCCAAGGAGCAGACCCCTGTCATAGGCTCCACCCTGCCTCAGGGCCTTTGCACCTGTTGTCGCTTCCTCCCGAAATGCCCCTCACATCCCTCACGTCTGGTCACAGAGGCCCACCTGGACGGCCGTATCCGAGGGGGGCTCCCCACACTGTGATGTCACCTGCTGGAGCAAGAACCCCCTGGCGGACACCCCAACTAAGTGGCTGCGGCCAACGTCTCCCAACCCACCGGCTCCCTGGGGGGGTTGTTCCCTGGAGCAGCGGGTGGCCTGGCCTGACGCCCTCCCTCCAGAGGGACCCCCAGAAGGACCGTTTGCAAACAATATTGGCGGGAAAAGGGAGACCCCTGCCTCCCCTCCTCTGCTGAGAGCTTTGCAGAATGACATTCGGCCCTGACATTGCCCTTGCCCTTGAGTAAACCGAGCCCCTCCTGGGGTGGAGCCCACCTACCCAGGGCCCCTCCTGCTGGTCTTCACCGAGGGAGGGGTCCCGGGTCCTGCAGGGTGGGGGCATCGGGGTGGAGGGCTGGACCCTGGGGGCTGCAGAGAGAGGCGCTGAGGAACCACTCTGGATTCCTGTCCTGGGGCCTTTGGCCTTGAATACGGAATATTGAAAGCAAAGCCCCTGGGAGCAAAAGCAGGCTTTTCTGGATGAAAGTAACCTTGACTTCCTCACGTAGGGGCACAGAGGGTCCCCAGGGACGCGCCCGCTGGCATCCGTGGGGTTAGAGGGGTCTTCGCCCCCAGCTGGCCCCATTCTCCTGCTTCCTGGAAACCGACCTGTACCCGCGAACGGCGGAGGCTGCAGCGGGTGCCGCCCCAGGACTCCCCACGAGGACCCCCCACCCCCTGCTCCGACACTGTCCCCCTCACGGCCCAGCCCCAGTGATTTAGGGACTCTGTGGGCCTAACGAACGGGCAGTTTATGAATCCAAAGCAGAAAAGTAAGTTTAATTATTTGGAAGTCAGAAGCTCACTCTCTGCCAGTGACTTACGACTTTCGGCCTCCCAGCCTTGGGAGCCTCCTCGAGGGTAAAATTGGGCTACATTTTAGGAATTAAATGGATGACTTGACCAAATCGATTTCATTAGTGAATGTGTCATATTTGCGGTTAGTGATGGCGATCCCTGAAACGGGAGCTGACAACCGCCGTGGAAACGCTGGGGGGACAGAGATTACATCAGGCTGGGGGCCGCGCGGCTCAGCTCTTGGCCGGAGACTGCCGTGGCTCTCGGCTCACCGGGGCCACTCTCTGTGCCTGTCATCACCTGCCCTTAGTCCTACTGTCCCATGTTCGCTGGCTCAGAGAGGAGGGAGGCTCCTTGTTCGGGTCTTCGGCTGGTGGGGGGGGGGCAAGCTGGGGCCGCCCAAGAGCAGCACGGGGTGACCCCTGGGGGACGTCCCTATCCCCCCCACAAGAACAGCCCATCTCAGCTGCTCCGGGAAGATGGCATCATTTCTAGAACACTCAGGTGCTTCCTTAATGCTTACGAAACCCAAGTTCGCTTCTCCCTCTAACCAGACTGGGCTGAAAGGGAAGCCAAAAGGGGGACACCGGGGTTCCTATTAGCATCCACCATTGGCAAGAACTCCAGGCTCCACTGGGCTTTTGGCCTGGTGTGGGTCCACCTTCTCTGGTCCTGAATGAACATATCCCAGTGACCTGGGTTCTGGGAGTCCTGTTAGCAGGTGGTGCTGCTTTTCAGGAACACGTCTGTGGGAGGACACGGGGCCAAGACTCTGCACATGAGTCTAGGGCTCCTCCAAACCCTGGAAGGGAAGCCAGCCCATCCCATGTGCCCGGTGCTGCGAGGCCTCATCCCCTGAGGTGGGTCCTGGGATCCCCGTTAGTGTGGCCCACGCAGAGCTAGAGGGGCATCTGGGCCGATTCTTGGAATGGCAAGGCCAGCCCTGGACGTGCCTGCCGACCTGCACTTGTCGCCCACGGGCTGAGATGCCCCTGCCCTCCCAGGGAGGGAGGGAAGTCAAGGGCCTTTGCCAACGGGCCATGCGGCCACCCACTGGCTGGGAGCGGATCGGGCCATGGTCTTCGCGGTGTCAGAAGGAGCATCACCCTCCTCCCCTCCTCTCTCCAGAGGAGCATCGGAGCCCCGGCCGTGACCATGGGCTCAGCACGCATCATACTCTCCCCCTGGGAGTGGGAGCTTTCCTTCTGCTCTATTCCCAGGACTGAGGCCGGGCTCAGGGAGCGGGTCGCTGGGTGCTTCTGCATGGCTCAGCATCTCGTGTGTGAACAGCGGTCGCCTTGAGCAAACGGGAGTCGGGCTCCTGGAGGCCCCGGCCCCGGCCAGGCAACCTAGGCCTTCCACATGCCCTGGCGGCCGTGCTCCTGCCCCACCCTGCTGTCACCAGCTCTGGGCCTGCCGTCTGGGAGGGAACCTGGCGGCCCTGTTCCTCCCACGGGCCTCACCCGGCACATCTTCCCTAGCATCTCTGGAGCACAGGGAACGCCGTCCGCAGAGCGGGTGGACGCCGTAGTGCGGGGGGCCGGGCCAGGCCCGGGGGCACCGCTGGGCTTGCTCCTCTGTCCTGGAGGGAGGCTCTCTCCCTGAGCCCGACCGCGGGGGACGCAGGACGACACCAAGGGCAGGTCCACCCTCAGGAAGGAGACGGGTGCCCTCCCCGCGGCACTGGCGGGAGGGATGAACGGGGTGACATTCGTAAAAGCAGAAAATAAACGTGGTTATTATTTGAGAGTAACTCCACGACTCTGGGCACCACAGGAAGAATAAAAGGTGCTTAACGTGCGGCATGTCCCCGAGCGGAGGCGACAGCTGGATGGACACGACGCACGAGCCCACGGGCGTGGACCTGCCCACACGGGCGCGGGGCACCTAGAACCACGGACGTCCACGGGACGTTTCCGAGGCACAGCTGCTGTCCGGTGCTGGTGTGAGGCCAATGGGGACGGGGACTAAGAGACAGACGGACACACGGACATCTGGAAACAGACCACGAGGCTCACACGCAAACCGCCAGGACCTCGCCTGGAGGCCGAGGCCGTGTGGAGACCCTGCCGCCGGCAAACAGCATCAGCATAGGGCCTGCATGAGGCAGGGGCGTGGGTGCCTTGATCTGCCTGCAGCCTGTGCCCCGCGTCCACGTGTCCCTCCCCGCCCTGGGTGCCAGCCAGAGGTCAGGGGCAACACCGTGTGATGTGTGGCCTTGTGGACTTCCAGTTTGGTGGGGAGGGCGTCCATGAGTCATGGCGAGGGGCTGAGGAGTGCTGGGTGGGCACAGGGGCGCAGGCCGCCGGCCGGACCCTGATGCGGGGACTTCAGGACACGTGTGCGTGGGGATGGCGGGGTGCTCTCCCCGGCCCCTGGAGGTCCCAGCCCCGGTCCCACCTCGGCTGGCCCCTCACCCATGCCCCTCACCCCATCTCCCCCACCCCTGCTCTCCTCCCCTGACCTCTCTGCTGAGCGGTGACGGCCCCTTCCCCCACCCCAGCATCCCTTCTCCCTGGGGCCGTCCGTGGACCCCACACAGCCACGCAGGGCCCTGCTGACCGGTCCTACCGGGACCTGAGACCACTTTCAGGGCAGAAGAGCTGGGGCTGGGGTGGGAGGCACGGGGACCCACCTCTTCTTGCTGAGCCCAGCACCCTGAGACGCTCTGGGTCCCATCCCACGAGGAGTTGTCAAGAGAAGTGGTCTACACGGCACCAGCTTCGCAGGGTGACGGCTGCGCAGGACAAGGACGGCCAAGTGGCTGCCTCCTGAATGCCAGCAGGACGGGACGCCTGGCGGGAGAGGACACAGTCACACGGTGTGGAGGGGAGGCACTGGTGGGCTGGCAAATGTCCACTGGACAGCCCGGGCTTCTGAGGCGGGTCCACCACGGGAGAGCCCATCTCCGCAGCTCTCCGGGTGGACGCCTCTGAGCGTGACCGTGAGGTCCCTGACCTAGGCGGTCCTTGCGGTCAGGAGTCGTGGAGGGCTCATCCTTGGAACCCTGGCTCACAAGGTGCTCAGTGCATGAAGGTCGTGGTGAGAAGGGGCCTCGGGGGCACACACGAGTGGACACACGCCGGCAAGCACACACCACTCAGGCCACGGATGCACTCCCTGCCCCAGAGGCTGAGCATGTCCACTCTTGTCCTGGTCTGTCCAGGAGCTGGCCTGGAACAGGAGGGGCCCCCGTCTGCAGCTACGGGGTGACACTTGGCCACGGGGTCCTGCCTGATCCCGGTCGGCAGGCAGAGGCACCGTCCCACTCTCCTGCTGCCCAGGCTCACGTCAGCACCTGGTCGGAGGCAGGCAGGGGGCCGCGGTGTGCGAGGCTGTCCCGCGGCAGCCTCCGTGCCCCTCTCGGGCCCTGCTCATGGCACGGCTGGGACGGGGCACCACAGAGGGAGCGCTCCGCGGCAGACCACACGCAGCCTCGCCCACAGCAGTGAGGTGGGCCTCACAACTTCGTTCGGACGGAGAGGACTTTCTCCAGCCTGGGAGTGGGCTGCAATCATGACTGTCCCGCTGGCTATGTGAGCAGACGGAGGCCAGACCGCTCAAGCCAGCGACAGACAGAGCAGAAGACACGGGCTTCCTTCTGCACAGAAGCCTTTGCTGCCGGGCTGCAGGCTTGGCGTGTCTCCCCCGGTCGCGGAGACGGACTCACAGGATACCTGTCCCCACGAGGCGCACTGGCTCGGGGCACCAGGGCAGAGCCAAGCTTAGGTGAAGGTCAGGATCTGAGAGTCCGGGCTGTTTGTTCCGGCCGTCTGTCCTGATACCCTCCCGGCTCAGGCTGGAGGCGACCGTCCTTCTCTGAACAGACCCTGGTGCTCATGACGCTCGCTATCCTTTCCTCTAGCTTCATGGTTTGCGGACTTCCCTGCAACGCACCCAGTGATGTCGGGCCCCCCGGCCGTGCAAACAGGTCAGGTGGCTGAGCCTCCCAGGAGCCGCTGCTCCAACCACATTTCCTCCCTGTGGACAGACCCGCTCGGGCACTTCCAGCTCCGCTGTCCTCAGCGTGGATGGAGGAAGGAGGCGTGAGGGCGCACAGCCTGCCCCATCCGAGCTCTGATGGCCGCCCCCCACGGTGTGTCCCCGCCGCCCGGGGGGCCCATGGCCGCTGTTGGGCCCACGTTCTGCCCCTTCCTCCCTCCCAGGACAAGCCCGCTCTGTGGCCACCGCGATGGCACCGAAGGCCAGGGACGTCTCCTTAAAAGCAGGCACAGGCTTCAGACGGCCCTTGGCTGACCCTCCCAGCCGGGGCTCCCAGGGCTCCTATTTCACACAGAGCACCCGACGCGGCTTCCCCACCCTATCCAGGTCCAGCCCGAGGACTGCGGGCGGCAGAGACGGTCTGACGCCAAAGATCACTCTGCAGATCCGAGCAGATTTTCCTGGAAAGGGGGTCCTTTCGACGTGGGTCTCCTGTGGGGTTCCGCTTCTCTGTGCCTGGGGCTTGGCCTCTGCGTGGGAGGGGTGGGTGCCCACATGGGGTCCGGGGAGGGCGCCGGGGAGCTGGGGTGCATTCGCCGGGGCCGGGCTCCTGGGAGCTCCCGGGCACGTCCGGGAAGGAGGTCCCCGCCAGCCACGCCTGCTACGGCCCCATCCCGGGACACCCAGCCCGTGAACAAAAGCCATGCTTACCAAAGGATTTTTTCTTTATTTTCATAATTTAGCTGAATCAACACAAAATTGAATACTGTAAAACAAGGGAAAAAACGCTGTAACATCTTAAACCTCCGGCGTCTGCCTCTGGTCTACACTCGCCGTGGGAATACATGGGCTCAGGGAGGTGGCAGAGACACCCCCTCGCGACTCCAGCCCCGACTGCACTGGGAACCCCGCGCCCGCCCTGTCCCTCCCTCCAGGCGACCTGAAAGGGAAATTAAATACTCATGGACATTGAAACGGGTCTTAAATAAATGGGTCTTCTCTCCTATCTTCAGTCTATGGGTTGCTGGGACAGCTTCTATATACTTATAATCATTATTTTTTTTTCTTTTTTTTTTTTTAGTAGCATAGAACTAGCATAGTGGGCCTGTTAATTGGACCGTCAGGTAGTATATAGTTCAGCACAAACTCAGGAGAATGAAGGACCCCGTGGGACCGCGGCCCGGCCCGGGGACAGAGACACAGACTGTCCCTTCGTCCCCGGGCCCAGCGACCCCGTGCTCCAGGGAGGGCGTGGGGAGGTCAGGCGCCTGCCGTTCTCTGCAGGGCGGCCTGCCCCAGCCCCTCCGCCGCCAGACGTGAAGACCGAGAGGGAGCGGGACATGGACGTGGAGAGGAGGTGTGCGGCCGCGGCCTCAGGGTCTGCCCATGGGGGAGGGGCAGGGAAAGGGACACGGAACCCGCGGGAAGAGGCGTGGCCGGGAGATGGCGCGATCGCCTTCAGCGACCCGGGTCCCGGGCGGGTGCAGACGGCCGCCACCCCACGGGCACCCGCCGCGGCTCCCGTGACGTCAGGCGCGTCCTCGGCGGCTGTCCCCGGAGTCCTGCCCTGCCGCGCCGGCCCCGCCCCCGCCCTAGCCCTTCGGAGACACCGGCGCCCGCCGCGTGGCCGGCCGGGGGGCTACCACGTTAATTGTTAAATAGGATTTTCTACAAATATACAACATATAAAAACTGTTAAATATATAACTTTAGGCTTTGCAAAATACATTTAATGATCTCTTTCCAACAAGTGTTACTTCAGGTTTCTTTAATTTGCTTTCTGGAGCTAAATGGTTGTGTCGAGCGGACAGCGGTCACGGGAGACCCAACATGCTCTTGGCGGATACTGGATTACCCACTACCGGAGATGGGCTGCAGAGAGGCGCGTGTAACTGGTTAAAACAGAACGTGGTTTTAGTCGGTCAAGTCCAGCTGGGTACAGGGAGCAGGTGCGCGGTGCTCTGTCCCCAGCGAGCCGCGCTGGCCCGCGGCGGGGTCTGGGTGGGGGCATCGCCGGCCGGGCCCCGGGGGGCTGCCGCGGCGTCCTCCGCCGGCTCGGCCCCTCTCAGCGCGCCCCGCGGTGTCCGAGGCGGCGAGGCCTCTGCCGGGGCTGCCCTCCGCGCCCCGCCGGCATGTCTCTGCCCCCGCGGGCCCCCGGCCGAGCCTGGGGACTCAGACGGTCAGGGCGAGTCCGAGTTAAAATAGATGTTTCTCTTTGGTCTATTGAGTATACCGATATATGAAAATAAAAGTGATTCGGACAGTCTGGGGCACGCGGAGAGGCCTCTTCTGTGCCCGAGGGCCAGTCCTCCCCCGGGCCTGGCGCGGTCCTCCTCTCCCGGGCTGGCTGGGCGGCAGTCCCCGCAGCCGCGCCCTCGTCCTCCTCGGCGCACAGCCCGGGCCCGGCCAGGGACGGCGGGTGAGGCCGGGCTCCCACGGACAGCCGGCGCGGCCCCCGTGTGTCTCCCGGGCCAGACTCCTCGCCGCGGCGCACACGCTCAGCTCGGGACGCCGGGGAAGCAGGCTGTCCTTGACGGGCCACAGAGAGACGGAGGGCGGGCGGACGGCGGAGAACGGGCCGAGTCCACAGCGGACAGAGGACCGTGGCTGAGGTGAGGACTCTCCAGGGAGCCAAGGCCACTCCCGGGGCCCCTCTGGGGCTGCGTCTGTCAGGAGACCTGAGGAGCAGAGAGGAGAGAGCGTCAGCCCCGCAGACACCAAGGGTCCCCGCTGGGAATGGACAAGCCCAGGACGTGGCCACTAGGCTGCACCGGCCGCTGCAGACAAAGGCCAAGACTTCACGGGGCCCGAGGATGAATCCCTCACCGTCCCCAGCCACGGCGGCCCCTCGCCGGTCCCCACAGTGGTCACTCCCCTGAGACACTGGGGCCACCCTGGTGACACTCTGCATCTAGAGCCTCTGGCTGACACGTCCTCTCCTCCTGTTTTGCTCACCGCAACCACGGCCCCCCCAAGGCCGGGACGGGGACCCCTGGGACAGCGCTGCAGCGGGGGCCGTACCCCGCTCCAGATGACCCAGTGCACGGTGCCCTCCTCTCCGAGCGCAGGCCGTGCGGCCCGACTCCCCTCCCTTCATCTCCGCCGGGCCGGCCCTCACGCCCACCCCTGCTGGCGCCCGGACGTCTGCAGGTCTGCACCTGCACGGTCACTCACTCACTCATTCATTCCGTGGATTTCAACAGCAGCTCCCCCCCACCCACCCTGGGAACGGGGCCACAGGAGTGCCCCACTGGAGTCCCGGTGGCCGTGGGGTGATGCTGGGCGTGCCCACAGGGGAGGGAGGCCCGTGTTCGCATGCTGCTCGGTCGCCTCCTCCTGAGGCCCCCCGTCCACCAGAGCTGGCTCCACGGCAGGGTCATGTTCTAGGAGGTCAGCTGCCCCCTGTGGACCGGTGAGCTGGGGTGCTGCTCACCCCAGCTCACTGGGGCATCCCTCACCCCAGCCCCATGTCCTCGAGATAAGGCAGAAATCAGGCTTCCTTGCCATGGAGACCAGGAGGCGTGACACTCCTCCTCGGGGCCTGGGATGGTCAGTGCCGGTACCCGGCCGAGTCTTCTGGAGCGTCATGAACCCGCTCCTCCCCGGACATCGGGTACAGATGGGCCTGGGCCTGCTCACCGTCCCTGCGGCTAGGCAGCTGGCGGGACAGGGTGTCCTGGGGGCAGGACCTCGAGGACAGCAGTAGGTGGACGTCTGGCCACCGGGGACACTGGTGGGGCAGTGGGAATGGGCCCTGGATCCCATGGATTGGAGGGCAGACGGCGGTGTCGGGAACCAGGGCTCTGCGGGAAGCTGCCCTCAGCCACGTGGGGACAGGATGACACGGACGCCATCGCCTGGGTGGGCGTCTCCGCCTAGAGGCTCCTGCCACGCGCTGGGTCACTAACTGTGGATTTCTGGTAACACAGCCACTGGCCTCCGGCATTTCCCAGCGCAGATATTTTAATTATGAAAGTGGCTCTGAATAGTCTAGGAACCCAGGAGACCCGGAGTGAAATGACACGGAGCCCCAGGCAGAGGGCCGAGCCCGAGGCCCTGTGCTGGGACACAACACAGCCGTCCGGCAGGGCTGGAGGAGGGGCTGCATGGGGAGGGGTCCCGGGAGAGAGCTTGGGGTGACGGCGGCAGGTCCCACCTGAGGGGGAGGCCACATCTGACTTGCACCCAGCGAGGCATCCCCTCCCGGTCTCGCACAAACCCGCGGGCCCATGAGCCGGCCTGACCCCCTGAAGCTGGGCCTCGTGCCCCCTGTAAGACGGGACCCAGGCAGCAAGGGGTCCCCTCCTCTCCTGACTGGTGGGCCAAGTTCGGGACGGTTCTGAGGTTTACAGGCTCGGAGCAAAGCTGTGTGTGAGGGACAACACTGGCCTTGCTGCCGGAGGTTAGCCCAGGGGCACGAGCCCGGGACCGGGGTGCTGTCTGCCCCCCAGCTCCCCACCTGCAAGCCTCTGCAGCTCCACAGTCCGCACCCCAAAGCCTGCCCCGAGTCCATGCGTGTCTGTCTGTGCCGTCAGTGGACCATCCGGTTTCTCAGCGGCCTGTCCCAGAGGACCCCTGCGACCCCAGTGCTCCGCGTCTTCCTGCACAGACGCTGGCCTCGTGGTCCCTCCCACTGGGCAGAGTGGGGCACAGACACCAAGCGCAGCAGAGCAGAGGTGTCCTCAGTGAGCACCGGGTGTCCCCACCAAAGGCCGACCCGGACCGGACGGAGGAGCCTGGAGCCCAGCGCATTGGACAGAAGTGGATGAAGACCTGGCTTCCGTCCTCGGTGCCTGCCTGTCCCCTTCCTCCTGCCTCGAGCCCCGGGGTGGGAGCATAGCACGGAGAGGGTGCCCTACGGGGGATAGAGCCAGGGCCCTGCTGCCCCAGCCTCTGCCTGACCCCAGGAGGGGACCTGCAGCCTGACGCCCACTGTCCTGGCCCAGCCCACGGCCTCTCCCTAGGCCTGGTGACGGG
The DNA here is from genome assembly GCA_003697995.1 of Taxidea taxus jeffersonii. NCBI lineage: Eukaryota > Metazoa > Chordata > Mammalia > Carnivora > Mustelidae > Taxidea > Taxidea taxus. Next base: position 28,456 of record RCUC01148387.1, on the reverse strand, counting down.
GACTTGCACTTGCAGTTGGGGCTGTGGCATCAGGGTCCAGTGGGGCCTCTAGCGGGGTCCCCACAGATGCAGGCAGAAGCCAGCATAGCCCTTCCGGCCCCGGGAAAGCCAGACAGGTCTGCAGCTCAGGAAGCTTCAGTGGCGGCCCATCTCAGGGCCTGTGCCAGCCGCCACGGCTCCACGGAAATGGGTGGTGTGTGGGCCTCTACCCAGGGAGGGACGCTGCTGGCTGGCTTCACTGGCCGACGGTCCCTTCCTCAGGAAAGCCTGCTTCTGTTGCATCCTGACATCCAATGGCTCACCCAGAGACACCGGGGAAGCCCTCCCGCATCCTGGCAAGTGCCCCTCACCTGGGGACCTCGTGGCCAGGTTCCCGTGATAACACAATGAGTCACCCCCACACGAGGGGCCGCCACCCGCCCAGGGACGAGCGTGGCCGGTGACCCTTGGCTTGGAGGGACCACCACAAGGGCCATCTCAGGCTTTGGGACAGTACCTGTGAACAGCCTGCCTCCCGAGAGCACGCCCTCGCTGGGAGACCCCTCGTCACCTGTACACGGCCCCCGGGCAGCGGGTGGTCTCCCTGGGGAAGGGTCCCGAGCAGGTGTTCCTGAGCCCCATCGGCCCCAGGAGGGCTCTCGCCGACACCTGTGGCGGTGCTGGGGGCGTGTCGGGGGTCCTGTCCCGGCGGGTCATTCCACCCACCCTGGAAAGCACGTTTTCTCCGCGGGGACGGGCAGGCTGCTCTCAGTATCTGGCCGCTACAAAGCATCGTTTAAAAAACAAAACAAACCTCTCCAGGCCCTGCGAGTCCAGCGAGCATGGTCCTCTGTTCCTCATTAAAAGCCTGTGTTCGGCATTAGGTCGGGACGAGTGTTCTGTACCCAGGAGCACCGTGTTCTGGCCTGAGAGTCCCGAACAAAAGGTCCTAATAAACAGCAGACACATGGGCTCCGTGGGCCGTGCTGATGGCAGCCTGTTCTGACAGGCTCGGGACGAGAGCCGTTGCCATGGGGAAGATGAAGACATAACCCGGAGAAGCTTCTGGAAAGGCTGCGAGTCATCCCTCCCGAGTCCCGCCATCTGTGTGGTCTCTTCTCTGGGACCGTTCCCTGCGGCTGTGCGGCCGGTCCGCAAGGAAGCCTGGACCCCACGTCCTCCCCAAACCCGAGCTCACGAGAGTGGCTGGAGTGGCCGTGGCTGACCGTTGGGTTTTTAAAAAAACAACTCAAATAGCACAGCGTGGCCCAGGGCAGCTGTTCTGGAAACTTGGCAAGGTCACGACCTCAGACGCGCGCCCTCTCCTCAGACATCCGGCCAGGGGCGTCTGGCTGTGGGGGCTGAGCTTGAAGCACCCTGGGTTTGCTCACGGCGTCCACTGCCCCGTCCGTCGGTCCTCCGGCCTGTGACTCACTGCCTCCCGGGCTCACGCTGCAGGGTGCTGGGGCGGGTCGCGGGGGGCGTGAGGTCCCGGCCTCTCGTGGGGACGAGGCTCCAGCGCTGGCCCGGGGGGCAGGAGGGCCGTGTGGATGGGAGCAGGTGGCCTTCCCATGGCCGTCAGAGGACAGGCTCGGAGGTCCCTCCTGCTCCAGCCCAAGAATGAGTTTGGACCAGCGGCCAACCCCCGGCTCCTGGGGCCAAAGCCAGGCCACCGCTTCCCAGGGGCTGTGAGGGCTCACGGTCTCTCTCCTGCCGCTTCCGGAGCACTTAGTAGACACAGCACCCACAGGTGCTGGGCCCCCGTCCTGTGAAATGTCTCCTAAACCAGGGCAGCCGGCCGCGAGGACACGTGACACACAGCGGGCCTGTCAGCTCTGGGGAGCGGGTCCCGGGCCGCGGGCCGTGGGCCGGTGCTGGCTGGGCCTTCCCGGAGCTGTTCCTGCAGAGGCCACACGGTGCCTCGGTGAGGGGGTGGCAGGGCCTGGTGCACAGGGCAGCCCAGACAGGGTGCCGAGCTCACTGGGCTGGGTCACCCGTTGCTGCCTTGTGGCCTCACCGCGCATCCCTTCCTCCTCGTAAGCAGCACGGTCAACCCCGGTGCCCGGCGCCAGCCTCTGGACGCTGCCGTGTGTCGTCAGCCCCAAAGCACGGGGCGGGCCCGAGGCGCCAACAGGAGCGGCGGCTGACCCCACGGCCCACAACCTTTGTCCACAAGGCCCGTGCGCCGCCCACCATCCCCGGGGCGTGAGCAGATCAGGCGTGAGACGGGCCCCTTGCTGAGCGGGTTAGGACCTAGTGAGAGGCAGGAGGGCTGCCCGCGGCGCACACGAGGGACGGGACTCACTGAATCTCAGAGCTCACCAGACTCCCACTTGCCCAGCACACCGGGCGGTCCCAGGACAGGAGCGGGGCTGGTCCCCTGCGCCGGCTGGTTCTGCTCTCGCCTGCCGGGGGCACAGACAGCAGCCGCAGGGATGAAGGGATGAGCGCACGCAGGGGCGTGAAGGGTGGCGCGCACGCGGATACCAGGGGAGAAGGCACGAGAGAGGAGCACAGAGCCAGGAGAACAGGGCAGGGAGGCTGGGCGGGGAGCACGGGGCGTGGGTGGAGCCACCACAAGCCCCTCCCCAACACGTCTCAACCCCTGTCCTTGTTAGTCCCTCTGAACATCGGCACCCTGTCCTCTGTTGCATCTGAGCCGCTGCAGAGAGCTGCCCACCTCACCCCATGGGACGCCAGCCACTAAGCCGGGCCACAGAGACGCAGCACCTGGATACGCGCCTCCTGGGGGCAAGTGGTCGGCTCTAGCCAGGGCCTCAGGGGAGCACGGGCCGGCACTGACTGTGCAGCCCTTCTGTGCCACGAAGCACAGAGCTCCCTTCCGCCCCCTCGAGCGTCCCAGGCAGGTCCTCACCCAGAACCCGCTCCACCCGAGCCCTCTCCCGTCCCCTTCCTGCATAGCTCGGCCCAGGAACGGCCACCTCCTCCTGATTTCACTACTTGTGAGATGTGGGGTTTTATAAAGAACGTTGTCTGGGCTATTCCTGCTCGTCCGGCCTCTGGAAAGGTGCTCTGCTCCCCACACGCTCAGCTCCCGCATCCACTAAATGGGAATGTGAGAAGGGATGGGCTGAGAAGTCTCCCCACCGCACAGGAGTGAGGGTGTGAAGACTGGCTGCTGTCCAGTGAGCTGGTGAGGACCACAGGGCCCCGTTTTCCACACCACATGCTCCTGTGTGGCCACACTGCTGTCCGGGGTCCTGTGGGTCCATGGGGCTGCCTGAGGAGAGAAGGGAAGCCGGTCTCTTCGGTCTCAGAGGAAGGGACCCCATCGAGGGCAGATGTCCACCAAGGAAGCCCGTTATCACTGAAAATTCCCGCCATCAGCTGGGGCCTCCCTTATCTCAGAGAATCGCTCCCACGGGGCGAGCACTCCGAGCCTCAAGGCGGCTTGCTCCCCAACCAGGCAGGGCAGCCGGCAGCACAGCCCGGGGTCACAGGCTCATAGGACAATGCATGGGACGTGGAGAAAGAGGCTCTGGAGATCTAGAAGGATCCTACATCCAGCTTCATAAGGACCTTCACATTCTTACTCTACTTTTCACAAATGGAAAGCAGAACTCAGAGATGGTGCCCTGTGAGAAAGCCCGTGGGGAAGCCATCAGTGGGACCCCGTGAGTAACAGGACAAGGGCCGGAGGGGACGCAGGGCAGGGCGCTGGGAGTGGCCCCCAGCCGATGGCCACAGAGAGCGGAATCTTCCCAGAGCCGCAGGTGAAACCCCGCCCCACCCGCACCTGGCGTGCACCTGCGAGCCCCGCTGAGGCCCCGGGCACACCCGCCGGGCTTCGGGCCCCAGAGCCGGAGAGGACACACGTGTGCCGTCTTCGTCGATGTTCGCAGTGACTCGTCATGCAGCACGGAAAACCGGGACGCCCTACGGACCAGCTGAGCTCGTGAATTTGCCTTAAAATAACACGTTTGGGGAACGTGGGTGCCACGTTGCCAGGAGCCTGTGTTAGTCCTTCTCTACTTAATAAAGGGCTCTGGTGTGGATGACGCCCAGGGGGTCTGTGTGTGCTCACCCCCATCTGCCGGGTCCCCTTCTCCTGGAGAGTAACTCGGGGGCTCGTGCGTCTCCTGCTAGGAGCGGCGAGGGAGGGGACCCTCCCCAGAGCAGGGATGGCAGAGCTGTGCCCGCACTTCCCGCCTCACAGGTCCTGAACTGCAGAGACAGAACGAAGGCTCTCACGGGGGACCGCACGGGCCTGCAATGCTCCATTGTGACCTGGGGGAGGTCACGCAGGTCACGATGTCACCACCTGTGCAGCTGCACGTTTGAGGCATGCCTGTCTCTACTGAGAGTCACACCACAATCTAAAAAGTCGCGGTGACGTTGAGGGAAGGTCCTTGATTCCCTCCAACTATGGTAAGCCCTCTCCCAGCCTCCACCACAAGCCCTGGCCTCTCCGGGCCGGGCAGAGCCCAGAGGGATGAGCTCACGACCATGTGCAGGCCCCTCGGGGTCCCATGATGACAGCCCCCTTCCCCAGGCACAGAAGGTCCTTTAAACCCCAGCTCTGCTCTAAGAGGAAACCCCCACTTAACATCTAGCTGGGGGGTGAGGCCCTGCACCCTGAGCCAGAAGACCCCAGAGGCCACCAGCTCTGTCTGCTCTGCTGGGGGTCCGACAGGCAGGTCCCTGGACTCCGTCCTGTTAACACAGGATTCTGGGAGGTGACGGCTCTGCCCTGTCCGTGGGAGGCCAGGACCCCTGCGACCTCCTGCCCATGTGCTGCCCGGTTCCTCCAGGGAAGTGCCCATGCCCCGGCGGGTCCCCTCCAGCCCTCTACCTGTGGGAGGACGGACTGGCCTTCCTCCTCCCTAAAGCCCGGCTTGCCAGGCAGTTTCCAAAGGGTGTGCTGACAACTGCAGGACAGGCTTTGCAGCCAGATTCCTGTTCTCTCTGTCCCCGCCCCAAGGCAGTGGTGGCTTTGAAGTCTCGCCTCCCCTGTGCTAATCCGGGGCAGGGCCCCAGCCGGCAGAGAGCAGGCAGGCTCAGCCCCTGCCGCCCACAGCAGACCCGTGGCCCACGTTCACAGGCAGGTGGGATCAAAGGGACACGGAGATGACAGAGCAGGCGGGAGGCGCGCTTCACAGAGCAGACACGCTCTGGCCGACAGCGTGCCAGGCGAGGGCGGGCCCAGCGTGCTCCGGGAGCTCGGGATCAGACCCCTTCCCAGGTCTCCCTCCTAGGCCCACTCACGGTGGGGAGGTCACCTCTGCACGGCCGGCTCTGGGCCTCTGAGCGGGACCAGGAGGGGCCTGCAGGCCACTGTCCGTCCAGGAGCCAGGGGACCAGGCGGAGGACTGGTCCCGGGGACACGTCCATCTTCCCGTCGGCTCGTGGCAGCTTCACTGTGATCCAGCAGGCACATCACACAATCACACTTTCAGAGGGTGAAGGCCACACCTTTGTGTGGCCAACACCACAGCCCGTGTGGAAGCCTCACTCCCAGGAGCCGCCCCGAGACGTCAGCGGTCGCTGCCGCCCTCCGCCAGCCCCCACGGCCCTCGGCAGACTTCCTGCCTCCACGGATCTGCCTCTTCTCAATGTTTCCTGTACACGAGTCACACCGCACGTGGCTTTTGTCTCTGGCTTCGTGTGCCGTGTGCGACGCATCTCGGGCTGGTCCATGCTGTGGCCTGTCGAAGGCCTGTCCTTTGGCTGAAGGACCGGCTGGACCACAGTTTGCCGACCGTTCGCCAGCGGGTGGGCTCTGGGCCGCTCCCACATGCCGGCGGCTTTGCTTCCCGCTGCGGTGATCCTGCGAGTACACGTGGGCTTCCACGGCTCGTGGCCGGGCACCCAGCGTCCCATGGGACAGCGACAGCTGCTGGAGCCGTGACTCTGCGTTTCACTCTGGAGCGACTGCCAGCCGGCCCTCCGGGGGCGTTATTTCTTCTCCTCTTGATGCCCAACCCCTGAGCACTTTCCAGAAAGATGGGTGAGTCCGCATTCTCCCCGACCCTTCCCGAGGCCTCGGAATGACCCCGGGTGGGATTAAAGCGAAGGGCGCAGGAGCACCTCCTTCGTGCGTCCATCTGCTGCCGCTCCCCGACTGCAAGTCTCTCCTCCTACTTTGCTTGGTTATTCCCATTTGGGGTTTTAGGAACTCTCTACCTGTGGGCTATACTCATCTCTCATGGGCTATACTCATCTCCGTGCACGTGCTGTCCCTCCGCCACGTGGTTCGGCAGCCAGCCGTGCTGCGTGGGCTCCAGCAGCTCCCAACCCCGTGACCTGTTTTTGGGAAGGCGGGTTTGGGAGATGAGGGTGAGACAGGGTGGCCCTGGGACGCGGGGCCCCGCGTGGGCTCTCGGTCAGCGGCTGACGCGGAGCATCACTCGGCCCCTCTGTGGCTCCGTGTCCTCCTCTGAGACGCGGGCGGGCGACAGCGCGCAGCTCACGGGTGGATGTGGGCATGAACCGGTCAATTTGTGCACACGCGTCCACAGCAGCTGTCCACGTGTTCCGGGTTTAGTAGGACGCATCCCTGACCTCGGCCCGCACCCAGACTCCGTCACACACGTCCTCCGGCTGTCCACAGAGTCGGGCGCCGCAGTCCGGTCCACCATCTCCCGGGAGCTCGGGGTGCCGTGTGGTGAGCGGTAACACTCCAGCTCGAGTTGTCCCCAGATATGAAGCCTGTCTCCCCCCGCCCCCCGCCACCGGGGACCCGTCCCTTCCCCACCAGTCTGTGCCCACTGCAGCCCACAGTCCATCCCCCCGATGCCGGGTTCCCCTCAGGGCCATGTGGTCTGCTCTGTGGGGCAGAAAGTCACCGCAGGAAGATCAAATTTTCTCAGGTTTTAAGTGTGTCCTCGGGACTTGGGCAAACTCCGTCCCTGTATCAAGGACAAGGCAGGTACCCGGTGGGGAGCAGCCTGGGGCTCAGCCACTCACAAGCTTCCTCTGCACCCCCAAGCGCACACCAGTGGGGCGTGGACACCGGCGCGACCTTTGTCCCAAAACCTTCCTACACTGGGACGTGTCCACACGCCCAGCTAAAATGGAAAATCACGTGTGATGTGCGTAAAACTTCATCAGGGACCGGACTGAAACCGTATTAAATCTAAAAATTGTATCTGAAAGGACAGACAACCGCACAGGGTCTGGGCATGCACGGACTTTAACCGAGTACGTGGCAGCTTTCTGCTTATTTATTCAAATCTCTTTAATCTCCTTTCCCAGCGAGACTCTGCCGTTATCTTCACACCCGTGACCAGCCTTTTCTTACGGAGGTTATTTCGAGTTTTCATGCGTTTCCTGCTGTTTCGCAGAGACCCTGCCTCCCTCGTATCGACTCGGGTTTATTTTACTTACATATTTTAATTCAACCATGACGCTTCTGAAACCTATTTGCCCGGAAAGGAGAACACAACTGACCTCGACAGAGCCTTTCCCCCTGGCCAGGTGGGCAGTTTCCTCCTCGGTCGGCTGCAAGCTTCCCGGTTCTCACTTCCTCAACGACACGCTCATCCGCCCGCTGATTCCTCGCCCTGGCAGGCAGGCTGAGGCTGGCAGGACTGCGTCAACCTGGCGGCGCTGGCAAACTCACTGTGTAAAGGCCCGAGGAGTGCGAGTTTCAGCTCCGTAAGGTCGCTCCTGCGACAACCCGGCTCTGCCCCCGCGGCACCGAGGCAGCCCTAGAGCATCTGAGTGGAACAAGGCTGTGTTCCCATAAAACCTTATTTATAAGACTAGGTCATGGGCCGGATGTGAGCAGGGCTAGCTGACCTCTGATCTAGACCACAGCTTGGCTTCGTCTGTGAGGACTTACGGCTGAGAACAAGAAGAGAACCTTCTGTATTCACAATTTGTCCAATTCAATAAACTCTTCAATTTGTTTCCAAGGCACCTCAGCGGCTCCTGCAGAATTCTGGAAGCACCTGTTTACCTCATCAGTGAGTAATAAACATTGCACTTTCTCATACCAAATAACGATGTGATTGCATCGGCCAGATCTTCCAAAAGGTCACCATGGGGCGGCTGCAGGCCCGCACCGACTGCCAGCCTTGGTCCTGATGGGCACAGGGCGGGAGTCCAGTTCTAAGGGCCATGCTGGCGTTGATTTCAGGTGGACATGAGGCTCTAGGGGGCCTGCCTTCTCCAGGTTAGCCTGAGCTCTGCGGGTCCTGATGCTGGGGTTGCTTTGGTGTTTTTCTGAGGAACCATTGTGGTACCTGCCCGGTGCCTTTTCAGCGTCTGCTGATCGACAGCACATTTTTATCTGATCATCCCTTGGGCTCGGTCATCCTTCCCGATTCTAAAATATTAACAACGTATTTTTCTTCCTTACATAAATCTACTTCTGTGTTGTGTTAAAGGACCACAGGACTCAGCACACTGTTGCTTGATGTAGGGACAGGCGACATGTGTCCCAGTCATGCCCACACATTCCAGGGAGCAGGGATCCCCTGACGTGCCTCAAAGCAATGCAGGGCACACGGGTGGCTCAAGGGCACTTTGCTGAACCGGTCCAGTGCCCGGCACGGTGCCAGACCCATATCGCAGACCGAGTCTTCACGACACACAGTGGCTCCATGTGTGCTCTCCTACCCTTGGGGAGATCTCCGGCATCAGGGTTTCACTAGTCCCTAAAATGAACTGGGCACTTTCCCAGTATTTCGGGAAAGGATGCCTGCGCGTTAATGTTTTCAAGACTGTGCCTGGTAAGCCATCTCCATCCGGGATTTCTACTGGAGGGTGTTAATGCTTTTCTACTCCTTCGTTAGGATTGTAATTTGCACCCCAGGAAATCGTGTAATTACTGAAACCCTACAGATGTGGCAATCAGTACACAAGCTGTGTACGCAATCCTGAATGATCAGAGACCCCAGTACTGGCTGGTTTTCCCTCCTTTCCATCAGATTTATTTTCTAACAAAAAATGTGCACATGACAGAGGTCAGAGTGCATCTTTATGGTTTTGCCTGATGCGCGGTGAAGGATCACGTCCGTGATCTTTCTTGTCTGTGTCTTTCTTGTAAAAGTTCACTAATGGGGCGCCTGGGTGGCACAGTCAGCAGAGCAGCCGACTTTGATTATGGATCAGATCGTGATCTCAGGGTCACGGGACCGTGTCAGACTCCGTGCTCAGCCCAGGGTCTGCTTCAGATTCTCTCCCCGTCGGCCCCTCCCAACCCTGCATGCATGGGTGCTCGCACTCTCTCTCTTCCAAATACGTAAATAAATAAAATCTGAAAAAAATTCACTGTATTCCTGGTCCATGTTTAGCCTCTTTCTCTTCTCCTTTTGAGGGTGGCCTCTCCATAAGTTAGGTTATTTTCATTCTTCCTGATTTAAAAGGAACACTCTCTAAAGACACGAGTATTTCGCTGTGTCTGTAAACACACGGCGGGTCGGCCTCAGCACATGTAGAATGTGATTCAACAGCAAGGACGCGTGGACCTGGCCATCTGGGACGTGCCGGCTCTGCACTGAGGTTACTGTTGGAACCCCTTCAATCTTAAGGCAGCCTGGGAGGTGAGGAGCGCCACTCTGCCCATTTTCCAGAACTTGATGGTGAGGCACAGAGAGTTAGGTGACAGGTGCTTCCCCGGCAGACTGACCTCAGGCCCTGCACACGGCTGCATGAGCTTGACGGCTGCATGAGCTTGACTACACGCCGGCTTTCACCTTTCACCCCCCGCCGTGACCGAAACGTTGTGGGAACGTCCTGGCTGATAGTGTTGTTGTTGTTGTTGTTGTTATTTTGCAACACCTTAAATAGATGTAACATGACTGGAAAAGAAGGTTGCTACATTTCTCTTCTTCGCAAGTTTGGTTCACGAGTTGGATTACGGGTTCTGCTGCGCAGATCTCATGCATGATGGGGCATTAGAAGCGGGCTGTTTGTATGTTCAATGCTCAATATGTATTCACGATATTTTTATTTTTCGGAAGATCTACTTCCTGGCTTTTTTAATTGTTGCTTTTTACTTGACCTTGATGCAGATTTAAGGGTAGTTAAATTTTGAACTAAAAATTGCGTTCCTGGTCATTTTGTGAATTTGCAGTTGGGCTCCCTTCATAGAAACGTATGCGAATCCATGCATGAAGGTTTCTGTGACACGTTCACTACTTTGAACTGCAACGTATCAATATGTGTCAATAATCATATACTCATGTGAGTTTATGTGTATCAGTACATGACTTGTCCCAGTCTAATCATTTTACCTACTGATTCCCTTTTCCTCTCCTTGGCCTGGAGTACCTTGGTTTATTCTTTGCTTTAAAACTTTTTGTTTGTTAGACGTGCCTTCAGAAGGCAACACACATTTGACCACCTTAGAAGCCTGATTTCAACAGTCTCTGCCTTTTAGCAGGGGAGACTAGCCCACGTACGTTTGTTGTCACCACCGCACGGTGGTTCTGGCATAAGCAGCAGCCCCGTCCTGATTTCTGGTCACGCTGCTTCCGTGGGTCATCTTTTCACGCCCACACATGACATTTCACCTGCTTTCCCTCCTGCCACGGTTTGAGGAAATCGTGTTCTTGTTCCCATCAGCGGCGGCCTTTCTGTTAACCTAATGCACTCCTAATGATTAAGCTGTTTCTCTAATGACTTGAGTCATTACGGCTCCTTCTATGGCAGAGACGGACATTAAGTGGCTCTTTTCTTACTCAGCAGCTGCCCGCCCCCCCAGCCTTTTCTAATTTAGCCAGAGGTTACACATCAGTTTGCTATTACACAGAAATTGTTTCTTACAGCGAACACAGTATATTACATCATACGCCGTGGATTTCGTGTTGTGCTACGGGAACAACATTCACATCAGCTCTGTGTGTTTCTTGGTATCAACAGTCACCACGATTCTCCTTATCTATGACCTTTTCCATCAGCAGACCCTGATTTTTATTTCTTTGATCGGCTTGAGATTATCCTTCATTTTTTGCAGGAAAGCTTTGTGGGTGGTGCACATTCTAAATCCTTGCAAGTTCAAAACCATGTTCTCTAGTTCCTTGGTGTGAAAAACAACTAAAAGTAGGATTGAAGTTGTGCATGTATTTTCCAGCCCAATCCCTGGCGTGATCGCTCCATGCCTCCTGGTCCAGAGGGCAGCTGGTCTGTGCCATCGCAGCTTCTGCAGACCCCATCCTCTCGTCTGAATCTCATCTTCCCGATTTAACAGATTGTTACGAGGCAACTTTCTTTCATTCTTTCAAATGAAGCATGCCCATGGGCTGTGTGGGTCATGATGGTGTTGTCTTGTTTCTAGTTGGGGGTTTCCTTTCCGGGCCTATTTCCATCCTAACCTGATTATCCGTCCCCTCCTGGTCATGGTGGTTTCGTCTCTGGAGCACCCACTTTCTAAATTAGGGATCTGCCCTCCATCCTCCACACCTACCGACTTTTTCTCTCTGACTCCATTTCTTTGCTTTATCTTATGAACCAGCCCTTGGCTGAGGACCACCCACATCACTGCACTGCTTTTCTGCAGGGACAAGTCCTTCGTTTGCAGCCTCCCATATATATCTCACTTGCACTCGTGTTTTGGGTATCTTCGTGCTTATCCCCCAGGTCACCTAGCATACCTTGGATGCTTGCTTTTGCCCCAGCCTGTCCTTTCTCTATGGCTCCTAGCTCCTGGGTCACAGGAGTCATGACTCCTTGTAGCTCTCGGATAAAAACAAGCAGATGTTCTCCAGAATCTCCTCTGTGTACAGTTGAGGACTTTTAGGAGCTAACTCGGCTTTTAATCCTTTACAAAGTATTCCTTCCCATAGCGTCTATTTTCCCACAGGCTCATGTTTGAACTTCGGCTCTGATGCTTTTTAAATCCCCTTTAAACGGGCAGAGGCCTGTCGGGGGCTGGGATGAGCCAGTGGGCCAGCAGTGAGCAAGTCTTCATCCTTCGTGTCAGCTCCTGCCTGGCCTGAAGGTCTGGACGTGCAGAGACCCTGAGTCTTCATGTGGCCCCCAACAGGCTCTCATGTGCGGGGGCGGCTCCCAAGGGTATCTCATCCCCCTTGGGAGGTCAGGGACTCTGCCTCGGCTGGACATTCGAGAATGGAGCACTGAGTGGACCCTGTGTGCCCCAGTGGTCTTGCTGCTTCCTCCTGCCCCCGCTCCAAGAGGATCTTGCTGCGAACTCTGCCCCTTCCCCCGGGAGGCTCACCTCCGCCGCCCGCCTCCTCTCCTGCCATGCTGCTGGGAGGCGAAGCTTGCAGTGGGTGGGGGAGAGCTCCTGCTGGCCAGACCCCACCTCTGCTGCTGCCTTCTAGGTCAGCGCAGCAGCTTCTGGGCCCCGAGGTCAGGCACAGGAGCGAGGAGGAAGCCTCAGCCTCCGTCTGCATCTGAGGAGGACTTTGTCACCACGGGGGCTCAGATGGTCGGGCAGGGACATGCCAAGAAGGTGCCTCCACCCACGTGTGACGTGCCCATGGGGATGTGACCAGACCTCAGCACGTGCTTCTATTCCCGGAGTCACAGTGTGATGCTGGTTGTCCTCACTTCCCAAAATACTTGGAACTGGAAGCTGGGCAGAGGCTGTGCCGATGGCGTAAGAAGTCGGCCACCGCATCGATCCCGAACGCCAGGCCACTTCCTTACAGGCTTGGCAGAAGACCAGACTGTCCCTCTCTCCTCCGAGTGTCGGACCAGCTTGTTCGGTCATGGCGGGGACGGCCATGGTTGTGGGGAGGGACACTGTCTCCCCAACGCATCCGGTTCTGGGAAGCCTGACGCCACGTGAGCCGGGACGACACGAAGTGAGATGCAGCCAGAATTCAAACAAAACGGAGGAACGCGGCCGCACAGCCAGCTCTGGGGCGTCTGCAGACCGGCTGGGGGCTTCCCGGGGAAGGCCACGGTACGGCTTCCTCCTGGTGCAGCCCTGGGGATGTGAGCCGTCCGGAACGCTCTAGAAGGTGGCAGCACTTCTCCCCTCACAGACTGCCTGGGTCTTTCATACGCCGTTCTTTCCCTTTCTCACTGACCCAAGGACCTGTGCGGCCAGCGGGGTGGTGGGGAGGCATGGATAAGGAAACTGAGGCTACCCAGGTGTACACCACAACCGTCACCCTGTGGGCAGGGGACACAAGCCCACACAGAAAGTGGAGATGGCAGCCCTAGAGGGGGGCGCGGTAGGGGCTCCACACAGCGCCTGGCAAGCCTGGGCTCTGTACTCTGGCTCGGGGAGGGAGGGTGCAAGGGCGGCTGGGGCCAGATGGTGACGCGGCATCCATATGACCCAGGATCTACGTCACCCAGTACATCTCGGGTCTAATGGGGACTTGACATTTAAAGTAATTTGAGTTGAGACTCAGATCCTTCACTTTCATTTGTAAAGACTCATCTCTAAGAAGCGTCCGTGCCACATGCCGGGCTCCTTCCCTGTGCCGCGTGCCGGCACCGCCAGGAAGGGGCCCCTGCTCGCGAGGGCTGCTGTCTGGGTGGCGGAGCTGGGCTGAGCACCGCCGCCAGACCCCGGGATGCGGAGGAAAGATCGCCAAGACCCAGCTGCAGAGACAGGCTCGCGTGCCCAGATCCGGGGGCGTGAGGGGCAGGTCGGGACACGGGCCGTGCGGACGACCACAGGCCCCCGTCGTGTGGGGCACAGCGCTGCGCTGGACGGGGAAGAGCTCGGCCGGGCAGCTCCCGCCTCGTGTGCATGAGTGGCTTCCCGCTTACGTGACCCCTTTCCACGACGCTGTTGGGGCTGCTCACCTCTGTCCTCCACAGAGAAACACAGCCCTGACCGACGTCATCTGGAAAATCATAAGGACTTACTAAACCAATAGGAAGAAACACTTTTCTGACCACTTTGCCAGTATTTCTCCCTGATAAGCTCATGAAACCTGGACTCAGAGAACAGAATGTGCTCTAACAGCTCCTCTGGGAACTCGGGATCCCTCGGAACTTTCCCCATCCTTCTCTCTCCCTCACTGCCGGCAAGGTGGCCGCCTCATGCTCGCGGAATCACAGGGACCCCCCTGGACGGTGGCGCAGCAGGAGCACTCCTGGCAATGGACAGGGCAGGGGAGGTCCACGGCGGCTGGCGGAGACGGGTGGTGTGGAGGCGGCACCCTGTCCGCTCATCCAAAACGGGGATCCCATTCAGCGGGTCGCTCTCCGACGGTCCCCCAGTGGGGTGTGTACCGTCCCAGCCTTCCCTTAGGACTGCTGAGATCTGGGGCCATTCGACCTTTTTGGATTCCAGAGCACTGCCCGGTCAGGAGGAGCTGTGGGACGCCGGTGCCTGGCCAGAGCCCCCGTGGGTGGGTGTTCTCCCGCTGATTCAGAAAACACTTGTGACATCACACCTCAGCCTTGGCTGATGGTGACAACGCAAATGGCACCACGTGCTGCCTCCCAGGGAACCTTGCTGGGTACCCCTTGGTGCACCGAGAGCCAGGGGCTGTGGACGCTTCACCCCTGTGTCCCCAGCATCCAATGTAGAGCCCAAAAGGATGGGGGGGCCGGGAACAGCGTTGGGGGAGGGGAAGGGAGCACGAATCACGTGACCCAGCTGCCCACGCCAGAGCAGGGGACGGCAGGACTCGGCCTCCTGGGCCCCACATGGGGCGTGTCCCCGTCCGGGACCCAGGTGCGGTCCGCTCAGCAGGATGACGTCCTGTCTCCGGCGTCAGGAACACCTGATCCCCAGGCGGCGGGCTCGGCCCAGGACCCGGTTTTTCTGGGGCTCATGTTCCCTCCCAATTCAACCATTTGCCATTTTTGCACTTGCAGCGATTCAAAGAACAGCTTCTCTAACGAAAATGGGGACGGGTGCGGCGCCGCTGCCGTGAGGAGCTGCCGGCCCTAACCCAAAGGGCCCCGGAAACCACGCGGGCTCGGGAAAAGCGCCGTCCTGTTTCCGGGCTCACTTCTGCCAGGGGCGTGAAGAATGTCACCGATCCCCGCCGATGCCACGCCGGCCGCGCGTCTGTGCTCACGCAGGGAATCCACTGAAACGTCCAGCCCTTGCCCTGCTGACGAGGAGCGTGACTCGGAGAACCCAGAGCGGATCGCAGACCGGGACCAGCACCGACTCGCGGCTTCTCACTGCTCGTGCCCACGGGAGGTCAGCCACGCCGGCCTGCGCTGCTTCGGGTGGGTCCCCGCCACCCGCTCTGCCTCCCTGGACGCTAACCCTACAAACCCGACAGAAGCCCTCCGTCCTTGGGCCCCCCCCCCCCGCAAGAGGGTACGAAAGCACGTCCCTGCGGGTGCCTGCGGGGCAAGAGGGGCTCAGCCACAGGCCCCCGCCCACGGAGTCAGCCAGAAAGTCTCCCGCTGAAAACCCCATTTGTCCGGGCCCCTCTCGCGCTGGTGCCCAGACGTGTAGTGGCGCCGCAGGTGTGCAGGAGTCAGGATGTTCGCTCACGCCCTCCGCTGGGACCCAGCGTCCAAGGCAGGAGCTGCTCACATGGCAGCAGGTGGACTGGGGTGATCCGACAGGGCCCTCGTCCCTTCCTGAATGACGAGGGGTTTCCTAGGCGCCGGGCTTGTCTCCCGTACCTCGGCCTTTGGTCCCCGCACCCTGCCGACCTCCACCTCCTATCTCGAAGCCCGTTCCCAGAGCACCTGCTGGGGGTCCTCACCTGCATCCCAAGTCCCCAGACAGGGGCTGAGATGAGACAGTCCAATCTGCTCCTCGGGTACCCGGAGCCACACGAACCTACAGTCCCTTCCGTACCATCCCTCTGTCTTGGCGTCCTGGGCCTAGGGCAGCTCCAAGGCCGAGGGTGCATTTCTTTGTGGCCAGCCTGGGACAAGCCCAGTCTATACCCAGTCTACACGGCGGCGGGGACCCCGGGAGGGGAACGTGGCGAGTGAGCCGCCCCCAGAGGCTGGGCCTGCCAGGAAGGCTCTCGACGCAGAGCTTAGGGGGTTGGGGGGGCTCTGCTGGGGCCTGGGCCTGGCCGGCTGACGGCAACCCCACCACAGCCCCAGGGACCACTGTCTCCCTGTTCCCAACAGAGACAAGGGAAGACCCGCCACAAGGCAGCTAGCCGTGGCCTCTGGCCAGTAGAGCCCCATGCCGCCTCACTTGCAGCCCAGAATCATTTTTCTTTTATTGGTTTTCAGAACAAGCCACACAGCGGCAGCTGAGACTCGGCTGCGTAATAAAAGCTTCTAATTGCTGGGATGGCTCATTGGAGGTCAGAGAGAAACCCAGGGCCCCCGAGCACCTCCAGGAGGCACTGTGCTCCTGGCTGGCGTCAGAATCATTCTGCGGCAGGAGCTTGCAGCTGGTGGGGGGTCTGCAGCACCCTGGAGCCTTGGGCTCCTGAAACGGGTGAGCCACGGGCTGCTTCACGCCGGGGACGGGCCCACGGAGCCATGCCCAGCAGCGGGCTGGCCTGGGCGTCACTCAGAACTCCCAGCTGGTGCGACGGGAGAGTCCAGCTGCCCTGGGGGGCCCAGCTGGGAGCACAATGTTTGGGGGATGGGACCTGCTGTGCCCGATGCTCCCAGGAGTCCCAGAGCTTGGGAGTGAAGCAGCCGCCGGCAGCCATGAGTGCGGAGGGAGTGGATTCCGGGCAGTGGATGGCGGAAGCGGACTCATGGGGAGAGAGAACACGGGGGTCACGGAACCGCAGAGGTCGCCGGTGTCAGCAAGGCTGTGGGAGCTCCTGCAGGAGGGGGCTGGGAGGACCAGGAAACCCCTTGCCAAGAACAGGAGGGACCCTCGGTGGCGGATTTCACCTACTAGGACGCCCCCCAACTTGCCTCCATGGCCACAGCCACTGCCTCCCGCCCTGGGGACTCCAAGCTGCCTGGCACGGATGCCGGGCGCTTGACCACACTGACCTCCCTGTGACCTTGGACGCCCTCGTGCCCATACATGCACCTGCTGGAGCAACCATCCGTGCCCCACATCATCCCCGTGTCACACGGTAGCTGCCCAGTCCCCTCACAGTCACTGCAGTCCCCGTGCTCCCTCCCTTGCAGCCACAGCTTCTTACCTGCCATCTGTCTGGGTCAGAGCCACCTCATGCCCGTGGCGCCAACCGGCCTCACCAGAGCAAAGCTCACTGTCCCCTCTGCCAGTGGCCCATGGCCCCCAGTGCACTCTGAACGGGTGCCGGCTTCTTCCATATGCCCCGAGATCGTGCCTCAATCCTGGAGATGACCTGGACCCCAGGACTCCTAAGAAGCCAGGCTCTCTAGGAAGCCGGCTGCAAGGCGGGCCCTGTGTGCACCTGTCTCTCCCTGACTGTCTCTGAGCAGTTCTGACCGGCTGTGGCCTCCGGGAGAAGCCGCCCCGATCACCTACTCGAGGCAGGCTTGTGCCCATCGGGGGTTCCCGGGGCCTCCCAAGTGGCAAGTGCGCTGTCCCACAAATGCCGGGCCCACAGGACAGGTGTGGATGAACCCCTGGTGAGCAAACGCCAGGTCAGCCCAAAGCCTGGGGACCGACCACTGCAGCGGGCTGTGCCGGGGGCTCCCGGGGCCTCGTGCTGGACATGTTGTGCTCATTCCCAGCCCAGGGGGGGTGCGCAGAGCAGAGGGCGCCCTGCTGTCCATAGACACTCTCCTTGCACCCGGGACCATCCCCGCAGTCTTGGGATTCCAGGCTGGCCGTCTCCCTCTTTCCCCCATGGAATCCCGAGTTCCAGGTCCGGGTCTGAGTCTCTGTCCGTGACCCATTTTTCTGTCTGGGTTGTGAGAAGGCGCCTTCCCACCTGCAGCCCCGCGCTCAGGGCCACAGACGGACCGCGCTCTCCCCGCCCTCGGTGGGCGCACCCTTGGAAGTCCGCGTCTGGGAGCTCTGGGATTTGGGGTTTTAAGTGCTTCTTTGATCACCTGTTCTCCAAGTTTCTCTATTTTTGGACCTTATATTCTTCAGAAATCCTGAATTGATCTTCTAGCTTATTTTTTTCCTACTTTTCTGAAATAAATCAATTCCTCAGCTAAGACTTCCTTATTCTACTGGATTATTAACAAAACCTGTTACACACTCACTCATGCTGGGGTACGTGAGCACAAATGCTCACGCGTGCGTCATCCCACAAGTACGTGGATACATATTGTATCCCTCGTTCTTATAAAATGATACATAACCTCCCAACAGTGCCCTTGATCTTCTTAGCATCCGAGTCCGTGTCCTGAAACAACCATGCCTCTCCTCTTCCCACAAACCTGGGGCTGGGGAGCGTGCGGGTGACAGCTCACCCCATGTCATGGGCGGCCCGGCCCCGCTCGGGGCAGGTTGGCAGGGGCGCCTCGTAGGGGAGCATGGCGGTTGCGGGGTGATCACACCTTCTACGTGGGGCTCGGGGTCCCCGGAGCCAGACGCGCCCCCAGGGGAGGAAGTTCAAGGCCGGGGCTGGGTGCCCCATCGGTGTGCTCCCCCGGCTTCACTTCTTGACAAGCCTCTGCTCCCGCGGGCCGTAGGACACTGCTCTGCGGGGCCTCCTCCCCCACCGCCCAGTGCCCCTGTTCCCCCGGTTTCCCCCGCTCGTGGTTGGTCGGCGGCCCTTGGTCACTGTCGTCAAGCGGTGACCCTTTGCTGCACCCATGGTGGTGAGCGTGACGTGAGGGACTGGTGGGCAGTTGGTGGGCTTCCCAGAAAGGTCCTCAGGCCCCAAGCCACAGTGACCCGGGATTTCAGCCTTGAGCTAGGTAAGTTAGTGCGGGGACTGGTCAGTACCCCAAAGTCATATCCACACAGAGCCTCAGAAAGTGACATTTTTAAGAATGTCATTTGGAATTAAAGATGGGATCAAGTTTGTGACCCAGAATCATCCTTGAGGTGGGAAGAGCCTGGGTGAGATGGCGTCTTCACAAGGCCCGGCTCTCGCGGCGACACGGCGCCGTGATGACGGAGGCACACCCTGGGTGATGCGGCCACACGGCTCGGAGCACCTGGAGCCCCAGAGGCAGGACGAGGCTGGACGGACACCCCGCAGAGCCTCGGAGAAGCACGGCCCCAACACACCGTGGCTTCAGCCGGCGAGGACGACGTCTGCCGCTGTGAACCTCCAAGTGTGGGCTCAGTGGTGGGGCCGCCGCAGCCTCGCAGGGCATGTCTCCAGAAAGAAGCCGCAGCGTCCCCTCTAGAGCTGAGGGCCTGCGCGCCTCAGGACTTGGGTCTCTGGGACATCCCCTCCGCTCCTGCTATCAGTGTGACGGGGTCCAGGGTGTCCAGACTTGTTCCCCTCGCTGGCGTGAGTCCCCGGTGGGTCTGTCTGCCGCGGGGCCGGCTGGGAGGGCTGGGATGGCTAGTCTGACCTCCAGGCCACCCAGAGGAGCTGCTCCCCACTCCCGGGGACCTGAGCACGGTGCCCCGACCAGCTCGTCCACCGAGAGCGTCTGCTTCTGCTACTTCCTCTCCCGCATGCTCTGCCTTTCCTCCCTCCATCTCCCTGTCATTTTACACAGGTGTCCAGGGGGAAAAACAGGAAGCACCTATGTTCTGTTCTTTTATCTGGGAGCCCAGGACAAGCACTGCTGGGTTTCTACGAAAGGTCTTGTAAGACTCTCCGCGCCAGTGTGTGGGGCTCAGATCCGGGGCTCAGCGCTCGGGGCTCAGCACTCAGGGTCCAGGGTTCAGGGCTACGTGTACCCTCCTCCTGCTTGTCCACCCCGGGCATGTACCCGGCCCAAGGAACCCTAAATGGTATCTGACTGGCAGAGTCAGGAACCACGTGCTCCAGGCGCTCCCAGAGCAGAGGCCCCGCCTGCCGCTGGCCTCAGAGGGTCCAGATCTGGCACACGCCGGGCCCTGAGAGGTACACCTGGAATCCAGGAACACAGAGACCGCATGGGTAACTGGGCAGTGTGGACATGGTGAGCCGTCCTCAGGATGGCAGAGCTGGGCGGTGGGCCCCAGCCCGGCCTGCGCTAGCTCACATCCAGGACCGGGCACTTGGCACTGCGGGAGACGCCCGTCGGCAGAGCCCAACAGGACTGCAGAGAACATGATCCACCCGGGGGCTCATCTGTCACATGAACTGGTCTGCAGTGAGCGCTGACCTCTGGGACTGTCAGGCTGGGCCGGGCGTCCCCTCCCAGTGTCATCCAAGAGAGACACCGCCGCTGCCCACACCTTCCCCGGCGGCCCTCCCAGGACCGCTGGGCACAGACGTGCTCGGGCAGTGGCGGCCGTGCCGCCCGTCAGAGCCTGCTCATGGGAAGTGTTGTTGGGGGAAGTGAGTTCCCGGGAAATCCAAGTTCCTGGACAGAACTAGAAGGACACCCCAGTGAGCGGTCCTCGCATCCCACAACGGGCCGTTCACGCAGGACAGAATTCAGGGGTGAACAGGGCCATTCACGCCCGTTGAATTCAGGACAGAATTCAGGGGTGTCGCATAACAGCTCCTGGGGAAGATGGGCTCCCATTTGGCGGGTCCATTCTGATTTGGGAGATGGGACAGCTGTTCATGTCGGGCGCCTGGCAAAACGTACATGTGACGAAGTGTGGCCGGGCGACTCCCGATTACGGCATCACGATGGCCGCCAGTACGTGCCACTTGTGAGCTCAGCCTCTAAGATCTGGGGATGCGAGCAGCACGGGGAGGGCAGGAGGGCAGTCTGCTTGCGGGGTGGACCCAGGCTGGGTGCCATCAGCGGATGGCAGAGCTCAGGGAAGACCATCTCTGGGGATGTCATGGGAGGGCGCTGCTGTCGCCCTGGGGGATGGCCTGCAGTGTCCCCCACGTCTCCCCTGTGCCGACTGACGTCCACAGGACCAGCACAGCGTGGGAAGCAGAGCGTGGAAATCCAGCGTGGATGCCAGATCTTCCCCCGAGTCCCCCAGGACGGTGGGTTCCCCACGATTCACCGTAACCTGTGGCCGTCACCACATCCCGCTGGTGACCCCGTGCACCTGTGAGCTTCGCTCAGTGGGACTCCCTCTCAGCACACGAGATTCTCTCATATTTTTAGTTAATTTCTTCTTCCTTCTCTTAAATGTGGATCACGACCCAGCAAATTAATTTCACGACCCACTAATGGGGTGAGGACCTGACCTCTGAGAAGCAGCGTTCTCGGAAACGCACGCGTCAGCGTGTGCCCGGGCTCCCAACAGGTGACGGCACAATTAACTTGTCACACGTTCTTACATCGCCCTGAGCTTGCTGGGCACAGAGACGTGAGCAGCACGGCCCTCGCAGAGGATGGGGCGGGACGAGGCCGGGCGGGGGCGGCACTCCAGACACGCCTGTGGCTCTCGTGGGCCGTCACGTGGCAAAGCAGCCACAAGAGCCCTCCAAGCCCATCTCACGGAAAACCTACTCATGGAGCAACGGGACACGGCGGTGCTGACTGACGCCGGTGACAGACCGAGCTGCCGTCCTGAAGACGGGACCGCACCCTCCGAGTATTTGCTGTTAGGGTCGAGAGCCTGAGTGAGCTCTGAAGAAAGCTTTGCGGACGGCCACCACATGCCAGGGCCGCTGTCAGCCAGAGATGCGTCTGCAGACCCCGGGGAGGCCCCGGGCTCCGGCATCACCACGCGGCCCCTCGGCGGCACAGGCCAGCCCAGACCCAGAGCACGCGCCCTCCACACGGCAAGGGGTGCCGGGCCCCAGGCGCGCACCTCTGTGGGGGGCGAGGAGCGCCGAGAGGAGCCCTTCTGCGGACTGGCCCTGGGCCTGGCAGGTGACCTTCCCACTCCCGGGCTGGCAGGGGCATCTGCCCGAGGACCAGCGGCCCCCCAGGCGGGCTCCCCCGAGAACAGGCGGATGGGAGAATCCAGCTTCAGAGCTAAAGGACACGGGGGCTTGTGCAAAACCAGACCCAGGGTTTCAGAGGGGAAGGCCCAGCAGGCAGGAAGACCACGTCTGCAGCCCACTGCTGGCTGTGGTTTCACAGCAGTCAGACCAAGGCAAGGGTCCCGAGCTCCTCGGCCTGTGGGGTGACAGGACCGCCCTCAGCAAGGGGACCGCATCAAGGAACAGAGCCTACCTACTGGCGCGGGGCCTGCGAGAGGGGTTGCAGGGCGGGGCTGCAGAGCTCAGGAGTGGGGGAGGGCTTGGGAGCCTCGAGTCACCTGTGAGACCGTGAGGGGTGCCACCGGGTCACCTCCTCCAGCGGGCTGGTCCCCAGCACCAGGCTCGGGGCCTGGAGTGTAGGCCTGACCCCACAGCCACACCCCAGGGACACTGAGGTGGGCGGGTGGTCTGGAACCTCCCCAGACCCCCTCCTCCAGGTGCTTATTGAAAAGACCCCATCACAGGCATGTCCCACCCACAGGGCTGCCATGGGTCCTGCGGGGAATCCACACCCTGACCTGCAGTCCCCAGGGACGGGGACAGTGGCAGCTGTCTAGGATCTGCTTGTTCCCAGCTCTCTGCCTTTTGCGTACAGCACACAGAAAGACCCGGAAAGATCCAGAAAGGTAAGCCACTTCCTGGATGCCCTTGGAGGTGGCAGCACACGTCAAAAGACCCCCGGGCCCTTGAGAGCCACCAGGCAGGTGGCAGGTCAGAGCCGGTGATCCCCACACACATCAGAGGTGCGAGGCCCAGATGGCCGGCTTCCGCGCTGGCTGTGGATGGACAAGCACACGGACGTGGCCTGGGCGGCTGCTGGGCTGCGGAATGCTCCCTGTGGCCTCCCTGGCCTGATGGCGGCCAGCCGCACTCCGCCGGTGCCCATGGGTCCTGCCCACGCTGCCACCCACGCAGACCAGCCTGACCCCCACAGACAGACGACCCATCCTCGGAACACACCCCCGAGGGGCCCGGATCGTGCCTTCCCTCGGCAGCCACAGGAGCCAGGGCCCCTGGACATGCAGCTGGACGGCCCACCAGGGCTCCCCTGCAGAGGCTGACATGCGAGGAGGGAGGAAACGGGCGGGTTCCCCTCCTCTCCAGCTCCAGGGGCTGCAGCCCCCACCTTCTTGCATGACCCAGTGAGGACACTCGGATGCCTGCCGGGCTTTCCGGATCCTTCCCTGCGGGCCCCAGACCTCCCTGACTGGACGTTCCCAAGACACAGAGGAGGAAAATCAAGGCCAGGAGATCACAGCCCACTTCGGGTCTTGGTTTCTGTGTGGAGTGCACAAAGAAGAGCCGGGAGTGGGGACCGTCAGCCAGGGGGAAGCAGAGGCCACTGCCAGGCTGGCTGAGGTCTGTGGAGCCTCAGCGTCCAAGCCCGTGGCCGCAGGCACCAGCTCCCGTGGCTCGTACCATCGTGCGTGGGCCTTGAGGAACTTACCTTGGAAAAGGGACCTCAGAGAGCGGCCCCAAAACCCCTTCCCCGTCCTCCCCTCCCACCCCTTGGGACAGCAGCCACGGGGCCCAGGCGGGTTGTGGCTCCTGGGACAGAGGGTACACAGTCGGCCCCTCAGCGGGCTCTGGGAGGGACTGGGGTGCCCTCGGGGGTTTTCAGGGTTGGGGTCTCTGCTCTGAATAGCCACCACGCAGTACCCAGAGCAGGAGCAGACCTTGAGGACCACGTCCTTCCCCGATCCCGCTCTCTAAAAAGGCTTCACCGGCTGTGGGGGGTCCTAACCCATCCTCCTGCCTGAGCGCACCCTCCATCCCAGCAACGAGACAGCGTGACCAGCCACCCGTGGGGCTCTGAGCTGACGTCTGGGCGACGCCTTCAGGCTGGCTCTGTCTGGCCCTGGGCACACACCCCCTCCCCCGCCGCGGGGACAGTCTGACGGAGTAGGGACAGACCGATCCGGTCCCAGGGGCGAGGACGGACTGCACGGGGAGGCGGCGAGGCTGGCAGTGTCTCCACACCAAGAAGCCAGCTGCCCCCGTCCCCGAGCCTGCCGACGTGGGGCCCACCTCCCCGCGGGGACCGGCTGCCCGGGGCCGGCTCGCCCTCTGGAGTGTGGGGTGCGCAGCGCCCCGTACGCACCGTCGTGGTCTTCACCCGCCCGCCGGGCTGCGTGCACGTCCAGCCTGACCGGTTGATGAGCAGGTCACAGCCTTCGCCTTCCAGACATGGCAGCATGTCACACCACTGCTTTGTCTTGATGATTCGAGCTGCGGGAGAGAAGAGAGCTGTTCAGCCGGTGCTCCGGGGCCCCAGGGCAGCGCCAGAAGCCTGACTCCCGCCCTGGGGAGGGACGGCCCCGTGGGCAGCACCTGGCGTTCATCGGGGGCCGGGCCGCTATGCCTCCCTGTCCCCGGCCCCCCCCTTTAGCGCTGTCCCCAGGTCCAGCTCTGTCGCCTGCCCATCAGTAAGCGGCAGCAGAGGGAGAACTAGGACCTCGTGCATGTCCTCCTAAATGCACGTGCGAGTGATTACGCGGTTATAGGTCCGGGGCCCAGACAGTTACAATGTCTGGGTGCGCAGATCAGATGCCCACCACGGGCCAGATGTCATTTCACCTCAAAGCTGAGCCCTCAACGTGCACACTTCCAACCACGGCATCCTCCCCACCTCCAGCCCGCTGCTGCGGAAGGCACAAAACCTGGAACTTCCCGGGACACGAGGATGTGGAGTCTGGCTCCAGGACGTGTGAGGACAGGTGCGTCTTTGGGCATCTGCCCTGTGCTCCCCAGGCTGGACTGTCCCCTCGGGGGTAGTGGGAAAAGGCGAGCGGGCCGGGAGAGAACCATGGTGTGGGTCTCGGCACCGTTTCTGGGGATACAAGAGCTCGTTACCCTGATGCCAGCTCCTTTCTAGGCCGTGCCATGGACTGGACTGTGTCCCCAGAGTGACATGGCAAAGCCCTAAGCCTCAGTGTGGGGGTCCTTAGAGATGGTGTTTTTAGAGAAGTAATTCAGGTTAACGGCGGTCACGAGGCTAGGGACCCGATCCGAAAGGATCAGCGCCCTTGTGAGTAGAAATACTGAGCCGTTTGAGGCCTCCCAGCACCTAAGCCAGCTGGCCTGTCATCTCAGACTCCTGGCCCCCAGGGTGGGGAGAGGCAGCTGTTTGCTGCTGAGGCCACTGGGCCTGTGGCATTCTGTCCCTGCCGCGCAGCAGGGGGTGATGCGAGGGAGACCCACCCCTCCGATGTGGTTCTCATTGTGCTGGGACGTCAGTGTGGAAAACATGCCAGCCAAGCGCCTGCACGGGTCCCCAGGGCAGGGTGGGGACATGCTGGATCCTGCTCACTGGAGATTGGCCTCCATCCTGGGCGGACCCCTAGGACGGGAAGCTGGCGGCAGGCGGGAGCCCCTTCCTGGACTGCGGGCGCAGGAGCTCGGCACCTTCCCTGCACATCCCCGGGGCCTCGCTCCTCCTCTGCTCCTTATTCCTGCTGGAGCCCCAAGCAGCATGGCCTTCTCAGAAGCACCATTTGGTGACAGGAAAAGATGGCCCGAAAGCCTGGGTGTACGTCAGCAAACACACCCCTTAAGCCCACAGAGAGGCTAGAGGCTTGAAGCACACACACAGCCCAACCCCCGGAAATCCTGTGTAGAGTGCCCGCACGGAGATTCTGACGCGGGAGGGGGCAGCTTGTCCAGGCTCAGCCGTGAGGACTGGGCAAGGGGGCTCAAGTGTGGGTCAAAGAGCATCTGTATCTCAGCTCCCATCTAAACCCCAGCCACACCCAGGGGGGTGCTGTCAACCTAGCGGGCCAACGTAGCGGGCCAACGGTGCCGATCCTCACCGAAGGGAGGCCCAGGGCCACCCGGTCCTGGCTCAAGGGGCCGAGAGCAGGGATAAGGCTGTCTCAGGGATGGCTGTGCCCTCCGGTGGCAGGAAAGCAATGAGGCTCGGGGGGCCAGGTCACCCAGAACTGGGCTGCCAGACCGGGTCGGGGGAAGGTTCTGGTCCGTGTGGGGCAGCCTGGTCTGCAGGACACGTGGTGACACGGTCAGATGCCCAAAGCCAGCCGGGGAGGCAGCGGGGCCAGGCCTGGGTTCCGTCCTGCAGTGCTCACCTGGGTGCTCCGTCCTCCCTGGGAAGCACGGTGCGCCCAGTGCGGGTGCAAAGACCTGGCGCAGGGGTCGGCCCGTCAGAGCGCATGGACACACAGCCCTCACGGTCAGGCCACCTGTGGTCACTCGGATAGGGGCTGTGAAGGGGACAGATGCTGGCCTCGGGACGCACCTGTCCGTGGACCCATGGCAGCCTCCTTCCCCCGCCAGGCCCGTGGCCGAGGCCACCTTGTACCGCGACTGCACTCTCAGTTCCCTTCTCCACCCTTGGTTTGCGTTTCTCGAAGCAGCGTGGGCCCCCCCGTCCGTGCCTCCCTGAGCGTCACGCACTCCGCTCTGAGAGCTGGGGAGACATGGGACGGAGGGAGCGTGGGGCCCCCAGCACCAGGAGACCCACATAAGCACGGCGTGACCACGAGTGAGTGGGGTCAAAGGTCAGAGATAGTAGAAGCAGGAGGGTGGCCGGGTCCTCCCGGCCTGGGGGGCACCGGTCCTGCCCGCTGCAGCCACGGATTCTGACCACACGTACCCGCTTGTTTGTGCGCACTCACGTGCACAGTGGGACACGAGGACACGGGTTAGAGCGCACAGACCCCGGGTGTGGAAACAGCATCCACGGGTGCGGCTGAGCGTCCACAGTGCACACGCGCACACGCGAGTCGCTGGCTGCACCCCCTCCCCCCACGCGGGCGGCAGCCTGGGCGTGTCGGCTGCCAGGGCCGCTGAGCACACGCGGCTATTGTCGGCTGCTGGGCCTGGCTCGCCCTGCCGAGCCCACTTCCTGCTGGAGGCACAGCACCGGCCACCCCATCCCAGGGACAAAGGGACCTTTCATGCCACACGTCACCGCTTCCACGATGCCGAGGCAGCTCCAGCGCCGAGGAGGGCGTCCTCTGGGAGCTGACGGTGCACAGGGGCGTGAGCGACAGCGGCTGACCGCTGGCCTCTGGAGACTGTGGTGGCAGCCAGCCCCGTGCCATGGCCGCGGGAGGCCCCTCGGCCTACGGTGTGTCAGGGGTCGTCACCACGTCCCCAGGCCCGAGGAGACACCGAGCTCTCTCGAACACGTCTTGCTCACGAACAGGCTTGCACCCCCAGCGCGGGCCCTTGCACCTGCTGCTGGCCCGGCAGGGGCGTGAGCTCTCGGCGCCATCTGCGCGTTCCGTCCCAAGTGCTGAGGGCCTCGGGCTGGGGCTCAGTGCAGCTCTGGACACCGCTCCAGGCCGCCCTCCATGGGGGCCTTTAGGTGCTTCTGGGATGGCGGTTCTGCCTCGGTTTCCCGCTGCTTCGGCCCAGACGTGTAAACAACATAACGAGAGCTGTGGCACCGTGCGGGCGGCCGGCTCAGGACACTGACGGGGCTGGGAGGGCAGTACGGGGACCGAGCGACAGCAAGGCGATGGCCGGGCAGGGCTGGGCACCCTGGTCTCAGGAGAGTGGCGAGTGCAGCCGGTGCCGGGCGTGAGGAAGCAGCTGAGCAGCGGAGGGCGTGTGAGTCCCAGACGCAAGTGAGCTGGGCGGCTCCGGGCCACGTGGTGGGAGGCCAACGTGCCAAAACAATATCCGGACAGGCAGACAGACCCGGGCCGCCGGAGTGACGGGGCCTCACGGGGGGCAGTGCGGACCCTTCCAAGGAAGGACGGGAATGAACTGCCTTCAAGGGAAAGGATAGCCCTTCGGACATGGAGCAAGGACGCACTGAGGCCCGCTCACACAGGGGCAGCATCGGAGGGAGGGTCCTCCTGGCCCACCAGCAACACGGCCTCAGGAAGCCCCAGGGCACAGACACAAGCACAGAGGAAGGGCTGTCTCCCCACGGAGACGCGGGGTGGGGCAGTGTGACACCCAGTCCCCATAGAGCCCAGTGCTGCACGCCGTGGGCAATGCTGAACACGGTCAGGGGACTCTCTCCCCCAGCCCCTGCCCTCCTGGACCCCGAGAAGGACCAGTGGAGAAGGCTCCCTGCCCGGAGCAGGGCTGGGTGGAGGGCACCGCAGGAGTGGGGTCTGCATCGGCCACGCCAGGCTGGACGTTTCCACGACTGAGGGGCAATCTTCTCGCCGCTGAGCACCTGGTATCCTCCTGGGACAGTCGGAAGATATCATAAGGCCGAGACTAGGGCCAGTGCAGTGGGGGAGTCCCTGGCCCCATGCAGGGGTGCGGTTAGGGCCCCTGTTCTCTGCCCCTCACACAGTGGCTCAGGGGCACGACACACAGCCCTCCTGCCACGCTCACTGGGGTCACCCCACAGTTTCCACGGGGCCACCCTTGGTGACCAGCTGCTGGAGACCCAGGGCTGAGCCGCTGTCCCTGAGCACTGACCCCCATGGGACGTGACTACTGCGAAGGGCCCGGGTGGCGTTGGGGCCCTGTGGCGGTCTCTCACAGGAGTCCCAGATGTAAGACACACAGCAAGGACCCGTGCCTCCCAGCTACCTGTACGACATCAAGACGATGGTCCTCCCAAGGCCTGTTCTAGAGAAATTAGGGACCTGCCCTCGCTGGGCATCAGCTTGGCCATCCTTTCCTAGGGGCATCTGCTCCCCATTCGTATGGGTGTGCACCCCACACCAGCGAGCAGAGGCCCCACCGGGTTTGCACAGCACGTGCTAGGGACCTCGTGTCACATGGTAGGAGGAAAGCATGTGGCGGGACACACGTATGGCTCTGCCCCAGTCCCCGTCGTGACTGGTTCGTGCAGAGAG